>LR812536.1:51534345-51854345 GCA_903798195.1 Danio kyathit
TATTTTATAGCACCTTATTTCACTTTAACTGTGCTGCAATTTGACCATTGCTCACCTAAGATAAAAGTCCTTTGTCAAATGTCAAGGAACTAGAAAATATATCACTTATTAAACCTTCAAGGCCACAACCACTCAAAATGCACTACAACCAATTTATACTATGTCTATGTTTTACTGATGTTCTGAAACAATGATTCAGAAATTACATGATCAAGTTAATTTATGTTTTTATTTTCCTATAACTATAGTATTTCCCAGTGATGGGTTGCAGCTGGAAGGGCATCCGCTCCGTGAAACATGTGCTGGATAAGTTGGCGGTTCATTCCGCTGTGGCGACCCCAGATTAATAAAGGGACTAAGCCGAAAATAAGATAAATGAATAACTGTAGTAAATAACTTTTACATACGACTTTGTCTTGACATTGATGTCAGACGGTCCAGATCCCACCAACTGCAAGTTAAGGCACAGGTTTACTTCAAATTAACTCAAAGAACAAACTAAAATAACATAATTTTGAACAAATTCTGGTCAAAACAAAGCACATTTTTGGGGGAGTTCGTTTTGACTCCTTAACAACTTTGAGCTACCATTGGTCAGTGGCTATTATGCAATCAGTGGGAGTGTTCAGGGACTCCGCCTTCTTCGATGTGTGATTTCTTTTCCCCACTTTGTTTCACATTCCACAGTGGACAGACGGTAGAACAACATCTAAAACAACACTAGCCACATGAATACACTAGAGAGTTGTGTAGCAGAGCTGTTACAGATGTATCCGCACCTGTACGATTGCTCACAGGGAGATTTTAAGGACTTAGGGGGGGGTCTCTCACACCAAACAAGAAGCACACAGTTTCACGCCACATCTTTTTTTACACGTTTACACACACAGGTGGCATTATTTGGTGTCTGTTCAAGCCAAATAGAAAAAGATTTGACATGCCACGATGGCGATTCGCATGGAGAAGGCTGTTTGCCAGATGTTTATTTTCTTCTCTTTCAGCCACTATTGTTGTATTTAGGTGTACACACATGCAGCATTACTTTTTCCATACTCGGTCTTACACAGGAATCCAAACTGCTGCCCAGAGACACTGTAAATAACACCACAAATGATAATAACTAAAAAAAGTTTTACTGTTGGTGTGGACACTAACATAAAATGCATTCACGTCTTATTGGAAAGACATTTTATTTAGATAGACCTCTGACTCTCTACTAATTGTAAGTAACTTTGCAATTATACATCAACTATTAGTCATCGGAACATCCATAAATTGTCTGCTATCACTTTATTTCAACCCAGGCTCATTCTGAACATTTACCCCTATATACATTTCCGGAGAGTGCCAAATATGTCCTAGGAGCTTCGTTTTTTTTTGCAGTTTTTGTTTTCACGAATCCACCAGAAGCCTTTTTGAGATCTCAAATTTTTGATTGACCTTTTGATTCACCCCCTTCCCTAATCCCAACCAACAATTTTCAAAAGCAATCCAGAAAAAGAATAGCCCCCTGATTTTTACTACGTTTTCAGATTTTACCACATTCTCACCCTGTTATTTACTTGTTTATTTAATTTTTTGGATTCTGTTTTTGTCTTACCTGCTTTCTGCAAGCGTTCTTCACTGGACTCGATCCCCATTGTTGTGGTCAACTCCTCTCCGCGTCTCAAGTCTGCTGACGTACATAGCAAGCTAATGGGACAAACTGCGGGAAAGCCGTCCATACGGAGGTAAGCGGCAAGCTGGTAAGCGCAAAACGTTTTTTCTGGCTACATAATTTGCGATGTCCAGAAACGTATATAGGGCTACGTTTTCAGAATGAGTCTATGTTGCTTTATTTTTATGGTCCCTCAACTAACATTCTAATAAGTAACATTGCAGCTACACTATTATACTAAACCTAACCCTAACCTAACATTGTGCTAAAGCTCTACCAATGCTTCAATGAAAGCTGGTTGACATTCATTCATTCATTTTCTTTTCAGCTTAGTCACTTTATTAATCTAGGGTCGCCACAGCGGAATAAACCGCCACTGGTTGACATGTAGTCGCAAAATGAAAATTAAGTCTAAAGTCGACGATCTAAATAAAGTGCAACTCAAGATTCTGACTAGTAAAAAGAGGACAAATTAAATGTGCTAGATCTGAACTTGTCTTTATTCATGAATAGGTCTCTATAGTTTTTCTCATTTCTTTAAAAGTTACATTTATAGTTTTGGATTGATACAGGACCATTATTACTTCAGAAAATTTAGGATATAGTGGAATAAAACTGGGCATATATAAAAGTTTAATAATATGTTGGAAGTCATTCATTTTCAGGGTATACTGTATGACCTAGTTTTGTCTTCAAGAGCACTGGTTCTGAGTGAGGAGCTGCTGAAAATAGCGTGAGATGTCGCTTATATTTTATTTAGGTTTCTCTGTGGACCACTGCCATGTTGCAAACACCAGAACCTGAAACCCTACGATTTATTACACTCAAACTAATAATAACAACTTGTGAAATCTACTGATTATAATTACATAACACATTTAGTAATATATTAGTAAACTAAATATTTGTCAGTAGGCTTATGTGTGTAGGTCTAAATGTGTGTCCATGAATCACAAAAGTCATAAGTTGCACAGGTATATTTTTGTGAAAAGCCAAAAAAAAAAAAGCCTTGTATAAGTCAAAATTATCGCTTTTTATTTTATGCCAAAAATCATTAGAATAAAGATCACATTCCATAAAGGCATTTCGTCAATTTCTTTCTGTAAAGCAATCAAAACATTTTTTTTTGGAATATGCATTGCCAAGTAGTTAATTTACAGTGCATCCAGAAAGTATAGCGCTTCACTTTTTCCACATTTTTTATATTACAGCCTTATTCCAAAATGGATCAAATTAATTTAGTTCCTCAAAATTCTACACACAATACCCCATAATGACAGTGTAAAAACAGGTTTTTGAAATTGTTGCAAATTTATTAAAAATAAAAAACCTGAAAAATCACATCTACATCAGTATGCACAGCCTTTGCTCAATACTTTGTTGATGCACCTTTGGCAGCAATTACAGCCTCAAGTCTTTTTAAATATGATGCCACAAGCGTGGCACACCTGTCTTTGGGAATTTTTGCCCATTCCTCTTTGCAGTACCTCTCAAGCTCTATCAGGCTGGATCGGAAGCGATGGTGTACAGCCATTTTCAGATCTCTCCAGAGATGTTCAATAGGATTTAGGTCTGGGCTCTGGCTGGGCCACTCACGGACATTTACAGAGTTGTTGTGAAGCAACTCCATTGATATTTTTGCAGTGTGCTTTGGGTCATTGTCCTGCTGAAAGATGAACCGTCGCCCCAGTCTGAGGTCAAGAACACTCTGAAGCAGGTTTTCATTCAGGATGTCTCTGTATATTGCTGCATTCATCTTTCCCTCAATCCTGACTAGTCTTGCAGTTCCTGCTGCTGAAAAACATGCCCACAGCATGATGCTGCCACCCCCTGTAGGGATGGTATTAGCCTGGTGATGAGCGGTGCCTGGTTTTCTCCAAACATAACGCATAGCAGTCACTCCAAAGAGTTCAATTTTAGTCTCATCAGATTAGAGAATTTTGTTTCTTATGGTCTGAGAGTCCTTCAGATGCCTTTTGGCGAATTCCAGGCAGGAAGTGGCTTCTGTCTGGCCACTCTGCCATACAGGCCTGATTGGTGGATTGCTGCACAGATGGTTGTCCAGAAGAACGCTGGAGCTCAGACAGAGTGACCATCGGGTTATTGATCACCTCCCTGACTAAGACCCTTCTCCCTCGATCACTCAGCTTAGATGGCCGGCCAGCTCTAGGAAGAGTCCTGGTGGTTCCAAACATCTTCCACTTACGGATGATAGAGGCCACTGTGCTCATTGGAACTTTCAGAGCAGCAGACATTTTTCTGTAACCTCCCCTAGCCTTGTGCCTCGAGACAATCCTGTCTCGGAGGTCTACAGACAATTCCTTTGTCTTCATGCTTGGTTTGTGCTTTGACATGCACTATCAACCCTGGGACCTTATATAGACAGATGTATGCCTTTTCAAATCATGTCCAATCAACTGAATTTACCACAGGTGAACTCCAATTAAGCTGCTGAAACATCTCAAGAATGATCAGTGGAAAGAGAATGTACCTGAGCTCAATTTAGAGCTTCACGGCAAAGACTGTTAAAACTTACATGTGATTTTTATAAAAAATAAAAGTATTGTGTGTAGAATTTTGAGGAAATAAATTAATTGAATCCATTTTGGAATAAGGCTGTAACATAAAATAATGTGGAAAAAGTGAAGAGCTATGAATACTTTCCGGATGCACTGTATACAACTGCCCAAGGGCGTAGATTTGCTTTTGATATTGGTGGGGACCTAATTTGACACCAACCCCCCAACTGTAAAATTTAAATGTAACTTCACATTTAAAATGTAAAGTTAAATGACTGAAAAAAGGTAGTTTAATAAAGACTTCCGTTTACTCAGGGCTTATTTGTGCATAATCACTTCCCACCGCATCTAAACACACTTTTTTGCAAGTATAATATTGCTATTTATGCACTTTAAGCTAAAAGATGACTTTGCATGTCCACGTTCTTTTCCTTCTCTGTGCTTGCAAACAGAAAAGCGCATGATCCAGTTCGCACTTTAAAAAAAACTTTAATAAATAAATAAATCGATCAAATGCAATTAGTAATAAAAACAACATTAAATCAAGCATGTCTTATGATGCAAAAGTAAATTTACATGAATTTACTTTGACAAGGAATGAATGCAGATTTCTGGAAAGGGGAGGCATATGACACAATAAGCGTTTTATCTTGATTGGTGTTTTTTCATAATCATTGTGGAGGCCAAATACAAAACAATTTTTTTATTAATTGCACATCCATGGTCAGGCCCATTGCCAGGGGGGTATCGGGTGGTTCGAAAGACCCACCCCTCACTGACAAAGGTCCAGAATTTGTTCCAAACATGAGCTCATTTCTCCTATTTTGACTGCTACGCCATTATAATAAGTGAAAATAATCTATCGAAAAAGGCTTTAAGACTGAGCAGACCGATCAGTTTTGGCCAATGCTATCGATTATTATTTTAAGTCCAACATCCAATCTGGTGTAAGTGAAATCATCTTGCGCTATGTATTGTTTTTAAATACATAAAACATTTTACAGGTAACTTTTATTCTAAATCTTGGACCTTATAGTTGAAACAAAAAAATAGCAATAAAAAGGTGTGAAGCACCAGAAGCGGCCCATATTAAAAGGAATTTGAAATTTCAAATGCACTTTTTTTTTTATGAGAGGCTAGAAAAATTGTGAAGCTCTACATTATTATTATTATTATTATTATTATTATTATTATTATTATTATTATTATTATTATTATTATTATTATTATTATCATTCAAATGGTTAAATCCTGACTGAGTAAAGTTGAATGTGCTGGCCAGTTTGCTATTTATAATTTGCCTAATAAATGACAATAGGCTTGTTTTTCATTTAAAACAGATTCATATATATTTTTTCCTTATGATATATGATGTAATTTGTATATTAAAAATAAGTATTTCTTTATCCTAAATCTTTAGTAAATATTTTTGGTTGTATTTTTTGTAATATTTCCGGTTATGATGACCATCCGACAAGCTAATTCAGCAAAAAATAGTGCTTAAAATATATTTAAACCTTATAATTAAATAGAAAATTAGGTGTATAATTGCAAAAAGGTCCACTTTTTGAGAAAAAAGAACCACCCCTTTCATCAGACTGGCTACGGGCCTGATGGTTATTATTACAGGGGACTTGTGGTGAACTTAACTTCAAGTGACTGACACTTTTCTTTAAAATGTAGCTGTAGTCTCACCCGAGTCTTGCACAGTAAGCCTGACTGGAAAACGTCCACAAAGCATTATTTTATTTTGGAAGCGATTAAATTATTGGTGGGGACATAATAATCTGTGGTCCCCTCCGTCCATGCTAATTCTACACCCTTGCAACTGCCCCACCAAGCAAACATTTTTTTGGATTGCATTTCTTTAATCCGAATGTTGCTAGTTAACACACTCAATGCTTTTTTTTCAACACATTTTTTTTCAACACACACAAATGGTTAATATGTCGGTTTATGGTAAAAGTACCGGAATTAATACACTATGAAAATCAGAAAATATGAAGTGTAAGACCAAATTTATTTAAAAACATAATTAAAAATAAACTATTTTGAATACTACAGTAAATCACCTTTTTTGTTTGAAGTATGCCATAAAATATTTTAGATTCTCATTTAACACGTTTACATTTTCTTTGTACAATAAAACCAAAGTCAAGTGTAGCAGTGCAACATGATTATGTTTGTTTGATTTGTTGTAAGCCAATAATGCTGTGTAAACAATTATTTAAAACAGTCATTCTTTAAATGACTTTAACAGTCTTATTTAAAAACAGTCAAAATATGGTCAACCATTTGGTAGAGCAGGCGGTTGGTGATTTTCTAAATATGTTGATTTATTTGAACCCTCACATTCCAGATTATCAAATAGTTGTATGATGATATTGTCCTATCATAAATAAAATACATGAATGGAAAGCTTATTTATTTAGTATTGAGATGACGAAAAAATGTAAATTTTCTAAAATGTACACTTATGACTGGCTTTGTGGTCCAGGGTTACATATTGCCCTGCTGAAAAAAAACAGCATATGCTGGTGTAAGGTATGTTTTGATGCTGGTATGCTGGTCTTGCTGGTTTTAGTGCTGGTATTGCTGGTTTCAATGCTGGTTTTGCTGGTCTCAGTGCTGGTTTTGCTGGTCTTGATGCTGGTCTTGCTGGTTTCAGTGCTGGTCTTGCTGACCTGAGTGCTGGTCCTGACCAGCATTGAGACCAGGAGGACCAGCATTGAGACCAGCAAGACCAGCATTAAAACCAGTAAGACCAGCATCAAGACCAACAAAACCAGCATTGAAACCAGCAAGACCAGCATCAAAACATACCTTACCAGCATATGCTGTTTTTTTCAGCAGGGTGGAACATATACATAGCACTGTAATACAATATAATACTTGGTCGACTTTATGTCATTTTAAAAATCGCTCCAAATTCCAAAATAGTACCAATAATCAAATCTTTTGAAACGGAATGATCCTTGTTCAAAGATTGTTTTATGTCCTATGGACCACCAGAGGGCGAAATTACACCATTTACGAAACACTTTCTCAGCCCGCGAAACAGGTAAACAATGAGATGTAGTTCAACAATGAATTTGAACCTCTCTTTTTCTCTCTTACACAATATAAATACACATATGTAGCTATTGGTAGATTTATTACATGTTCATAATTGTTTAGCGAATGCATAAATAGTCATGGGTGTCTTTTGCAGTTCTAAAGGTTATGAATACTCACAGTTGATTAGTATCGTTTCAGCGTTGATGAATGTTCAGTGGTTCATGAATGCTCAGTTGATTATGAATGATCTACGCTTAATGAATGGATTGTTTGGTGTTATGGATTTATAGTGTGTGTTGTCTGAAATTGACAGAGAAAACTTGGCCACTACAGAGTCCTTGTTGACTTTATGTTGACACAGTCTGTCCATTTGCAATACACACACACACACTAGAGGAAATAAACCTGCCATATGCTACTATGCATTTTTTCCATATGCTACTGAGCATTTTTTACAGTCATTGCCTGAAACACATGCATGTACACACGCACACACACTTGTGATGCTCATCATGTGGCAGTTTCTTGAACACTGAGGAGTTTTTAGCGGCCCTTGTGTAAAGTATGGAATAAGTGTCTAAAAACATTAGTTAAACGCAACATTATAAACATAAAAGTATAGGTCTAAATCTGCTTTCTAAAAATGTGGTACTTCAAAGCACTAATACAACACTATTAAAAAACTATATATAAAAATGAGCTTTTAAAATCTTTCAAAACAAGTGATGTTTTATTTTGTATTATACGCTCACCGGCCACTTTATTAGGTACACCTCACTATACCAGGTTGGACCCTGTTCTGCCTTCAAAACTGCCTTAATCCTTTTTGACATAGAATTAACAAGGTACTGCAAATATTCCTCAGAGATTTTGATCCATATTAACATGATAGCATCATGCAGTTGCTGCAGATTTGTTGGCTGCACATCCATGATGTGAATCTCCCATTCCACTCCATCCCAAAGGTGCTCTTTTGGATTGAGATCTGATGACTGTGGAGGCCATTTGAGTACACTGAACTAATTGCCATGTTCAACAAACCAGTCTGAGATGATTCATGCTTTATGACATGGCATGTTTTCCTGCTCGAAGTAGCCATTGGAAGATGAGTACACTGTGGTCATAAAGGGATGGTTATGGTCAGCAACAATACTAGGCTGTAGGCTGTGGCGTTGACATAATGGTCAGTTGGTACTAATGGGCCGAAAGTGTGCCAAGAAAACATCCCCCACACCATTACACGACCACCACCAGCCTGAAGTGGTGATTCAAGGCAGGATGGATCCATGCGTTCATGTCGTTGATGCCAAATTCTGACCCTACCATCCGAATGTCGCAGCAGAAATTGAGAATCATCAGACCAAGCAACGTTTTTCCAATCTTCTATTGTCCAATTTTGGTGAGCCTGTGCGACATGTAGCTTCAGCTTGCACTCGGTGTGGCTGTCTGCTGCTGTAGCCCATCCGCCACAAGGTTCAACGTGTTGTGTTTTCAGAGATGCTCTTCTGCAGACCTCGGCTGTAACGAGTGGTTAGTGCTTACTGTTGCCTTTCTATCAGCTCAAACAGCTCATCTGGCCATTCTCCTCTAACCTCTGGCATCAACAAGGCATTTGCACACTTCCGCTTACTGGATATTTTCTCTTTTTCAGACCATTTTCTGTAAACCCTAGAGATGGTCGTGTGTGAAAATCCCAGTAGATCAGCAGTTTCTGAAATACTCAGATCAGCCCGTCTGGCACCAACAACCATGCCACGTTCAAAGTCACTTAAATCACCTTTCTTCCCCATTCTGATGCTCGGTTTAAACGGCAGCAGGTCGTCTTGACCATGTCTACATGCCTAAATGCATTGAGTTGCTACCATGTGATTAGCTAATAACAAATTTGCTTTAATGAGCAGTTGGACCTAATAAAGTGGCCGGTTAGTGTATATACTGTATATTAAGTCCATTACAAGTGCACAGCTTTTACACAGGAGTTGCCAGTATGACGGCTTATGTATTGGTTGTTGATTTTAATGGAGATTAAATGTATTGTTTGATTATTGTCAAGGAATTTTAAAGTTGATATTTAGATTTTTTAAATTAATAGTTTGTTCTTACCTGTTGAAATTATTGATTTGTTCATTGCAGTAGTTTTGATTTTAGCTGCTTGTTTTTGTTTTTTTATGGTTGTTCAGTCTGTGAAGGCATTTCAGTAAGCTGTGTCATTTCAGTCTTTAAATACCAGCTAGATCTCTCATTCCTGTTGAATTGTGTGCCCCTAAATCTTACCAACAGACCCACAAGATGGCTTATCTCTGCCCCACAGAATTCACACAATAGCAATAGAGAGACAGCAGAGATAAACGGGGCCCCACGGCCCCGTAAGAGCTGCGGGGTGGAACGCATACATTAACATTAAACAGCAATATATTACAGTGATAACAGTCACAGCGGTGACACTGGAATTTGTTTTGACTTGAAAAGAAATAAAGGCCCTGTCACCGCAATTCAGGTGGAGATGGAGGGATTTTCGGAAAAAAGGGCAGAATTGGCTCCTTTGGTAATTGGTATGTGCAATGGTTCCCTTCCAAAGTTACATTTCAGCAGCCGGTGGCACCTTATTGATCTCCAGTTTAAAAATGCCATGCCAACCGTGAAGGATTGTGCAACTTTGTGTCTTTAGCTGCTGTTTTGAATGGAGATTAACATGCATGGGTAACAGATAGAGGGCAGCAAAACCCAACAAAAAAAATCTCTGTAAAAGACGAATTCACCCTAAAAATGAAAAAAAGAAGCCTGTAATCATTTCTTCACCCTAATGTCTTTCCAAATCCATACATTGTTTCTTTCTTTTCTGTGAAACACAAAAGATGTTAGCAGCATGTTTTTTTTAAGCTTTTCTTTCATGCTTTTCTTTCTGCTAAATTTGTAATTTTGTGTTTAACAGAAAAAAGGCAGCAGGTTTTGAACAGCACTAGGGTATAAATATAAATACATACAAAGGGAGTAATAGAGAGAATAGACCATTTCAATGTGGTCATGTCATTGGCCCATAAGCAATAATAATAGTAAGTCCATCATGATAATGCCGGTAAGGCTTGTGTTTTCCCCCCAATGAAAAACTGAAACTTATAGGCAAATAACAACTAAATTGGCCTGTACATTTAACTTTCCTCAGTCAGAATTTGGATTAATTAATAAGATATTTTAATAGCAGAGAAATAAGTAATATACAGTTGAAGTCAGAATTATTAGCCCCCCTTTGAATTTCTTTTTTAAATATTTCCCAAATGATGTTTAACAGAGCAAGGAAATTTTCACAGTATGTCTTATAATATTTTTTAATATAATAATTCAGGGGGGCTAATATATATATACAGGGCTTGACATTAATTTTTTTGATCACCAGCCACTGTGGCTAGTAGTTTTCCAACATTACTAGCCACTCGCCATTTTCACCAGCCACAATTTTATTATTGGGAAAATACATTTTATACACATAAATATGACTTTGTCATGCTAAAATTACTTGATTTAGATTTTGCGTTATCTCCACATGCCTCATTCATTTCACTTTTTGTGTGTCGTGTATGAGCTTGCTAAATGTTCATGAGCAAATAGGTCATGGTTTCATAGTATTACAATTAGTTTTTATTTCACATAATTTTCAAAGCTCAAAATAAAGAATTTACCAAGTTTATCTCTGACCACACCAAACATAAACAATTAATTATTTCTTAGCCACAAATTTTAAATGTGTCAAAATAAGCAACATATAGCTGTTTACTATACTTTTTATTTAACAAAACATATGCACAGTAATGTGTCCTGGCTAAAGGTCCCAGATCACCAGTTAACTACACATAAATGGGGAGTAATCTCTCATTAAAGCAATGTTATTGTAAAAAATGATAATTAAACAACATTACGCAAAAGAAAGCAAGTAAAAAACATACCGTGTGATAATGAAAGGATTAGCTATGATGCACACGGTTAACGTTAGATCCATAAATAATCTGTTCAAATAATGGTGAAAGCAAAAGCAACTGGTGCTGCTTACATAAACACATCTGGAGCTCTTGAAAGCAGCAAGACTGAGGGTGCATGTTCATCACTTTTTGTCTAGTCTATTTGAAAGAGAACCGATCACATCAGCTGTGTTTCTAGACACAGTTGCTTCACGCAAGGAAACAGGAGTGCGCACGCATTTTAAACAGTTACGCACATCACCTCAGCGAGTGATCCTCCTTTCATTCGGTATTCATCTGCTTTTTTTTATTGCTCACGCGATCGCAATTATTTTTGTCGGTCGTGCTGCTTCTCATTTCTAAGATCGCCTTTGCATGCATATTGGACCATCCTTATTGTCTAACCCTGCTTTTATGAATTATTATCCGGGAAAATTATTTTCAACCAGCCAAAGTGGCTAGTGGGAGTGTCTGTCTTACCCGCCACCACTGAAATCTACCCGCATTTGGCGGGTGTTAATGTAAAGCCCTGTGTATATATATATATATATATATATATATATATATATATATATATATATATATATATATATAATGATGACAATGTGAAGAATTATTTTTTGGAATTGTTGCAAATTTAATAAAAAATAAAAAACCTGAAAAAATCACATAGCTGTGCGATATTCTGCCAGTAACATCATTCGTACCGCCTCTTCACCCTCCACCTTTGTGTATTACTTCGCTCACATACAGCAACAAGCAGACGACACTCTACAGTTGGACAAATATTGCAGCTGTTAGACAACATAATGTACTTTTGAGGCTTTTTTAGTCGAGAATGTAGTTGTTTAGATTGCAACTATGCAGTTTATTTATAAGGATAGTGCCTATTTTAAAATATTTATAATTTCTGAGAGACAGCGCATCGGCGGCCATTAGCTTACCATACTGAGCAGACCAAAGACGGTTGACGTTGTCTATCCACAAGATGGAGACAGGACCGCATAATAAGCCCTTAGAAGATTTAAGATCATTATTATACTGGTAAGTGACATTCTAAGTCGATCTCTTTGTTTTGTATGTTGTAGTGTATTGAGTGTGAGATGGGACTCGCATATCAGGAATGTGTTGTGTTGGCGGAAAGAAAGAAGAAATGCCCGGATGTGTTTAGCATTTTTCCTTATCGCAAACACAACAGTAGTCTGGTAGTGATTGCGCTGCTTTTTTCGGGGTTAATTATTGTGATATCCCGATTGCAACAGAGAAATTCTGTAGACTGTTATAGACTGTAATACTGTAAGGAGATATCTCTGTAGACGGATGGCGTTTCATGTCACGTTCAGCCTTATAATCTTAAAATGTCAGCAAAATCACCTGTTTTGTCATCACTTTAGACATTATGCTAGAGAATCATGTAAACACTAGATCTACAGTGATGTTGGTGAATTAGTAACGACTTTTGCAGTTCTGACGTCAGCTGCAGATATGAATGAATGGCGGAAGTAGTTCCTCATACAAAAGGGTTTTTAGACTCTCTGTGCTTGATTCTCTTTTTTATATACACGATTATGCCGCCGAACTGTTATATAAATGCAATTTCACAATCGTAGAAGTACGATGTGGCTGTATATCAGCACTGGTGGGACCATACCTGTCAACATTGGGATGTGAAAATAAGGGATATTATGAAAATAAGGTATTATTATCATTATTATTATTATGATGATGTATATATGTCTGTTGAAACACGCACCCAAAACCCAGTGTCCACTTGAGCTCAGCATCAAATCGCGTACGTACAGAATCCGCTTGGGAAACAGCGTCTATAGTCACTATGGAAAGCATCAGCTGACAGTCATGCATCTTTATCTGAACTGACTGTTTTGAGGATTGCATAGGGGCAATGGCGCCTGTAATGAAAAGGAAATGAATCGCGCCGTTTTTATGTTTATTCCAAAGTGTTTCCATGCCTACATAAAATGAAAGCACAGAACCGAATCACATTTAAGAGCAAGGGCGGCCCCTTGTGGTTCGGTGGTATGGGTTGCATATAGGGAGGATCGGCTCTTCTCAGAAAGATAAAAAATACGGGAGAAATACGGGAAAATACCTTTACGGGATGACAGCGGGATAGAACTGTAAAATACGGGAGAATCCCGGGAAAAACGGGAGGGTTGACAGGTATGGGTGGAACGCTAAGCCAATGCACGCCTCCCACCAGTGCTAATATACAGCCATATCGCACTGCTACAAGTGTGATATTGCTCATATAAATACAGTTAAAGTCAGAATTATTACCCCCCCTTTGAATTTTTTTTCTTTTTTAAATATTTACCAAATGATGTTTAACAGAGCAAGGAAATTTTCAAAGTATGACTGTTAATATTTTTTCTTCTGGATAAAGTTATATTTGTTGTATTTCAGCTAGAATAAAAGCAGTTATTCATTTAAAAAAAAAACATTTTAAGGTCAAAATTATTAGCCCCTTTAAAGCTATATATTATTTCGATAGCCTACAGAACAAACCATCATTATACAATAACTTGCTTAATTACCCTAACCTGCCTAAATAACCTAATTAACCTAGTTAAGACTTAAAATGTCAGTTTAAGCTATATAGTGTCTCAAAAAAATATCTAGTGAAATATTATTTACTGTCATCATGGCAAAGATAAAATAAAGCAGTCATTAAAAATGAGTTATTAAGGGTGCTTTTACACTAGCACTTTTGGTCCGCACCCGGGTTCGTTTGACGTCATAGTACGGTACGTTTAGCTAGTGTGAACGTGTCTTCTGAACTCGGGTGCGCACCCGTGAACCGTACCCGAGTCCGCCTGAAAGAGGTGGTCTGGGGTACGGTTCATGCGAACTCTGGTACGGTTCACTTCTGGTGTGAATGCAATTGTACCAAATAGCGGAAGTGAACCGGCAACTGTACAACAAACTATCATTTTCATAACGTTCATTCGTGTGTGTGTGTATGTGCGCCACGTATTGTACCTTTAGCGGGACTGAGCCAAGCACAGTGATACACAGTGATGTCTGCTTGTCTCCTCCAGAAACAGCTTCTGCAGACACTGTGTGATGTTCTGAATGTTTATAACATTTTTGCAGCAGACAGAGGCGAGTCGCTTTCTGTATGTCCAAAACTTATGATTCAGTAAAAGCAAATCGACCGCGATGTGCGGAAGTCTCCATTTTGGCGCTTTGCTTTCATGACTGTCACCTAGCAACAGCCGTAAACAAAACAGCAGCTCTATGACGCAAGCGTACCAGGGTTCAGAAGGAAAAAAGACAGTGTGAACACAAACCAACCGAGAAGGTGGCAAGGGGGGACAATCGAACTTTGGTACGGTCCAGGCAATTGAACCAAGTGTGAAAGCGCCCTAAAACTATTATGTTTAGAATTCTGTGGAAAAAAAATCTTCTCTCCGTTAAAAAAATAACAGGCGGGCTAATAGTTCAAGGAGGCTAATAATATACTTTAACTATACAGTATATATATATATATATATATATATATATATATATATATATAGCTAATACTACATTTACCTCAGGAAACTATTAGTGGATAGGTGCATATCTCAAAAAGAAATCTAAAAAAATTAATTACTTTCTGGTTACAAATGTGTCCTTTAGGTAAGGTTAAACTGGCGCACACACACACACACACATTGAACTGTAAACCCAAACCTGCACTCATTATAACCTCTTGTTGTTCATTAAAGGCTCGGTTAGTTCATTTGTTCAATCATTCAGTGTGTTTATTTGATAATTAATTAACCAATCAAAAGTTTATAGAGTGATTTAGCACCTATTTGTCAGAGGGTAATACAACAACCACACACACTTAGACAGCACAGTTTATTCTGTCTGGCCTTGATTAGATAAAGAGGGAGTCCTTTATAACATGAAAGTCCTCCAGCTCGGTTATATCCGGCACAACACGCTTTTTCTGGGTAAAAATAACCTCTGAGGTCCTAAAAGCAGACCACAATAATCAATTGCTCCGCTCATATTCTTATATCTGTTGATAGTGGATATTGTGTGTTTGTAAACACTGAACCCAGCCTCTGAATTGGTGGTGCTGGATGGGGATTTTCTCTTTTTTTATTTATTTTGACAGTGTCATTATTCATTTCTGCCTGTCTTCTGCTTTCCTTCAAACTACTGGAGAGGAGAATGAGTAAATAAAAAAATAAAAAAACACACGCACACACATGCAAATCCATCACAATAACAGTTCTGTCATAGAGATAAAGAGCTCAATGTGCGCATCTCTTCATTTCACACAGCTTGTCAATCTCTCATCTCTAATAAACTTATGATCGTACAGTGTTTTTGTCTAGAAAAAAACTTGCGCAAATGATTTAGTCTTCCCTAAATATTGCTTCTTCTCTAAGCTGGTGGATCTTGGTAAGAGTAAGATTGACTGTACAGTATGTTAAGATTTACCATCATTTGTAAAAGCATTTCACAACATTTACATCGAAAAATAGAATTAATGTAGCGCTGAATTTAACAAATTGGTTGCCCTTTTCTACAGACTCAGATAACTCAGGTTAACAAGAAAACCTTTGCAGTATTAATAAATGATGTCTATAAGCTGCTGCAACATCGCTTGTATATTGTTTATCATTTTTTGCCTCCATTTTTATTTGGTTTATTCCATGCCTTCATTATATCTGGCAAAGAGGAATTTACATTCATTTTAATGTTTATTAGGAGGTTTCAAATAAAAGGCCAACAGTAAAGGGTGTATATAAATAATATATATAATTTACAGCTCTATTTGTTATAAAAATTCTGTTTCTAGAACATTAATATTTTATAACAGCAAATTCAGTAACTCAATAACATGCCGAAAGTCAAAATGCAGAGTTCAAATAACCTTACAGTAGATCAATGTGGAGATCGGCTAACATTAGTTTTGTCTTCCTAATTATTATTTCAGACCCATAAAGAGAATTACAAAATGTATTCAATTTTATTATTATTTGTTTAATACGTGAGCAATCAATAAGCGTTTATTATTATTTATTTTGTCCTTTGTTTGATTATTTGCGATATACTGTAGGATATGTATGCTGTTTGCATTTTATTCAAAGGTTAAACACAGTGCCTACATTTGCGTTTACATAGTAGCCTGCGTTTGCTGTTTTATCAGCACAAATGGTTGTAATAACGTTAACAAAGGTGAGGTTTTATATAATGAAGATTTATCGCGCCAGCCCGGGCCGCAGCGCACATTACTCGCGGGCTGATTCCGGCTCTGATTCCGGCTGCGCATCTGCAGGAATCGCGCAGTGATTTCATAGGCATCCGGCCCGAGTAGGTACAGCAGACGAAGTCAGGCCGAGGGGTAAGTCTTCGGCAGGCGAGAATCTAGCCGGAACTGGCCTGAGTGTATTTTGCTATCTGGGTGGTTAGGCGTGTATCAGCAAACTAATAAAGCCCTGACCTTACCGTATAAACAGTGTTCCACCAGATCCTGTATGTCAGAAACTATAGTTTACTGCTGAGCAACTCAATTTATCATGGTAAAATAACACAGAAATTGAATAATAACACTTCAGTCTTCTGCCCAAGATCCGACGTGTGCTTTGAGAAACTGTCAATCATAACTGTCAATCACGATGACACGCCCAGCATTAAACTACTGCTAAAAACATACTCTTTACAAAAATGAAGATCTGCACCTATATCAGCACGATAACCAGTGCTTTAACTGACCAGAACCATCTTTCGGAACATTTTATTGCAAGTGTAATAAATTTTTTAATTTGGGCTCTAGTCTCGTTCATTAACACGGAGGAGGCGGGCTTTATGACTTGTACTGCAGCCAGCCCCCAGGGGGCGAGCTGACGGCCGAGACCTTCACTCAAAAGCAGACGTGTGGCACACTTGATTCAAACCAGTTGAAATGTTGAATGAATCGCGATATATGTTTTGAACAGAGAGGGCACTGTGTTTACAGGCGTAATCTCGCTTTACCTGCACATGAGCGCCAGAGTTAAATGACAGCAGTGAAGTGCGCCAGAAAAACTGTGCAATTACAGCAAAAAGACGTTTACATACACTAAGAGAAGAACGAATAAGATGCACATAAACCGTCAGCACAGTGAAAAACTACTGTCAGAGACGTCTGTACACAAAAACACTGATGATTTGCAGCTCCGCTTGCTCCGACGAGTGCTACAAAGATGAAACAGTGCATCAGTGTTTTCATGGCGAAAGTGTGAAAATGTTTTTCAGACTGAAAGAGAAAGTTGTTCTGTTACAGAAGCTGGTATTAGATTATTTTACCCTCTCCTTTTCAAATTAGTTAATGCTTATTTTAATAATTAGCTTATTATTTGCTTATTACACTTAAGAAGTTTTTAAAACATTTTTAAATATATCACACTGATACTTATACTAACTGATTATACAAGTAATGCTAATTATTCACCCTCAAAATCATGCTCAACTCCTGTCTCTGTTTTACTTTATGATTAGTAATTTTATAATCAGTGTTTTATGCCAGTGGCCAGTCCCCTGGATCAAAGGGCCTATTGACCACCTCTGTACACACTGCTCTCTGGTTAGGAAAGGCTTTCCTCTCCACATCAGCCATCTCAGTCCCCAGTGAGTTTTTTTCAGCAGGGTACATTGTAAATGTGCAAAGACCTCAGCTTATGCCAGAAAACATAAATATTCTGTATTGTAGTTTGTTTTTAGAATTTGTTTTTGAAATAGCAATTTAGTTATGACAGAAAATATATTATTTTTTGCAAAAATGTGCAGCATTTAAGAAAAAAATGAAAGGGCTTTTTACCTTAAATTTGTTTTAAATTATTTTGTTAAAAAATCATGAAACTGAAAAATTCTTGACTGAATTGTATCGTGGGATTAGTATCGTGAATCGTATTGAATCGTGAGTCAGGTAAATCATTGCATCCATATAAGTAAGTATAAGTGGAATATATGGCTTGCTGAAGTATTCAGCCAGATCTCACAAGGAAACGCAAGTATTTTACGTTTTGTCAGTTGAGTGGCTAATTCGTATGAAATTGTACAAGTTCAGTCATAGGAAAATGTACGATTTAAAAAAAAGAGACATGGCCTCATGCCCCTAAACCTAACCGTCACTGGGAAATAAGCAAATCGTGCTAAATTGTACCAATAAGGTCATACAAAGTTATACGAATTAGCCACTAGATCAACAAGTTATGTATTGCTGTGAGATTGTGTTGAAGTATTAGTAAAATAATGCCTTATTTTCAGGTGCTGCACAGTTTGAATTTTCTTGATAGTGCACTTGTAGTCAACATAGATTGACACGAAAAGGAACGTCCTAAGAAATTGGTTTACACTTGTGACCCTGGACTACAAAACCAGTCATAAATGTATTTTATTTTAAATGAGATTCATACATCACCTGAAATCTGAATAAAGCTGCGTTCACACTAGAGTTTGAGCTTGCGAAATCCTGTCATACGGCGCTGCGAAAAGGTGCGGGATTAAACAAGTTGATTAGACATTAAAAAAAGCAAGCGATTGGTCCACGTTTTAAGTTCCTGTCCAGAGAGGTCATGTTTTGATCTTCGATTGGTCTCACGCAATCACATGATGTGATTTCGCAGGTCAGACTTCACCACGCATTTGCGTGCGTATGAATGGAAGTCTATGGGGTGAAAAGTCCAGTGTGACCGCAGCTTCAGTGAAGTTTCACAAACTAATTTCGAGAGGAGCATGTGATATGATTGATCGCAGCTGGTCTTTCATCTGTAATCTTTATTAAGCCAATCAGATTAATCCAAACTCACTATAAGTAGCCTGTCTAAAACTACTCCCTTATCTTCGTTTTTTCCGAAGAAACCCCCCATCCACCCCATCTCCCCCTTTTTTCCTCCTTTACCAGGGGAAACTTGAAAACTGCCTGATCTCGTACCCCCTTACATGCTTATTGACCAATTATCACCGAGCTCAGAGTTCTCTCCCGGGACAGTATGCCAAACCTGCTATTATTATCAAGCAATATCTAAGTGTGATATTCTCTTGAAATAAATTTTCGGCATACCTGCCAACTTTTGTCTCCAAAATTCCAGGAGACTGGGGCGGTTGGTGATAGTGATCGGTCATTCTTGAACAATTCGTTCATTTTGAATGAATCTTTTATTTGACTTGAGAACAATGAGTCCTCTCAGGGAGTGATTCATTCAGTCATGCATGCGCACATTTGTGCTGGTGGTGAAGATTAGTTTATTTTTTTAGTCCTCAATCGAGTTTGAGTCGTGCACTCATTACGTGAAATCATATGCATATAGAGCCAGAAAAAGATTTGATCCGTTCATCCCTCGAGTCCTCGGGTTTAAGTCATCTCTTTACATGCTGTCACGTGATGAACAAATGACTCAAAAACCAGAAGACTCAAAAGGTGAACTAATCATGGGTGTTTCTGGCTCAGCCTGTATGCATTGGTTAAGCTTATATGGGACTATCATTTATGGTACTGTCATTTAAGGCCTGATTACAGCTCTAGATGGAAGTACATCAACATACTGAAATTTAACTCTCAGCAACTTTTGGTTCATATAAACTTTAAAGTTGTGCAAATTAAGTTCATAGCAATGCACATTACTAAACAAAAAGTATTTACATATTTATAGTAGTAAATTTACTAATGCGTTTATGGAACATGAACTTTGTACCACTGAATACATTTCTGGAGATTGTAAAATACGTCCCAGGAGGTACTTTTTTTTTGCAGTTTTTGTTTTCGCGAATCCACCAGAGGCCGCTGTGTACGGTTTTTAAGATCTCAAATTTTTTTCCTAAGTGCCATTCACGCCTGCTTTTCTCATCTAAATCAACCAACCAATCCCGCCACATACAGCCTTCCCTAAACCCAACAGATAGTGTTTTCAAAACCACCGATTGACCCGATCGCCCCCTTCCCTAAACCCAACCAACAGTGTTTTCAAAAGCAACCCAGAAAATTAAAAACCCTCGTGACCGCCTAATTGTTTACCCTGTTATTTGCTTGTTTATTTAACTTTTTGCCTTTTGTTTGTGTTTCACCTGCTTTCTGGAACCATTCTTCGCCAGACTTCATGGTCAACTCCTCTCTGCATCTCAAGTCTGCCGAAATATCCATAGCATTCATTTTAAAGATGAAATGCAGCCATACGTAGCCTTGACTACATAATTCACACTCTCCAGAAATGTAAACAGGGGTACGTTTTCACAAAGAAACTGTGTTGTAAATTTGTTAAAGGGCTACGAAACCCCCCTGTCTCAGCAGGGTGTCAACACCTCTAGTTTGGAAAAAGTCAGGAAAGTGGGTGTGTTCAGCTCTGTTTAGGTGGGAGTGTCGGGGGAGGGAAAGAGAGAAGGACTTGCAAATATGGGAGTTTCCGTTTGGGCACGCAGACGCAGGGGAGAAAGACATTGACTGTTTACATGGACATCAGTAATCAAATTACTAGCCAAATTATCAATTTGTCGACTTTAACTGCAGTTTGGCACTTTCACTTTTTATTCAGGAATATTTCCTGCATGTCCGCCATGACAAACGAGATATTGAAAGCGAGGACCTGCTGGAGAGTGGAGTTTTAATGGTATGTTTGATACCGCACGGCGAATGGGAGAAAAAAATCATCCGCATTTCTCGGTAACTTAGATGCACTCGGTAGGTAGCGTCAGAAAGCCGTGTGTATATAGACTATCCTGTCACAAAATGCGGCGAAAATCCTGCACGACGGGAATAGTTTGTAAACTGTAAACTTAGTAACTCAATCATTTTGACTATGGTATGTCTTTAAAAACTGAAAGAGCACTGCTGACGATACGAAGTAACTTTGCCATCTGGGTTAAACAAAGGGCACTACTCTCACACACACTTACCAAATCTGTAGAGACAGGATAATCTAACTGGAACTGTTTTTTTTTTAAAAGGAGATGAGCGGCAAATCCGGATTCATCATTTCCAGATGCGAAAAGCTCTCGGGTAAAGATGTCCCTTACAAACGCATTTCTGTCGCGTGTATTGTAATCCACACGTAAGTCCAGCTGGGCTCTCATAGCGGGAAAATGCAAACAAAACCTTCGTTGCAGCACATTAATAAACACAGCACACTAACAAATGCAACCCTGACGACCCATGTCTCCAAATTCTTGCTCTTCTACTTGTTTTGGCAACACAGCGTGGCGTCTCTCTGTTGTCTGAACACTGTAACAGGTAAAACAGTCTTCGAAGCTATCATGCATATTAATGAAGTTGCACCGCATACACAACAGAGCGCGCCGATTGGTTTGAACCAAGTCTTTCTCATGAATTAATGCCGCACATTCAGAGACGTCACGATGTACTCGCATGTGCAGACACGCAAGTATTTACACGCAAGTATCTCATGGCCATGACGTAGCTTCAAAAATTCGTTTAAAACCGGAAGAACGAATTTGCTCAAAATAACGCAAAAACAACCATTTTTTACTTTTTACTGCAATATATGTGTCCTAATAGTGTTTATAGCAGCGTGGGACACATATATGACTGTCAACAGCTCAAAAAAACTGTGTTTTGGTGTTTCGTGACCCTTTAAGTGAAATTATTCGATTAGTGTAGAGACAAAATGAAGGAATTAAGTAAACTTTTTTTTTTTTTTTTTTTTACAAATTTAAGTGGATCGAACATAAAACAATTAAGTTATCCCCCAAAAAAATCAAGATATGTGTTGTTGCAGCTCATTTTAAAAAAGTAGTTTGAACAAACAGCAAAAACCTTTTGTGTGTGTGTGTGTGTATGTAAGAACCAGCTATGTGGACATTTTAATGATGTCTGTACACGACCTGCATTTCATCACACAGACTCTCACAAACCACAGAAGAGTAACACCATATCAACTTATACTGCATGAATACAGACATACTGCATAATCTCTCCAGACATTCAACATATTTATTATGTGTGTCATTAGTTTTATCATTCATGATGGATTGCAGAGGCCACTTCTAAATACAGATGAATGGAAAGTCGTGGGTTTCTCCAAGAGCTCTCTTGCTCGAGTGCTTTTGCAGACAGGAGGAAATGTCAGTATGGTTTTGTCACAGATAATGTGTCCTCACTGACCTCTCATTAAAGCAGGTGCAGAGGAAACGACCCCCGGCTTTTGGGTATTAATATGGAAATGAGCTGAGAGGCTGATATCTGATGTCCTTCTCGGTGTACAGCAGCGTTTATGGACATCTATCTAATCACATGTTCAACAAAGCAAATCAATGCGGCGGTCCGACAAAGACAAACTGCTTTATGCAACACAAACCGCTTTCTACAGTGAGTGTGAAAGCAGATGTGTTAAAAAGCTGAACTCGTGTTGTAAAAAGACAAAACAACTACAACTCAGCCCTAGGAAACACTCATACACTCTCGCATTCACACACACACACACACACATACACTACAGCCAATATAGTTTACCCAATTCACCTATAGACCGTTGTGAGGAATGTAAACAATAACAATGGTTCTATTGTATTTCCTCCCTGCTGAAAAATCCAGCTTAAACCAGCCTAGGCTAGGCTAGCTAAGACCAGGCTGGAAATGGCTGGAAACCAGCCTGGAAATGGCCAAAACCCCTCTAAAACCAGGCTGGTCAAACAGCTAAAACCAGCCAACCAGCTTAGGCTGGTTTAAGCTGGATTTTTCAGCAGGGCTGTTTTACATTTTTAATTTCCATAGCTTCCGAGACTCTAAAAAAGACCCACATATTGACAAACAATGTTATGATAGCTGTTATTTTTTTAAAACGAATGCTACGGGGAGGTATGACGCCACTGATGACTTCTGTTTCTTTTCATGCTACCAGCTGACCGCTTACCTCCATGTAAATGGCTTTTCTGCTGTTACCAGTTTTTGCAAAGTAGCTTGCCGTGTACTTTAGCAGACTTGAGACACAGAGTGTTGTTGACCGGGATGATGGTGTTCGAGTCCAGAAAGCAAAAGTAAAACAAAAGGCAAAAAATAAAATAAACAAGAAAATAACAAGGTGAGAACGTGGTAAATCTGAAAACGTAAAAATCAGGTGGCCATGAGGGCTTTTCTCTTTCTGGATTGCTTTTGAAAACACTGTCGGTTGGGTTTAGAGAATGGGGTGATCAGGTCAATCAGTACTTTTGAAAACACTATTGGTTGGGTTGAGGGAAGATGGTGGGTGGGGGGATCGGTGGGTCGGTCAGTCAGTCAGACGACAGCGAGCTCTAGTGGATTTACGCTAGAAAAGCAGGCACGAATGTCACTCACAAGAGAAATTTGAGATCTGAAAAAGCAAACACAGTGGCCTCTGGTGGATTTGCGAAAACAAGAACTGCAAAAAAATGTACCTCCAGGGATGTATTTTGTGATTTCTAAATATGTATATAGGGGTACGTATCAATAATAAGCCTGGGTTGGAAATATTTGTATAGGTTTTCCATGGTAAGCATTATGACACCTTATTTACTTTGACAGTCCTACTCTAAATCGCCATTTAAGAGTTCACACTTAGCTGA
Organism: Danio kyathit; assembly: GCA_903798195.1. NCBI lineage: Eukaryota > Metazoa > Chordata > Actinopteri > Cypriniformes > Danionidae > Danio > Danio kyathit. Next base: position 51,558,066 of record LR812536.1, read on the forward strand.
TGATTGATTATAAAGCTTGTTTGGCATGCGAGAGAGCCCTGAGCTCATAAGATCCTCGAGCCCGGGGCTCCCTCCCGTTGAAAGGTGAGAGGGGAGTTTGAGCTCAGGTAGATCTCGAGAACTCCCCTGTCATAGTGGCTGAAGGGCAGATAATAGTTTCTCTTTAAAGAGATAAGTACTAGGTAGGAGCAAGTCTATGGTGTTGATTTGGATTAGTCAATAAACTTAGGTTCCATGTTTTTAATTGGTGGGAGGAAACCGGGGAACCCGGGGGAAAACCCATGTGAGCACGGGGAGAACGTGCAAACTCCACACAGAAACGTCTGCTCATTTGGTAAAGCCTGGAACCAGAGATGTTCTTGCTGTGAGGCAACAGTGCTAAGCACTGGGCCACCGTGTCACCCATCTAGGAAGGAGGAGGAGTAGGGGTGGAAGGAGGGATTCTTCAAAGCAAAGATAGCGCTGATACGTAACCCAGGGTATTTATAGTAGCTTAGGAATAGTCTGATTGGTGCATCTGATTGTGAATTGGATAATGCGGGTCCAGCCGCTAGCAATTATAAGCACGTGATCCTCTCGAATTATAACTAAACTCCACTTTGTTTAAAGAAATGGGTTACTCCAAAACTTTCTGCCAGACATGCACATTTTTTTATAGCCCTGGTCTATTATTTGCTTGAGAATCCCACTTTTTAACACTGTAAATAACTCTGATTTTCGCATATCCACCAAAGGCCGCTGTGTACGTTTTTTAAGATCTCAAATTTCTTTCCCAAGTGCCATTCACGTCTGCTGTTCTCATCTAAATCCACTAGAGGTCGCTGTAGACTGACTGGCTGACCGACCAACCAATCCCACCACCCACACCCTTCCATAAACCCAAGAGATAGTGTTTTCAAAACCACTGATTGACCCGATCGCCCCCTTACCTAAACCCAACCAACAGTGTTTTCAAAACCAAGGCATTTTTTTTACCTTGAATGTGAGCTTTTAAAACAATAATAAATATATTTTCAACAAATCAAATTTGATGTAGCTGATGAATAACTTTTTATAAATAAATAATAAATAATTGAACATGTCGCTATGTTAATACCATGTAATTATGCAATTATATATTTTGAGGAATTTTACATATAACTAGACCAAAACAATGTCATGCTAAGAACAAAAATTGATGATTATCAGGGCTTAATTTGTGCCGGAACACGCCGCATCCGGCACCTCTGAAATTTGCACCTGATTTTACCAATCCCCCTTCTAAACCGCCCTTCCCCCCCGTCCGCTGTTCACTTTCTTCCGCGACTCCACAACCCTCTGCACATTTTTTCGCAACAACCCCCTGCTCTTCACTTTCGTCCTTCGTCCGCGACACCCATCTGCCATCCAAGACATTCCGCCCCTATCGTGCCAGACAGCTCTCCATCCTCAGGTAACATGCCGGATCCATTACCCTGATCTGTTCCAGGACCTCGCAATTCACAAATTAAGCACTGATTATTATATTATATATATTATATGAAAAATAATTATGTCACTATATAAAAGAGTCAAAATGACACCAAACAACATAATACTCTAAAAATAATACTATTTTTAATACAGCTATTATATGTATAAAACGTGAATTATATTAAATCTTTTAATGATTTTTAAAAAGGGGGGGGGGGGGGTGTCATGGTGGCACAGTGAGTAGCACGATCGCCTCACAGCAAGAAGGTTCGAGCTTCGGCTGGATCACTTGGCATTTCTGTGTGGAGTTTGCAAGTTCTCCTCGTGTTCGCGAGGGTTTTCTCCGGGTGCTCCGGCTTCCCCTATGCATCCAAAGACATGCACTATAGGTAAATTGGGTTAGCTAAATTGTCCGTAGTGTATGTGTGTGAATGAGTGTGTATGGATGTTTCCCAGTGATGGGTTGCAGCTGGAAGGGCATTCGCTGCATAAAACATGCTGGATAAGTTGGCGGTTCATTCCTCTGTGGCGACCACGGATTAATAAAGGGACTAAGCCGAAAATAAAATGAATGAATTAATCTCTTAAAAGGTTTTTAAATTCCTTTTTAACATGAATGGACAGATAAACAAACAAGCCAGTAAACACATAAATAAAAAGTACTTACTCTATACATCGATGCATACTTACTTATTTATGCCCTCCACCCCTTCCTAAATATGGGCCACCAAAGGTGGATCTCCAGAGGTATCTGTCCTGGGCCATTCTTTCTACTTGTCTCTATGTGTAACCCATCCTTGCGATGTCTGCCTCTAGGTCACGTCACCAGGTGTTTCTTGGACGGCCTCTCCTCCGCTTCCCTAGGGGATTCCATCTGAGAGCCTGTTTGGTGATGCTTGATGGTGGTTTGCGTAGGGTGTGCCCAATCCAACCCCATCTTGTCTTTCAGATCTCTGCTTCTATTGGGGTTGACAGGTCCTTCCCCATAGGTTGGTGTTACTAATCTTGTCGGGCCAGCGAATGTGTAGAATCTTTCTGAGACAGATGTTGATGAATGTCCTTGGGTGGTAGTATTGGTTATCCTCCAGGTTTCAACCCTGTACAACAATACTGACTTGAACAGATAGGTCTTGGATGTCAAAGTAAGTTCTCTTGAAGTCCAGATGTTCTTGAGCTTGGTGAAAGCGATTATTGCCTTAAAGTCTGTATCTGTTCCACCCTGCTGGTCTGCGCAGGTAGGTAAAAGAGTGTACCTCCTCCAGGGAACTTCCATTTAGGGTTACTGGATTGTTGCAGCTGGAGTTGATCTTAAGAATCTTGGTCTTCTCTGTGTGGATTTTGAGTCCAATCTGTGATGATGTGGCTGCCAACAAAATGGTCTTCTCTTGCATCTGCTGCTGGCTGTGGGAGAGAATACACACATACATAAAATGCAGCTTTGAAATGTTTTCGAAATGTGATTAACATACTTAAAAAAAGCCTTTTCAGAATGACATTTTACAATGTATATACTGTATATATGCATGTTAAAAGGTCTTTAGTGCACACATGCAACAGTCTTAAGTGGTTGGAACACATTTATAATTAAAATGATTCAAAGGAGACATACAGTTTGAACTTATTTGTAAAGTGGGTATCATTCAAAAAATACATAATCACAGTTTTTAAGTACTCATATTGGTTTTTATATGCTTTTATGTCCAGTTTTACAATCATATCAGAAAAAAACAATAGCCTTGTGTTAAGTTTGGTTCAAGTCAAACCCATTTTTCCGTTCATCCAAAAACAAACACAAAATATGATGCAAGGAATCATGCGCATCTGGCAATTCTTTCAGCATCGCCCCTCACTCTATCTCACTGTCTACCTGCTCTTTTCTCGGTTGCCTTTGAATAATTCTCTCTCATTAAGAGCCGGTTTTGGGCCATGGGATCTCAAGCTTTGACTCAAATCAAATATTTAACACAGGCTAAACAGCTCAAGAATCAATGATGCGGTTTGGAGCTCACACCTGTCGGCCTTATGGAGTTACACCAGCACAGTAATGTGTAATGGAATCGATATGATGAGGAAAAGTTGATAGTGATATTTCTGTCAGTCTGACAAATATCCCATCTTGCCAGGCAGGGTATAGGGTGACTGTCTGTCAATAACCCGCTGATCTGGTATATTTATGTTTTTTCCACCGCTCTATAATTCAACAGTGACACTGAACTGGACCTGTCAGATGGCTCAAATCAAACAAGCACATAGACAGACTGAACCTCACAGAGAGATAAACTCCAGAGAATCAATACTGAGACAGATCAGGCGAACACAGAGACAATCAAAATCACAGGTTAAATAAAAGGGCAACACTCTGCTTCATAGGACTGTCATGAAACCTTTATAATCATGACATGTCATGAATGTGAATGAGATTTCATGCATGCTTATAACAACTGTCATTAATTGTCATGCGCACAGTCTAAAGATGACATTGTTTGTTGAGACAACTTGACATAAACATATACATCACAACCTGTTTTTATTTTTGTCATGACAGCGAGACATAACCAAGAAAACAAAACATGTCATAAATCTGGCATAAACATGATTGTCATAAAGCCATTCTAAATATGTTAGGAATTGTATAACAGCATCGTTAAAAAAAAAAATTAAATAATAATAATATATATATATATGTATGTATATATATATATATATATATATATATATATATATATATATATATATATATATATATATATATATATATATATATATATATATACAGGGAGTGCAAGTTGTATTTTTGAGGATTCATTTTATTATTGAACAACAACCATGTTCTCAATGAACCCAAAAAACTCATTATTATCAAAGCTGAATATTTTTGGAAGTAGTTTTTAGTTTGTTTTTAGTTTTAGCTATTTTAGGAGGATATCTGTGTGTGCAGGTGACTATTACTGTGCATAATTATTAGGCAACTTAACAAAAAACAAATATATACCCATTTTAATTATTTATTTTCACCAGTGAAACCAATATAACATCTCAACATTTACAAATATACATTTATGACATTCAAAAACAAAACAAAAACAAATCAGTGACCAATATAGCCACCTTTCTTTGCAAGGACACTCAAAAGCCTGCCATCCATGGATTCTGTCAGTGTTTTGATCTGTTCACCATCAACATTGCGTGCAGCAGCAACCACAGCCTCCCAGACACTGTTCAGAGAGGTGTACTGTTTTCCCTCCTTGTGAATCTCACATTTGATGATGGAACACAGGCTCTCTGTGGGGTTCAGATCAGATGAACAAGGACGCCATGTCATTAGTTTTTCTTCTTTTAGACCCTTTCTTGCCAGCCACGCTGTGGAGTACTTGGACGCGTGTGATGGAGCATTGTCCTGCATGAAAATCGTGATTTTCTTGAAGGATGCAGACTTCTTCCTGTACCACTGCTTGAAGGTGTCTTCCAGAAACTGGCAGTAGGACTGGGAGTTGAGCTTGACTTCATCCTCAACCCGAAAAGGCCCCACAAGCTCATCTTTGATGATATCAGCCCAAACCAGTACTCCACCTCCACCTTGCTAGCGTCTGAGTCAGACTGGAGCTCTTTGCCCTTTACCGATCCAGCCACGGGCCCATCCATCTGGCCCATCAAGACTCACTTTCATTTCACCAGTCCATAAAACCATATAAAAAGTCTTGAGATATTTCTTGGCCCAGTCTTGACGTTTCAGCTTGTGTGTCTTGTTCAGTGGTGGTCGTTTTTCAGCCTTTCTTACCTTGGCCATGTCTCTGAGTATTGCACACCTTGTGCTTTTGGGCACTCCAGTGATGTTGCAGCTCTGAAATATGGCAAAACTTGTGGCAAGTGGCATCTTGGCAGCTGCACACTTGACTTTTCTCAGTTCATGGGCAGTTATTTTGCGCCTTGGTTTTTGGTTTGGTTTTTTCACATGCTTGCGACCCTGTTGACTATTTTGAATGAAACGCTTGATTGTTCGATGACCACGCTTCAGAAGCTTGGCAATTTTAAAAGTGCTGGATCCCTCTGCAAGATATCTCAGTATTTTTGACTTTTCTGAGCCTGTCAAGTGCTTCTTTTGACCCATTTTGCCAAAGGAAAGGAAGTTGCCTAATAATTATGCACACCTGATATAGGGAGTTGATGTCATTAGACCACACCCCTTCTCATTACAGAGATGCACATCACCTAATATACTTAATTGGTAGTAGGCTTTCGAGCCTATACAGCTTGGAGTAAGACACTATGCATAAAGAGGATGATGTGGTCAAAATACTCATTTGCCTCTTAATTCTGCACTCCCTGTATGTATATATATATATATATATATATATATATATATATATATATATATATTTTTTTTTTTTTTTTTTTTTCTGGTTTTCCTTCTCGACTGTTTCCTCCTAGCCTCTATGCTCTACCTTTTCCTTTCAGGCTCTCAGCTGCACCATTTTCTTCCCGGGCTCCCTGCTCCACCGTTTCATTCTGGCTTTTCTTCTACACTGTTTCTTCTCAGGCTCCATGCTCCACCTTTTCCTCTTGGGCTCTCAGCTGCACCATTTCCTCCTGGGCTCTCTGCTCCACCATTTCCTCCCATGCTCCCTGCTCCACCTTTTCCACTCTGGCTCTCAGCTGCATATTTTCCTCCTGGGCTCCCTGCTCCACTGTTTCATTTGGGCTTTCTTTCTCCTTTGTTTCCTCCTAGGCTCTATGCTCCACCTCTTCCTCTTAGACACCCAGCAGCACCATTTCTTCCCATGCTCCCTGCTCCACCGTTTCCTCTCGGGCTCTCAGCTGCACCATTTTCTCCCAGGCTCCCTGCTCCATCGTTTCATTCGGGCTTTCCGTCTCCACCATTTCCTCCTGGGCTCCATGCTCCACCGATTCTCCCAGGCTCCCTGCTCCACCTTTTCCTCTCTGGCTCTCAGCTGCATCATTTCCTCCTGGGCTCCCTGCTCCACCGTTTCATTCGGGCTTTCTTTCTCCACTGTTTCCTCCTAGGCTCTATGCTCCACCTCTTCCTCTTAGGCTCCCAGCTGCACCATTTCCTTCCACGCTTCCTGCTCCACCGTTTCCTTTCAGGCTCTCAGCTGCACCATTTCCTCCCAGGCTCCCTGCTCCATCATTTGATTCGGGCTTTCCGTCTCCACCATTTCCTCCTGGGCTCCCTGCTCCACCGTTTCCTCCCAGGCTCCCTACTCCACCTTTTCCTCCTAGGCTCTATGCTCCACCTATTCCTCTCAGGCTCTCAGCTGCACCATTTTCTTCCCAGGCTCCCTGCTCCACCATTTCATTCTGGCTTTGCTTCTTTACTGTTTCCTCCCAGGCTCCCTGCTCCACCGTTTCCCCTCAGGCTCTCAGCTGCACCATTTTCTTCCCGGGCTCCATGCTCCACAGTTTCATTCTGGCTTTCCTTCTCCACTGTTTCCTCCTAGGATCTATGCTCCACCTTTTCCTCTCAGGCTCTTAGCTGCACCATTTTCTTCCCGGGCTCCCTGCTCAACCATGCCATTCTGGCTTTCTTTCTCCACTGTTTTCTCCCAGTCTCCCTGCTCCACCGTTTCCTCTCAGGCTCTCAGCTGCACCATTTTGTCCGGGGCTCCCTGCTCCACCGTTTCATTCGGGCTTTCCTTCTCCCCTGTTTCCTCCTAGGCTCTATGCTCCACCTTTTCCTCTCGGGCTCTCAGCTACACCATTTCCTCCTGAGCTCCCTACTCCACCGTTTCCTTTCAGGCTCCCTGCTCCACCTTTTCCTCTTGGGCTCTCAGCTGCACCATTTCCCCCAGGCTCCCTGCTCCACCGTTTCATTCTGTCTTTCCTTCTCCACTGTTTCCTCCCAGGCTCCCTGCTCCACCATTTCCTTTTTGGTTCTCAGCTGCACCATTTTCTCCCGAGCTCCCTGCTCCACCATTTCATTCTGGCTTTCCTTCTCCACTGTTCGCTCTCAGGCTCACTGCTCCACTAATTCCTCCCCAGCCCCCCTTCTCCACAGTTTTTTTTTTTGGGGTCACTGTTCCAGTTTCCTCCCTGCTCTACTGTTTCTCTTCAGGCTCCCTTCTCCACAGTTACTGCCCGGGCTCCTTGCTCCACAATTTATTTTTGGGCTCCTTCTCCACTCTTTCCTCTCAGGCTCCCTGCTCCACTGTTTCCACTCAGCCCCACTGTTTCCTCTCAGGCTCCCTGCTCCACTGTTTCCACTCAGCCCCCGTTCTCCACTGTTTACTCTAGGGTTACCTTCTCTAGTTAACCTGTTCAGGTTCCCTTCTCTACAGGTTCTGCCTACCTTCCTGCCTACTTCACCATTTCCTCTCAGGCTCCCTGCTCCACTGTATACTCTCAGGGTTCTTGCTCCACTATTTCCTTTTGGGCTTGTACTCCACTGTTTACTCACAGGCCTCCATCTTCATGGATATTCCTCCCTGCTCCACTTTTTTTCACTTAGACTCCCTTCGCCACCGTTTACTCTTGGGCCCCTTGCTCCACTTTTTTTGTTCAGGCTCCCTTCTCCACAGGTTCTGCCAAGTTTTCTGTCTGGCTTCGTGCTCTATTGTTTCCTCCCGGGCTCCCTGCTCCACTGTATCATCTCAGGCTCCTTGCTCCACTGTATCCTCCCGGGCTCCTTGCTCCACTGTTTCCACTTGGGCTTCCTGCTTCACTGTTTCTTCCTAGACTCCCTACTCAAATTTCCATCTAGGCTTCTTACTTTATCTTTTGCATTGATGCTCCACTAAATTTGCTCTGACTTCCTGCTTTACCTTGACCCCCTGCTCTGGCCTAACAATCTGTTCCACCCTGGCCACTAGTCCCACTGGTTTCAAGGACTCTGAACTAGCCACACGTTCCTCCTCTTTGTAGCTCTGTTTAAGTGCCTTTTTCTGTTTTGCAGGCTTTTGTAGTACAGTTGACTTTCCTCTTCTTGACTGGTTTTAATTGTGAGCTATGTTTATACATATAAAGGTATTAGACTATTTTATTAAATACCTGAGAGTTAACATGACTGAAAAGTCAGAGGACATTTGTCAAGAAGTGTTCAAAATTGAACCTGTATAAACACCTGTACAAAAAACAAGTAGTTGTAAGCAGTCTAAAAGGTTTGGTAATGAAAACCCTGGATTGCATTCTATTTATCTCACTTTTCATTGTGAAATTGTGTATCAAGAGGTATAAAAATATGTCTCTTTACTTGATAGCCAAATCACTTCCACACAATAAAAGAAAGTGAGAAAATCATGAAAAAATAGGCAGAATGAATAAAAAAGTGTTTTTTGTTTCTTGACGTTGGAGAGGATTGATCCCTGAGAGGCATCGTTTGGATCAGAGACTCTTCAGATAATTATAGAGCTTCTGATAGCGTGTGACACAGTCTTAAACCTCACAGCGGTGATATGGATGAGAGAACAGCCTCATCCCTGGTGTCACTGCAGAATGAACATCAAACGGTTCTCTCAAACGCAGATCCAATTCAACGCCTCTGTTTTGGTTTGAGATAAATCCCCTTTCTAAAGCCATTAACACACAGGAATCGAGCGTTCCAAAATATCACTCACATTCTTCAGGAGAGCTCAAGCATTAAACGTGACAAGTGTTAATCGTGTCCATGAAGCTGAAACAGGTGTGATGTTGGTTCAGGTGTGAGAATGGCGCCCTCTCAAGCCACCACTGCAGCCATGTAGCACAGATGCAGATCTTCCAACAATTTTGACTAAAATTGTTTTTCTTTAAGGAGCCAACTTGGTAAATTCTGAATATTTAGATTTATTTTTCATTTATTTATATAAAACAATTAAGACATTCACTGTAAGAAATAATAAATATTAAAAAATCAGATTATAAAGGCCATACTGCTACTACATTTTGTAAACTGTACTACTGTGTAACTGACAGCCACAATGGAACACTTTACATAATTGATAAGCATGTTTGTTAAATTGAGTTTTATTTGATGCTATTTTGATTTTAAAGGGCACCTATGATGAAAATCAACTTTTGTAAGCTGTTTGGATATAACTGTGTGTAGGTATAGTGTGTCCACTGTCATAATGGAGTGATAAAAACCCAACAAGGCTCTTTTTTAAATTTCCTGACGTTAAAATACGACCCAAATCCCAGTGATTTTGAGGCCCACCGCAACGTTACATGGGAGTGTGGTTTTCCCCGCCCACCAAATTAATTGACAGATGCTATGTTTATATAATAACATGTATACACATGTGCACAAATTGTACAAATTGTTTTTGCAAATAAGCTGGGATTAAAATATATGTTACAACTCTTTGTGATTTTTATAAGTTTTATCAGTTTAAAAAGTTTTTAAAACAGAGCATGTTTGTAATAAACACAGTAAAATCGCTATGTAATTCTTAACCGATATAATCACCACGGCCGCATGGTGTCAGTAAACACACACATATGTGTGTGTACTGCAAAGAGCATTTATGTGGGACTCATCGTTTCAGAAAGGCTTGAATAAACTCCAACACAAACATGAAATAAACTTACTTGGTATTTTTGACTATTGAGCTGTATTTCAGCTTTATCCAAGTCTGTCTCTGTCACTAGCTGTTTCCATCCACCTATTTTTATGCGCATTTTGCACATGCACATAAAAAAACGATTGATGGAAAAGACATGATGCGCATAAATTTTGAAAATGCGCATAAAAAACATGCGCATAAGCGAGTAGGAAAAACGTTTTATTCGATAAGAAAAGATGCGCATAAACTACGATGGAACCACTTTTACCGCACAAATTCCAGTGTCCGCATTAAAGAAAGGTCATGTGATTTTGTTATAAAAGATCATGTGATGATAAAAATGTGTGTAAATGGACAAACCAGCAGGCTGAGCACATTATAAACCATCTGAAATGTTGTTTTTGTCATTCTAAAACGCCTTACCGTTTAAGTATTAGTGTTATTATATTATTAATGACATCCAGAATCAAGAGTGTCTGTGCTCCGCGTCTGACACCTTCAAACGCCACCACGCGTTCACTGCATGTCAGGATTGCCTTCTGAGGAGCAAGTCATTTTATAGATGAAGAAAAGATTGACGCAGCTTCTCCTATTGCAGCAAATTCCGTTTTTACTGTTGATATTTGGCGCCAGTTAATCAGGAAGTGACGATTTTGTTCGCTTTGACTTGTTGGATGGAAACGCTGCTTTATTCGCTCGTCTTTTATGCGATAATCCAGTTTTGCGCATAAAGTTCATTCACATTTTTGGATGGAAACATAACTACTGACTGCCGTTTATCTGATGAGAAGCAGACACACATGTGGGAACTGTGGGCGGGGAGAAGCAGCTCATTTGCATTTAAAGCCACAGCCTCAAAAACAGCTATACTGTACTCAAACACCAAAATGGGCAGATTCTAGAGGCTATAATAAATTATCTGATGGGTATTTTGAGCTGAACCTTTACAGACACATTCTGGAGACACCAAACGCGTATCATACATCTTGTAAAAGGGGTAAAATAGGTGCCCTTTAATATAATATTAGAAGTATTAATCTGAAATAATGACTTGTGTTCATGTACACATTTCCAATAGCAAATAACATATATTTTTTTAATTTTTACCACAAAAACAATTACACAGAAATACTCATACAGTACAGCCCCTTTTTTACAGTTTATTACAATTTTATATCCATTATTACAATAATAGCAGTTTTCTATACAGTTTTATTACAATTTTATACTCATTATTACAATAATAGCAGTTTTCTTACAGTTTTATACAGTTTATAAAACAAATTGTACTCATTATTACAATAATAGCAGTTTTCTATACAGTTTTATTACAATTTTATACTCATTATTACAATAATAGCAGTTTTCTTACAGTTTTATAGTTTATAAAAACAAATTGTACTCATTATTACAATAATAGCAGTTTTCTATACAGTTTTATTACAATTTTATACTCATTATTACAATAATAGCAGTTTTCTTACAGTTTTATACAGTTTATAAAAACAAATTGTACTCATTATTACAATAATAGCAGTTTTCTATACAGTTTTATTACAATTTTATACTCATTATTGCAATAATAGCAGTTTTCTTACAGTTTTATAGTTTATAAAAACAAATTGTACTCATTATTACAATAATAGCAGTTTTCTATACAGTTTTATTACAATTTTATACTCATTATTGCAATAATAGCAGTTTTCTTACAGTTTTATACAGTTTATAAAAACAAATTGTACTCATTATTACAATAATAGCAGTTTTCTATACAGTTTTATTACAATTTTATACTCATTATTGCAATAATAGCAGTTTTCTTACAGTTTTATAGTTTATAAAAACAAATTGTACTCATTATTACAATAATAGCAGTTTTCTATACAGTTTTATTACAATTTTATACTCATTATTACAATAATAGCAGTTTTCTTACAGTTTTATACAGTTTATAAAAACAAATTGTACTCATTATTACAATAATAGCAGTTTTCTATACAGTTTTATTACAATTTTATACTCATTATTACAATAATAGCAGTTTTCTTACAGTTTTATACAGTTTATAAAACAAATTGTACTCATTATTACAATAATAGCAGTTTTCTATACAGTTTTATTACAATTTTATACTCATTATTGCAATAATAGCAGTTTTCTTACAGTTTTATAGTTTATAAAAACAAATTGTACTCATTATTACAATAATAGCAGTTTTCTATACAGTTTTATTACAATTTTATACTCATTATTGCAATAATAGCAGTTTTCTTACAGTTTTATACAGTTTATAAAAACAAATTGTACTCATTATTACAATAATAGCAGTTTTCTATACAGTTTTATTACAATTTTATACTCATTATTGCAATAATAGCAGTTTTCTTACAGTTTTATAGTTTATAAAAACAAATTGTACTCATTATTACAATAATAGCAGTTTTCTATACAGTTTTATTACAATTTTATACTCATTATTACAATAATAGCAGTTTTCTTACAGTTTTATACAGTTTATAAAAACAAATTGTACTCATTATTACAATAATAGCAGTTTTCTATACAGTTTTATTACAATTTTATACTCATTATTGCAATAATAGCAGTTTTCTTACAGTTTTATAGTTTATAAAAACAAATTGTACTCATTATTACAATAATAGCAGTTTTCTATACAGTTTTATTACAATTTTATACTCATTATTGCAATAATAGCAGTTTTCTTACAGTTTTATACAGTTTATAAAAACAAATTGTACTCATTATTACAATAATAGCAGTTTTCTATACAGTTTTATTACAATTTTATACTCATTATTGCAATAATAGCAGTTTTCTTACAGTTTTATAGTTTATAAAAACAAATTGTACTCATTATTACAATAATAGCAGTTTTCTATACAGTTTTATTACAATTTTATACTCATTATTACAATAATAGCAGTTTTCTTACAGTTTTATACAGTTTATAAAAACAAATTGTACTCATTATTACAATAATAGCAGTTTTCTATACAGTTTTATTACAATTTTATACTCATTATTGCAATAATAGCAGTTTTCTTACAGTTTTATAGTTTATAAAAACAAATTGTACTCATTATTACAATAATAGCAGTTTTCTATACAGTTTTATTACAATTTTATACTCATTATTGCAATAATAGCAGTTTTCTTACAGTTTTATAGTTTATAAAAACAAATTGTACTCATTATTACAATAATAGCAGTTTTCTATACAGTTTTATTACAATTTTATACTCATTATTACAATAATAGCAGTTTTCTTACAGTTTTATACAGTTTATAAAAACAAATTGTACTCATTATTACAATAATAGCAGTTTTCTATACAGTTTTATTACAATTTTATACTCATTATTGCAATAATAGCAGTTTTCTTACAGTTTTATAGTTTATAAAAACAAATTGTACTCATTATTACAATAATAGCAGTTTTCTATACAGTTTTATTACAATTTTATACTCATTATTGCAATAATAGCAGTTTTCTTACAGTTTTATACAGTTTATAAAAACAAATTGTACTCATTATTACAATAATAGCAGTTTTCTATACAGTTTTATTACAATTTTATACTCATTATTGCAATAATAGCAGTTTTCTTACAGTTTTATAGTTTATAAAAACAAATTGTACTCATTATTACAATAATAGCAGTTTTCTATACAGTTTTATTACAATTTTATACTCATTATTACAATAATAGCAGTTTTCTTACAGTTTTATACAGTTTATAAAAACAAATTGTACTCATTATTACAATAATAGCAGTTTTCTATACAGTTTTATTACAATTTTATACTCATTATTGCAATAATAGCAGTTTTCTTACAGTTTTATAGTTTATAAAAACAAATTGTACTCATTATTACAATAATAGCAGTTTTCTATACAGTTTTATTACAATTTTATACTCATTATTGCAATAATAGCAGTTTTCTTACAGTTTTATACAGTTTATAAAAACAAATTGTACTCATTATTACAATAATAGCAGTTTTCTATACAGTTTTATTACAATTTTATACTCATTATTGCAATAATAGCAGTTTTCTTACAGTTTTATAGTTTATAAAAACAAATTGTACTCATTATTACAATAATAGCAGTTTTCTATACAGTTTTATTACAATTTTATACTCATTATTACAATAATAGCAGTTTTCTTACAGTTTTATACAGTTTATAAAAACAAATTGTACTCATTATTACAATAATAGCAGTTTTCTATACAGTTTTATTACAATTTTATACTCATTATTGCAATAATAGCAGTTTTCTTACAGTTTTATAGTTTATAAAAACAAATTGTACTCATTATTACAATAATAGCAGTTTTCTATACAGTTTTATTACAATTTTATACTCATTATTGCAATAATAGCAGTTTTCTTACAGTTTTATACAGTTTTATAAAAACAAATTGTACTCATTATTACAATAATAGCAGTTTTCTATACAGTTTTATTACAATTTTATACTCATTATTGCAATAATAGCAGTTTTCTTACAGTTTTATAGTTTATAAAAACAAATTGTACTCATTATTACAATAATAGCAGTTTTCTATACAGTTTTATTACAATTTTATACTCATTATTACAATAATAGCAGTTTTCTTACAGTTTTATACAGTTTATAAAAACAAATTGTACTCATTATTACAATAATAGCAGTTTTCTATACAGTTTTATTACAATTTTATACTCATTATTGCAATAATAGCAGTTTTCTTACAGTTTTATAGTTTATAAAAACAAATTGTACTCATTATTACAATAATAGCAGTTTTCTTACAGTTTTATACAGTTTATAAAACAAATTGTACTCATTATTACAATAATAGCAGTTTTCTATACAGTTTTATTACAATTTTATACTCATTATTGCAATAATAGCAGTTTTCTTACAGTTTTATAGTTTATAAAAACAAATTGTACTCATTATTACAATAATAGCAGTTTTCTATACAGTTTTATTACAATTTTATACTCATTATTACAATAATAGCAGTTTTCTTACAGTTTTATACAGTTTATAAAAACAAATTGTACTCATTATTACAATAATAGCAGTTTTCTATACAGTTTTATTACAATTTTATACTCATTATTGCAATAATAGCAGTTTTCTTACAGTTTTATAGTTTATAAAAACAAATTGTACTCATTATTACAATAATAGCAGTTTTCTATACAGTTTTATTACAATTTTATACTCATTATTGCAATAATAGCAGTTTTCTTACAGTTTTATACAGTTTATAAAACAAATTGTACTCATTATTACAATAATAGCAGTTTTCTATACAGTTTTATTACAATTTTATACTCATTATTGCAATAATAGCAGTTTTCTTACAGTTTTATAGTTTATAAAAACAAATTGTACTCATTATTACAATAATAGCAGTTTTCTATACAGTTTTATTACAATTTTATACTCATTATTACAATAATAGCAGTTTTCTTACAGTTTTATACAGTTTATAAAAACAAATTGTACTCATTATTACAATAATAGCAGTTTTTCTATACAGTTTTATTACAATTTTATACTCATTATTGCAATAATAGCAGTTTTCTTACAGTTTATAGTTTATAAAAACAAATTGTACTCATTATTACAATAATAGCAGTTTTCTATACAGTTTTATTACAATTTTATACTCATTATTGCAATAATAGCAGTTTTCTTACAGTTTTATACAGTTTATAAAAACAAATTGTACTCATTATTACAATAATAGCAGTTTTCTATACAGTTTTATTACAATTTTATACTCATTATTGCAATAATAGCAGTTTTCTTACAGTTTTATAGTTTATAAAAACAAATTGTACTCATTATTACAATAATAGCAGTTTTCTATACAGTTTTATTACAATTTTATACTCATTATTACAATAATAGCAGTTTTCTTACAGTTTTATACAGTTTATAAAACAAATTGTACTCATTATTACAATAATAGCAGTTTTCTATACAGTTTTATTACAATTTTATACTCATTATTGCAATAATAGCAGTTTTCTTACAGTTTTATAGTTTATAAAAACAAATTGTACTCATTATTACAATAATAGCAGTTTTCTATACAGTTTTATTACAATTTTATACTCATTATTGCAATAATAGCAGTTTTCTTACAGTTTTATACAGTTTATAAAAACAAATTGTACTCATTATTACAATAATAGCAGTTTTCTATACAGTTTTATTACAATTTTATACTCATTATTGCAATAATAGCAGTTTTCTTACAGTTTTATAGTTTATAAAAACAAATTGTACTCATTATTACAATAATAGCAGTTTTCTATACAGTTTTATTACAATTTTATACTCATTATTACAATAATAGCAGTTTTCTTACAGTTTTATACAGTTTATAAAAACAAATTGTACTCATTATTACAATAATAGCAGTTTTCTATACAGTTTTATTACAATTTTATACTCATTATTGCAATAATAGCAGTTTTCTTACAGTTTTATAGTTTATAAAAACAAATTGTACTCATTATTACAATAATAGCAGTTTTCTATACAGTTTTATTACAATTTTATACTCATTATTACAATAATAGCAGTTTTCTTACAGTTTTATACAGTTTATAAAAACAAATTGTACTCATTATTACAATAATAGCAGTTTTCTATACAGTTTTATTACAATGTTATACTCATTATTGCAATAATAGCAGTTTTCTTACAGTTTTATAGTTTATAAAAACAAATTGTACTCATTATTACAATAATAGCAGTTTTCTATACAGTTTTATTACAATTTTATACTCATTATTGCAATAATAGCAGTTTTCTTACAGTTTTATAGTTTATAAAAACAAATTGTACTCATTATTACAATAATAGCAGTTTTCTATACAGTTTTATTACAATTTTATACTCATTATTACAATAATAGCAGTTTTCTTACAGTTTTATAGTTTATAAAAACAAATTGTACTCATTATTACAATAATAGCAGTTTTCTATACAGTTTTATTACAATTTTATACTCATTATTGCAATAATAGCAGTTTTCTTACAGTTTTATAGTTTATAAAAACAAATTGTACTCATTATTACAATAATAGCAGTTTTCTATACAGTTTTATTACAATTTTATACTCATTATTACAATAATAGCAGTTTTCTTACAGTTTTATACAGTTTATAAAAAAATTGTACTCATTATTACAATAATAGCAGTTTTCTATACAGTTTTATTACAATTTTATACTCATTATTACAATAATAGCAGTTTTCTTACAGTTTTATACAGTTTATAAAAAAAATTGTACTCATTATTACAATAATAGCAGTTTTCTATACAGTTTTATTACAATTTTATACTCATTATTGCAATAATAGCAGTTTTCTTACAGTTTTATACAGTTTATAAAAAAAATTGTACTCATTATTACAATAATAGCAGTTTTCTATTTGCCGTTTAAAAAAATAATTTGTCTTTTTATTATTTTACACTGTAGTATGCATACAGAATGCCCCGTTTTTTAATTGTACTCTAAGCTCAGACATGCACATTAGACGTATCCAAGGTATTCTAACAATATTGATGGTGTTGCCTAACTTAGCAAATGCCACAAATCTGAGCAAACTCCACATTGCCTGGGTCACAACACTCCGAGTCCTCTCATGACCCCTGTTTCATGCTAATTGCAATCCTTCTCACTTATTCTATTGCAGGAGCCCATTATTTTCACCCTACTGACATTGTAGTAACACACACACACACACACACACACACAGACACAATGAACTGTGCTCTGATCACAACCACATGCACTCAAATTGGGTTGGTTAAAAAAATGAATACATAAATACTGCAGTAGACCCACACACACTGACTATTTTTAGAGGGTTTTATAGGTGCAGTTGGGTTGGAGGATGGATGGGTGGTGGGTTAAAACTTATTGCTGGGTAAGTCAGGGTCATTCTCTGTTTTACATTAACCTGCTGCCTCCAGCCAAAACCCACTATATAATTGCACTTTTTATAACTACTTCCAAACAAAATCCTGTTTCTAAGCCCTGGAAAAAAAAAAAAAAAAAAAAAAACGGAAGTCAGGATTTGCTGCAGTTCTATTAAATCAACCACTACAGACTATGAGCCACAGTTTCACCAAGTGTTATTGTTGAAACAATCATCCGTTATGAGGCTTTTAAATTGGGCCATAAATCGCGGTTTCCGTCCGGATAAGAATAATAACAATAAAACCTTAATGACCATAAATGACATGTATATGTATAGCCTTATGGTTTTTACACACACAAACACACACACAAATCTTTCAAGAAGAAATCTTTCTTTTTGGGTAAGTTGTGTCATTGAAAAAATGCAAAGTTTAACACATTCTTATTTTAATTCCAATTTATAATCCCTGAATTTTGCTCGACAAAGTTATAGAGACACACAATATGTGACATATAGACATATGCAGTATAGACATATGTGCAGGTTGTGAACAGTCATTAGGTGACATAAACTAAAAGACAGCCATATGTTCCTACACAACATTGCTTCATTAATTCTCTCTGACTCTGCCAATAAAAGCGTATGACCCAGTGGAATCCTAAAGTGCATTTAAATTAGTGGTAGTAAATAAATACTGGGAAACTTAAAGATACAGCTGGAAACAGTTATGTAGGAGTCATTCATGAGAGAGTGAGTGAGAGAGAGAGAGAGAGACAACATTTCTCAGAACCGTCTAACCATCCGTCACTGATCAGGGTGAGCCCTTTGGGGCTACACACACATCTGTACAGCTATCTTTGTGAGGGCCTTCCATAGACTTATACATTTTGTTTGAGCATTTTTTAAATTTTTGTTATCATATAACATGTAATGGGTTAATAATTACAGAAATATTATACATTTTAAGGTTTAAGGTTTTAAAATGTAGTATTTTTTAACAACATAAGCCTTCAATTGTTAAATACTGTTTTTGTTATTCATTTATTCATTTTCCTTTGGCTTAGTCCCTTATTTATCAGGGGTCACCACAGTGGAATGAACCACCAGCTTTTCCTGCATATATTTTACGCAGTGGAGGCCCTTCCAGCTGCAACCCAGTAATGGGAAACACCCATACACACTCATTCTCACACACACACACACTTCGGCCAATTTTATTTTTACCCAATTCACCTATAGCGCATGTCTTTGGACTGTGGGGGAAACCAGAGTGCCCGGAGGAAACCCACGCCAACATGAGAAGAACATGCAAACTCCACACAGGAACACCGACTGGCCTAGCCAGGACTTAAACCAGTGACCTTCTTGCTGTGAGGCGACAGTGCTAACCACTGAGCCACCGTGCCACTCATTTTTTTAATTCTACTTCAATTTTTTAGGGTGAAAAACATTCAAAACAATTCCCATACTTTTTTTTTTCCAAAATGCATCAGCGAGATTAGTCTTTAACAAGCCAAAAAAAAAAAAAAAATCACACCTTTATTCATTAATGCACACTGGCTCACATAAGATTCAAGATGCTATCATTTGCTTTTAATCAACCCACTGGCTCTGCACACCTTTACCTGAACCCACTATTTTAGGCTTTACGTGATCTGCTGCTGAATGTTACTTTGTGGTTTCGTCCCAAAGGGGCACAAAATCAATTGCAAGGACTTTCACCTTTATTGCTCCCTGCTGGTGGAATCACTTGCCTGACTCCATGTGAGCTGCTGTCTTTGGCCATTTTTAAGAAACAGCTGAAGACACATCTGCTTCAACACTTGATCCTCCAAAAATAGCATTGCCTACTTATTCTATTTGCTGGTTGTCCATCTGTCCTTTTTATTTTTTGTTTGTTTATGTATATTAAAAAGTGGATATGCTAAACTAAGTGAAGTTTTATCAACTAATTTCGAGAGGAACACATGATATAATTTATCGTGGTTGGTCAGAGAAAATCCAATCAGATTGATTCAAGCCAACAGTAAATATACAGATTTCACCCTTCTGCCTTATCTTCATTTTCGATGAATCCCCCCTTTCATCCCATATCCTAATTTTCCTCCTTTACCAGGGGGAGCTATCGATACCTATCTGATCTCGGACACCCTTAAATGTTAATTGACTAGGTGGGAGCCCTGGGCTCAATTATCTCCGAGCTCAGGGTTCTCTCCAGGGACAGCATGCCCAACATGATAATAGCGCCAAGCAATATCTAAGTGTGAACTCTTGAACTGAGACTTAGGCCGTACTCACACTATGTACAGTTGCCTTGAATCGGGCCAAAGCACGCTTGTCCCCCCTCCCGTCTCCCCCGACGGCCCGCACTCACATTACATTCGGGCCTGGGCGCGCTTCCGTCATCGATGACGCACTGTTCAGTAAGCGCTCTCGCTCAGCACAGTGGAGATTTCTTTAGTTATATTGTTTAAGTCGTTTGATATGCGGTGACACGTAGTCTAATATTTCGCCGAACAGATCAGCCTCTTTTGACGCTCATAAACAATCATAAAGTCCTCGTGCTGCAGGAATTAGGAAGTTTGCTGAAGGCGCAGCTGACGTGCAGTGAGGGGTTTGCGTCTTTAATAATCTACGACAGTTTGCGTTCATTGAACAGTACGAATGATTAATTAATCCATATGAAACAGTCCCTTAAAAGTCACGTCTCGCTTTCAGTTTTGGGCTCAAGCACGCTTGCACTCACACTGGAAGCGTAACGCGCCTGAGCCCAAGTGATCCGCGCTCTGGCCCACCTCTTCCAACCGGGCCAGGGCCACCCAAGTGTACCGTGCCTGAGCCCGATTCAGAGCACTCACACTTCTCAAACGATCCGGGAAACGGGCCTGGGCACGGTTCGGATAGCATAGTGTGAGTAAGCCCTTATTGTGGCATCAAAATATTGTTGATTTGATATGCTTCTATCTTCCAGTTTGTAAGTAGTTTTGGATAAAAGCCTCTGCTTAATGAATAAATGTAAATGTCAATTATTGCTGGAGAAAGCTATCCTATTAGAATTCCCAACCATTCTAGAGTTTTGTGGCCAAAAATGAGTTACTGTACACTTAAGGGCTCTTATTCTGGCATTGTTGTTTTGTGCATAGCTCATAGACGTAACAAATAATCTGACATCCAAAACAACAATGTCTACATTGCTGACTACAGTGCTGTGTGTAGAGTATATTACAGTTTTTTTTGTGGTAAAACCACAGTAACAATGATAAAACTTTTCCATTTGCAGAACTTCTTTGTCTGGTAAACATCCCTTCAGTTATTCCATTAAATGAGTGTCAAGCTGTTGGACACCTTTATTAGTGTGGATGTTTTTCTTGTTTGCATCTTCAAGTACATGGAATAGTACATGATTTCCAATCTGCCATCTTGGCCCGAATGCACTTGGTTTAGCTGCCAGGTTGTTTTGGGCTAATTACCTGGGTGATACATGGCATGTAACAAATCAATGAATATAAATTGATGTTAGGACAATGCTGAATGTCTCGTGGCACCATATTAAATCATATTTAAATCATGGTTCTTAATAGTGGCATCAACCACTAGTGTGTAACAAGACACATTTGAATCTTTTGTTCCACCTTAAATAATGTATAGAAATAATGTACCCAGGTCCCACTGAAGAAGACATCCCCCAAACCATAAAACATCCCGCACCACTTTTCACAGACAGAAACTTGCTTTTAGCAGTAAGGTTTCCAATTTCACTGCTGAAAATCCAAACACTGAGAGCAAATCCATTGATGCGCAGCTCCACAAGTCGCAAAAGTTCCAAAACCAAGCAAGCCAGTGGGAACAAAGCCAGCTAGGAACAAAACTTCACCAATTGACGAAAGTAAAGGAAAAAAAAACCTCAAGAGAAACCACGCTAAGTTGGGCACGGCCATTTCTCCTCTGGCCAAACTTCTTGTGCAGAGCTGCAGTCTAGGCGCCGGAGGCTGGACAATGCTGGACGTCCATAGTGGAGACGCTGCAGGTGTGAGTAAGTCACCGGTGGGTGTACAGGCTGGCCCACGGGATCAAAGCGGAGACTCGTCTGTCACTGGGGTCTTTCAGGAATCAGTCTCATGCTCTCCACTTCTCCATGACCACCACAGCATCTGCTCAGGATACGGCCTAGTCCAAGATTATAGAGACCTTGGGATAATGGTAAAACAGACTAGCACAACAGATGCCGTTCAAATTATAATGTTTTTTGGAAAGTGTTCCTGGCGCCGGCTGCCCTAAATAATGCAACCTAACAATCCTTTAGAGCAGAGGTGCTCAATTCTGTTTCTGGAGATCTACCTTCCTGCAGATTTCTGTTGCAACCCATATCAAACACACCTGCCTGTAATTATCAAGTGCTGTTCAGGTCCTAATTAATTGGTTCAGGTGTGTTTGATCAGGGTTGGTGCTGAACTATGCAGGAAGGTAGATCTCCAGGAACAGGATTGAGCACCCCTGCTTTAGAGGATTTGGATTTCAAAAACATTTGTGTTTTATGTGTATTCTAATGCAAAGAGATGTGTCTTTAAGCTAGTTTTAAACTGACAGAGTGTACCAAAAACCAATCACATACCATTTTTAAAATGAAACTTATAACACTGCAATATAATGCTACTTACAATCAATTGACAGACTACAGAAACATTTCACAGTAAATAGACAGATTTCACCCTACTGCCTTATCTTCATTTTGGAAGAATCCCCCCTTCCATCCCATCTCCTAATTTTCCTCCTTTACCAAGGAGAGCTCTCGATACCTACCTGATCTTGGACCCCCTTAAATGCCAATTGACCAGGTGGGAGCCCTGGGCTCAATTATCTCTGAGCTCAGGGTTGATTCATTACAGACACTTGACTGATATTTTGGAGGGAGATATTTTTATGTAAACTCGTGTTATTAAATGTGGTGTTTTCATGTATAGGTGAAGCAGCAACGTAGAGTCATAGGTTACAAAGAAGTGACAATAACATAGAATGACTATCTTTAAATTTAGGATCGCACCAATAAAATCATATTAATTTTTTTTTATAGCTTGTCAGTGAACTATGACCCTTTTACTTTACTTACAAAATGTGCATGAAAACCACATTTGATTAATAGTGTAGCCCTACTTCAAATAGTACTAAGTAGTCATGGGACGATAACCGTTTTCAAGGTTTACTGCGGTTTGGAAAAGTCAAGGTTTTAAAACCGCCAAAATTTTCTGCTAAACCATTCTTACGGTAAATGTAAGAGTTTTTTCAAAATGTTTTTTTCTTTTGTTTGTTTTTTTGGAAAACAGTATCTCCAGCAGAAAAGTATTTTAATTGTGAAGAAATAGGTGCATTTGAAACTAATGAAGACAGCAGAAGTCTAGTTTAGACTAACATGTTTACTGCTCCAAAGTATTTTAAATGTTTCTCAAAATAAAATATATTGAGTTCAAAGGGGGGAAAAGTAGAAGTTTTTTACCTAGACATTTAAAAAGAATATATTTTAGAACAGTAATCAGAATACCATGAGTATGTTTACATGGACACCAATAATTCGATTTTAATGCGATTAAGACATGGACGCCCACTGAAGCTAAGCAGGGCTGCGCCCGTTCTGTACCTGGATGGGGAGACCACATGGGAAAGCTAGGTTGCTGCTGCAAGTGGTGTTAGTGAGGCCAGCAGGAGGCGCCCAACCTGCGGTCTGTGTGGGTCCTAATGCCCCAATATAGTGACTATACTGACCCTATACTGCTCAGCGAGCGCCGTCTTTCGGATGAGACGTTAAACCGAGGTCCTGACTCTCTGTGGTCATTAAAAATCCCAGGATGTCTTTCGAAAAAGAGTAGGGGTTTAACCCCGGCATCCTGGCCAAATCTGCCCACTGGCCTCTGTCCATCATGGCCTCCTAACCATCCCCATATCATAATTGGCTTCATCACTCTGTCTCCTCTCCACCAATCAGCTGGTGTGTGGTGTGCAGTCTGGCACAAAATGGCTGCCATCGCGTCATCCAGGTGGATGCTGCACACTGGTGGTGGATGAGGAGATCCCCCCTATGTGTAAAGCGCTTTTGAGTGCCCAGAAATTATTATAAAATTATTATAATTATATTATAAATTATTATTAATTATTAAGATTAAGATTAAGGTCATAATCGAACTAAAGAGAAATCGAATTAAGACATGTGGAGTATGCCGATTTTACTCGCATTATTGAAGTGCAGTGCAGACATGTAAACACCTTAATCGAACTATTGCCATAATGTAGGACTTTTCGCCGCGACAGGATAATCCACACACACATGGCTGTTTGACACTTTTTGCACCTACCGAGTCAGTGCAGACCACAAACACCTGCATCGTGAAATGCAGAGAGTTTTTTTCTTCCATTCAGCATGCGGTATGAACTTTCATTAAAACAACTCTCTTCCAGCAGTTCATAGTTGCATCCAATATCTCGTTTGTCACTGGGGGCTTTCATGAAATGTTCCCGAATAAAAGTAAAAGTGCCAAACTGCAGTTAAAGTCGACAAATGAAAAATGAAACACCAGAAATTACATGAAACTCCGGAGGAAATGCGGATAGTAATGACATTAATCGAATTATGTGATAACATGTAGAACGGGATCATGAAAGGAACATTCAAAAAGCAACTCATGTAAACGCCTTAATCTTAATATTGTCTTAATTAGATTAGGGTAAATAATTTGATTACTGATGCCCATGTAAACGTAGTCCATGGTACAGTGAAACCGTGATATTTTTATCCAAGGTTATCATACCTTCAGAATCTGGCCCATGCCTAGTACTAAGCAATGACCTTGGAATTTACAATTTATTAGAACATATATGATATCATGTGATGCTAGATATATATTCTTAAAAATATTGACCAGTTTTGTAAGCTTCAAAAGTGTACAGTATAGCTTAAATAATAAAACGTGTACTTCAGGAAAGCAACACTTCAAAGAACACCTTGATACATATCCAGAAGACATGTAGAAACCAAGGCGATTTTCAATACGTTAAGTGGAAAGAGAAAACAACTCCTTGATTTTACACTTTATATTTTTCATGAGAGTTTGAAGCAATTCTGAGAGGCCACTGATGGAAAAATGGACACAGCAACAACCACTCAGAATTATTCAGCACAACTGCGCAGCAAAGTCCGAGGAAGAAAGGTTTCAGATGGAATGAAAGGGAAAAAAAGCATCTGAATCAAGCACTTTTTGGTACTTATTCCTCAGGGTCAAGCAGCCAGGTGGAAAATGGAAAAATAGCCCATCTGCAATATTCATCGCAATAGTTTGAAGTCTCATGCGAGGTCAGGGTAAACAGTCACCCGGCGCTTGAACATACTGTATATGTCATTTCATCTCCACCATGTGTTCACTCGCAGCTTCCATGTCGGGACCCAATAAACCAGTGGCCCGAGACCCGTCCTGAGCTACGCTATGCATGTATAAGCATGTAAGCCTGCACATAATTTCATATCATGAATAAAAAATGCATTGGGCAACCACACATTTAATCATTTATTATGCTGCTGAATATCTGGTAAAAGCGCAACTGACATAGCAAGTGTTAATTTCACCCCTATATGTTATAACTTGGAAGCGGTGTGTTAAAAGGCATTCAGACACTACCATTTTATTACTAGAATGAATCTCATACTCGCCGCTCTCTCTGCGAGCTACGCTCTTACACTGTAAGATTAAAATTTCATCGACAGCTTTTCTTAACAAAACGCTCCTCTGAAGAATCCATCAAAGTTTGATGCTCTCAGCATGGGGTAGAGAAATGGTTGATGCTTGGATTGTACCTTTCAGAGGAGGAAACAGAACTAGTCAAACCAAAAGACATACAACTGATAGGAATTACATACTAGCAATATAATGATGACAAAATAATTCACTCATAACTATCATGTACGTTAAATAAAATAATATTATTAGCAAAACATAAAATTGGTTGAATGGCTTTACTGCAGAGCAATCACTGTAATCAAATAGTGTCACTAATAATTGATTGTGGATTTATTCATTCTTTCATTCATTTTCTTTTTGGCTTAGTCCCTTTATTAATCTGGGGTCGCCACAGTGGAATAAACCACCAATTTATCCAGGATATGTTTTACACAGCTATTGCTCTTCCAGCTACAACCCATCAATGAGAAACACCCACACACTCGCATTCACACACATACACTATTGGTAATTTAGCGTATTCAATTCACCTATACCGCATGTCTTTGGATTTATGGGGAAAATCTGGAGGAAACCCACGCCAACATCGGGAGAACATGCAAACTCCTTCCAGAAATGCCAACTGACCCAGCCGAGGCTCAAACCAGCAACCTACTTCCTCTACTTGCTGTGAGACAACATCACTACCCACTGTGCTGCCCTGGTTGTAAATTTAGTGACTAAAATAGCAATTTTGGAGATGATGGAACAAAAGTTTTGAAAAAAATAGTTGAGTTTGTGAATGGGTCATAAGCTGAATGTGCTGTGGAAATAAGCAGAAAGGCCCAATATGTAATGTAATAATGTAGCCCACGGGTCTTACTGCACCCAGCCTGCTCTGAGCTGGAATCGATCCGGAGATTCTTTGCATGGGAGTCAGTTGCTCTAACAAGGAGTCTAAAGACCATGGCCTCTAGCGTCTGTCGCTAGAGCACCTTTTGAGGTCAGAGGAGTGAGGTTTACCTGCAAAGCACTTCGTTAGCTGGCCTCCATTACACTTACCCCGCTAAACCTCACTCCCATCCCGGACGAGCCCCCACATTTAGGTTTTTTTTTTTTTTTTTTCCAGGGACAATGCTTATTAATCAACAGTTAAACTGCAAATAAGCCAGAGGGAGCCACAAGGGCTAATTTTAATCTGTTTTCCTCTGCCAGATAAAAAAAAAAAGGCAACCTAAAATAAAAAAAACACATTATCACACATACAATATCAGTAAAGTTACATACACCAAAAAGACAAAACATATTATAAGACTTTCATAAAATGCAAGAGAAAAGAAAAGTTAACTGAAAAGAAAAGTAAACTACATGTAACCCCCACACCATGGTCTTTAGCCTCCTTGTTAAGCAACCACTCCCATGCAAAAAATAGCACTTTGCTAGCTGGCCTTCATTACAATAGTTTACATTTACATTGCGCGTTTGTTCAGTTGTTTGTTGTGACCAATTTGCTGCACATTTCTTCAGTTGTTTGTGTTGTTGTGACCAATTTGCAACACGTGTGCTGTCAAATTTATGAAGATCGTTTCTTTATTTGCTGGTGGTTTTTGTAATTACATGTCCAGCGCATTGGAGCGCGTTAAGCTCTCTAGGCCACCATACATAATAGTTTTAATAACTCATTTCGAATAACTGATTTATTTGATCTTTGCCATGATGACAGTGAATAATATTTGACTAGATATTCGAGACACTTCTATACAGCTTAAAGTGACATTTAAAGAGTTAACTAGGTTAATTAGGATAACTAGGAAGGTTAGGGTAATTAGGCAAGTTATTGTATAACGATGGTTTGTTCTGTAGACAATCGAAAAAATAAAGCTTAAAGGGGCTAATAATTTTGACCTTTAAAATGTTTTTTAAAAAAATTAAAAACTGCTTTTATTCTAGCCGAAATAAAACAAATAAAACTTTCTCCAGAAGAAAAAATATTATCAGACACACTGTAAAAGTGTCCTTGCTCTGTTAAACATCATTCGGGAAATATTTGTAAAAGATAAAATAAAAATTCAAAGAGGGGCTAATAATTCTGACTTCAACTGTGTGTGTGTGTATGTATGTATATATATATATATATATACAGTGTTGGGGAGTAACGGAATACATGTACCGGCGGTACGTATTTAGAATACTATTCTTGAGTAACTGTATTCCGTTACAGTTACTATTTTTAAACAGGGTATTTAGAATACAGTTACTTTCCTAATACCATTGGAATACTTCGGGCGATGCGTGTCTGGCCCATAACAATATTACTAAATTGCCGCCGAAACCGAAACAGAAGCTACACTCCCGACTGGAGTATAGAGATGGAGGCGCGCGAACCCGCGAACTGTAGAGCGGGGAGGTTGCGCGCAAACTTAAGTGCACGAGCACATGCACCAGGTTACAAGCCGGACTGTACCAAAGTGCTGCGAACTGAAGAGCGGGGAGGGTGAGATGGGGGCGCGCGAACTGTAGATCGGGGCGGTTGCGAGCAAACTGAAGAGCACGCGCACATGCACCAGGTTTCAGGCCAGACTGAACCAAAGTGCTGAGGGGGGTGGAATTCCAGGAGTTTTCTGGGAGACAGAACAATACGGGAGATGGGTCTGAAATACGGGAGACTCCCGGGAAAAACGGGAGTGTTGGCAGGTATGCTCAAAGCCCTCTTCATCAAGTACAACACTACATTGCCATCAAGTGCTTCTGTGACTCTTCAGCCAGGGAGGACTTATTTTTACTCATCGCAACATAATGACAGATAAGCACTTCAAAATGTCTCTATTGCTGCGCTACAACCGCTTTTACTTGTCTGTTGATTAGGAAAGCATGTAGTGTTACGGTCCGTTGCAGGGTTCAGAGGGGGAAAAACAAAGATCGGATCCAAACACAGCATTTAGGTTTAATGAAAAACAAAACAGGAACACTAAAACAGGGCAACACAAACCAGGAACAACCGGACATCATATGAGTAACGCAAAATACAACAGACAACGAGAGGGGCACACAAACTGAAATATATAGTCCTGATAATGAGTGTCAAATGAGCCACAGCTGTGAGTGTGTGTGTGTGTGTGTGTGTGTGTGTGTGTGTGTGTGTGTGTGTGTGTGTGTGTGTGTGTGTGTGTGTGTGTGTGTGAGAGAGAGAGAGAGAGAGAGTCTTGATGACGGTCAGCTGGAACAGGTGAGTGTGTGTGTGTGTGTGTGTGTGTGTGTGGCATGACTGAATATGTTGTCCATGTGAGGCAGGATTTGTAGTTAAGTGAATGTGAGTCTGTATACCAGCGATCTCTGGTTGAAGCTCATACAAAGGGTAAGCAAAATGCATATTATATACATATATTGTATATTACAGACAGTAATGCTGTCTATGTTCAAGCACTTTTTATCTTTATTACAGAAACAGAAATTGAATTTGTTGACACTTTGATAAATAAACATTATTCAATAAACATAATTATATTGTTTTATTTATTTTTCCCTTTCAGTCAATAATGTTTAGCATTAGAGGCCCTTTTCTTGCAGAAATTGCTACCAACGCATAGTGTGACATTTAATAGACTTGAAGGCTGTTTTCAAGGGGAAGTATTCCAAGTATTTAGAATACAGTACCAGGATTAAGCAAAGTAACGGAATACATTACAAAATACATTTTAAAGCAGGTATTCTGTATTCTGTAACTAAATACATTTACAAAGTATTCTCCCCAACACTGTATATATATATAATATATATATATATATATATATATATATATATATATATATATATATATATATATATACATATATATATATATATATATATATATATATATATATAATACATTTGTTGTGCCTTCTTTTATTTTCTATTATCTAGTTTTAAGTAATCAATCAGAGAACAGGAGAAAGCGCATTACTTCAATCATTTTAATATAGCATATTAATCCAAAAATTATAGTATAATATTAAGAGTTAATTTTGCAGCCCACCTGCAGGATCACTGAGGCCCACTAGTTGAGAATCCCTAGTGTACGCCATGCTTTTTGTAAGAGGTTGACAAAAAAGTGGTCATTTCTCAATTCAAATGAGTAGCAGCTTGGATTCAAAACAGTATTCCATATGTTACATTTTAACATGCGGATTGGAGACAGCAGATTAGATTAGATCAGGGATGTCAAACTCAATTCCTGGAGGGCCACAGCCCTGCAAAGTTTAGTTCCAACCCTAATTTAACACACCTGATCAAACTGATTGAGTCCTTCAGGCTTGTTTGAAACCTACCAGTAAGTGTGTTGAAGCAGGGTTGGAACTAAACTGTGTAGGGCTGCGGCCCTCCAGGAATTGAGTTTGACATCCCTGGATTAGATCATGGTTTATTCAGCAATCCTTTTCTATATTCCATTATTCGCATTATTTTTTATTTACACAAGTATAAAATCATCTCAAGAAAGTCTAAAAGCTTTTTTGCAAATCTTAATTAAAAATGTGTTATTTCCCTCACTCATTTCACATACAATACTTTAAAATATGCATTAACACAGGGTGAAGGAAACCCAGCTACTGTAATCATGACACCAATGCTTCATTCTAATGCTCAATATTCAGTGTGATGCAGGACCACAGCTGCTGTCTGTCAAAAGTATGAATGTGTTCTGAATTTCCTCTCTGGTGGTCCTGAGCACCGGTGCGTAATCCATAGATAATCGCGAGCGATCATTTTAAACAGGCGCACACACGTGTGAAATTAAAGACTCATATGTGTTGGTCTGTTGGGATGCCATCTTATTAGTTTTTGATCTGCGTGAGATGGTCCTGTGTCCTCAAGGGTGTTTGTGTGTGTCCAGCTGGTACATAATGCTAAGTTATTTACATGCACACAGCGCTCAAACACACACACACACACACACACACAGGTATATATCTACATATTCATGAGGCAGGCGTATCCATTAAGCAGCATGTCACACTAGATTAAGGAGAATGACCTCTACTCACCCTTAAGGAACACCGAGGCAACTTCGGTGCATCTCTCTCTGGATGCACTCAACCAGAACTGTAAGATTGTGTGTGAGTTTAGATGCGTTTTGCTGTGTTAGCATGAATGTGAGGCATTATTTTTCTCTGCGGCTGCTATTTCTACCATATAGCACAGAAATAGGATTCATGAAATGCCTGACACCTTGTTTCAGCTTCGGTTCTGTCTTCTGTACCGTCATGACAAATACGTTTCATTTGCATCATCAACACATTTGCAGTTGTAGATATTAAAGGGTTATTAATTAGTAATTCTGTTATTAATTTCTCTCCATTTTGTTCCAATCAACTGAGACCTTCGTTCATCTTTCGGGACACAAATTAAGATATTTTAGATTAAATTTGAGGGTTCCCTGTTTCTGCAAAGACAGCAATGTTAATGAAATGTTCATAGTCCAGAAAAGGAGCCAAATTCATTCCTTCATTCATTTTCCTTCAGCTCAGTCCCTTATTTATCTTGGGTCGCCACAGCGGATTAAACCGTCAACTATTCCGGCATATGTTTTACACAGAAGATGCCCTTCCAGCCGCAATCTAGTACTGGGAAACACCCATACACTATCACATTCACACACACACACACACACCACACACTGATACATTATGGGCAGTTTAGTTCATCCAATTCACTTATAGCGCATGTCTTTGGACTGTGGGGGAAACCGGAGCACCCGGAGGAAACCTCCTGCGAACACGCAAACTCCACACAGAAATGCCAACTGGCCCAACTAAATGGTTAAGTGGTTCAACTATAGTCATACAAAGCTCGAAAAATAATTGTATATGCCAAAAAAAACTGTAAATACAGTATTGTTCACCTATATTTTATCTTTATACAGGTCATACAGGTGCACATTTGCTGTAGGCCAGGGGTGCATAAACTTTTTCTTATAAAGGGCCAAAAACCTGACTTGATTAAGGGTTGTGGGCCGAAGTTAAATATACCAAACTTAGAACAACATTAGGGTAAGTAACTAATAACAGAAGTTTTTTTTTTTTTTTTTTGCGATTTTTGGGTGAACAAACCTATTAAGAAGAGTGTTAAATGTTTATGATTGCACATTAAAAAAAAATAAAATTTGCCCAACCCTGTTCCTGCAGATCTACCTTCCTGCAGAGTTTGGCTGCAACCTTGATCAAATGAACCGGTCTTTAAATACCAAGTCCTCCTTTAGATCTTAGTTTGTTTAGATGTGTTTGGTCAGGGTTGGAGCTGATCTCTGCAGGAAGGTAGATCTCCAGGAACAGGGTTGAACACCCCATGACATAGGATTTGCTGCAAATACACATACACTGTTGTAAGAAATTAGTCTGCCTTGACCCAACTTCTACTTCATTTCATAATTGTGTACTATGCTCTTTTCTTAACAACGAGCTTAATTATAGAGAGGAGAGTTCCTCAAGATAAATATTTCAATAATACCTTTGGGGTGATAAGCATGGGAGCAGCAGTGAGCCATCAAGAACCATCTTCTGACCAAAAGGAATTCTGTTTAATCTCATTCACTTTAACAGTTGGTTTTCCCACCTGAAAAGTCTAACCCAGGGGTGCCCAAACTTGGTCCTGGAGGGCCAATGTCCTGCATAGTTTAGATCAGGGGTGTCCAAACTCGATCCTGGAGGGCCAGTGACCTGCATAGTTTAGCTCCAGCTTCCTTCAACACACCTCCCTGGAAGTTTCTAGTATACCTAAAGAGCTTGGTTAACTGGTTCAGGTGTGTTTAATTGAAGTTGGACCTAAAATATGCAGGACACCACCCCTCCAGGAACAAGTTTGGACACCCCTGGTTTAGATCAGACCCCAATCAGATACACCTGGGTTAGCTAATCAAGCTCTTACGCCCCATTCACACGGGGCGTCAGCTTCAATGCTTCCCATTCACTTTGAATGGGTGACGTCAGGCGTTGCCGAACTGCATTGTGGATCCGTCGGCGCCGCTTCAGAGGCATTGGTCGCTGCAGAAGTTGGGACATGCTCAACTTTTCAAGCGCAGACGGAAGCGTCAGCCAATCAGATCGCTGTATGCAAATACACCAGCTCCAACAGTGGTCTATTGCTGACTAATTTCATTGGCTGACGCTGCTATGACGATCGCGTCAGCCCCAACTTCATACACGCCCTCTGTAAAGCGTTGAAGCTGAAGCCTCGTGTGAATGGGGCGTCAGTAGCCTAGCTAGAAATGTTCTGGCAGGTGTGTTGAGACAAGTTGGAGCTAAACTCTCCAGCACACCAGACCTCCAGGACCGGGTTTGGGCAGCCCTTGTCTAACCAAAGATCTGGGAATGGAAGAGTATCGCTTTTATTAGTATTCTTAATCTACATTTGTTTAAATTCAAAGTGAAACCTTATTAACATGTTAAGCGGGAAGATGAATACTAAACAGTATAAAACGGAAGATGAACGGGATGCATTCCAACTCCGCTGAATCCGAAGTGCTGTCTCTACTGTGTTACTACTACTCTGGAATAAAACCTATTTTTTTTTTCTCCAAGATGTCCTCATAATTTTTCCTTATACCATTGAACATCAGCAATCAGCAATCTATCCTTTTTGGAAGGCAGCTGTCCCATCCTGACCTTGAGGACCCGTCCCTTCTGGAAAGATTCTCCAGATACACCACAATGAGCATCCACAGCAGAATTCTCCACAAGCCCATCCTCCCAGGCAACAGCTTGGCATTAAAATGTGTGCTGTATCTGGATGTTGTTCACATATGCATTGAATATATGCATTGGAAAACAAGTGTAAATATGCTCCAGGTTCAGGGGCAGTCGAGGATGCATTGTGATCGGATCTTAGTATAATGTAAATGCAGGGCAACCATTGTGTCTGTATTCACAGGTCAACGTCAATAAAATCCTCCAGTGCAACTGTATTCATGCCATACCACAGCTTGCCTACATCAAAGAGATGACTGGAGGAAGCAGGATAAATAAAACAAATGCAGAACAACTCTTTCTCTACAGGAAGTGCTGCACAGAGCTGTGCAATATGAATGTAATGCATTCAAGGGTGGAGTAGTTGATATATATATAAAATAAATTCTTGATAAGGAACGTGCACTTCCCCACAACATAATTATTTAAGCTGGAAAGATAGATCAAGTCAAATATGCTGATATTTAAACCATGTCCTGATTGGCTAATCAGACCACGGTGATCATGTTAATGCAAAGTGTTAAAACCGCTAGTGTGATCCCCCTCAGGAGCGAGGCGCAGTGTGTTTCTTCCTTTTCCAACATAGGCTCATTCTAAAAAAATGTAGCCCTATATACATTTCTGGAGAACGCGAATTATGTAGCCAGAAGTACGTATGGCTGCATTTCATTTTTAAAACAAACGCTACCTTTTCTTGCTTATAGCTAGGCCCACAAGGAATCTGCGCGCGCAGAATTCCGCAGATTTTTAGCCCATTATTAATTACAGTAAATGTGTGTAAATATATATATTTATTCAGTTTTTAAATTAATTACAGTAATATTATTGACTAATATGAAAATGTTCATCTGATTTATGTACAATGCAGTTTGTACAGTAATATTTTCTGTCTTTTAGTAGATATATTATATGAGAGACTTGCTTTGTTTACCAAATAAAGTGAATCTAATTGGATTTGCATTTTAAACATTAAATAAAAGTAAAGAGATAATATTTTTTATTTCACATATTAAGGTTTTAATTATGATACTCCCAAAATAATTCCGCAGAAATCTGCAAATTTTTACCAAAATTCTCTGCAGAAATGGCAAAAAACATCCACAGATTCTGGCCCTACTTACTGTATAGCTGACCGCTTACCTCCGTATGGACGGCCAGTTAGCTTACCACATATTTCAGTGGACTTGAGAAGCAGAGAGGAGTTGACCACGACAACAGGGTTTGAGTCTGGTGAAGAACGGTTCCAGAAATCGAGTAAGACAAAAACAAAACCAAAAAAATAAAATAAACAAGTAAATAACAGGGTGAGAATGTGGCAAAATCTGGAAACATAATAATCAGGCGAGGGCTTTTCTCTTTCTGGAATGCTTTTTAAAATTGTCGGTTGGGTTTAGGGAAGTGGGTGGGAGGGGCAATCTGTGTTTTTGAAAATACTATTGGAAAGGTTTAGGGAAGGAGGAGGGTGGGTCAGTCTATCGGTCAGTCATACAGTCAGTCGACAGCGGCCTCTGGTGGATTCACGTGAAAACAACAAGCACAAATGGCACTTGCGATAAAAATCTCAAAATGCGTCCACAGCGGCCTCTGGTGGATTTGCAAACAAAACAAAAACTGCAAAAAAACATAGCTCCTGGGACGTATTTGGCGTACTCCAGAAATGTATATAGAGGAAATGTACATTTTCAGAATGAGCCTGGGTTGCTTTTTACCTATGTATTAGGAAGCCAAGGAACAAAGGTAGCAGAAACCACTGAATATGAGGTCTCATTCATGAATCATAAGCAGAAACAATTTTTGTTGCAAATTGCTCGTGAAGCTGTTCTCACGCAAGTGTTTTAAGTTCACAAATGTTAGTTGGTACAAATGCTGCACAAAACTGTTCTTTTGGCAAATCATTGCTGAATTTTCATCCATAGTTTTATACATTTTCTTTTTTGGTCTGTCCTGGATAAAAGATAACTCAGCACTGTAATTTTTGCCCAGTTTTTACCCTACTGTCCAACCCTACAGTACTTGTACAACAACTGAACAAGAAAGATCAAGGTAATATTACTGATTATTATATTAAGTTAAATGTGTGTTAATAAATTCCAGTCATTCGTAACTTATGTAGTTGTAATTTATAGGTGGAATTATGCTAATTACTACCTACTTATGAATGAATGGAATTTATTAACATACACATACAACTATATTTTGTGTATCTAGACCAGGATTATCGGGAAGATCTGTGTTACATGGGAATTACTCAGAATTGACTCCTATATTTAGGAATGTTTTTGAATCCCAAACAATTGTAGCTTGCCAAAATGCTTGAATTTGATCCCCATGTCACACTGTAAGATCTCAGTTGTCATAATGTCAATCTGAACAACAATGAAGATGCATCAAACTTGGACACTCACCTGGATAAGAAAACTCACCTGGAGTATGACGTCGTCCATCCATGACACATTCAGTAACACTTGTTTTGAAATTATAAAATTATAATTTAATTGGACAAATCCCATCACATAAGGTACAGTACACATATAGCCCTAGTACGGTCCTATTGTGGAAACGCAAAGCTGAAAATCTATGGTTAAAGCGCCATCCAGCGGCCAACAGCTGTTGGCGCACATAGATACAGCCACGGCGGCGGTACGAATGGCGGTAAAAGTGCCAAATTGAACTAGTGACATCTGTACTTAACATAAACAATCTGTATCTGTAATTTTGCTCATGCCTCAATAATAAAACCTTTAAAAAAAAAGCTGTTTTGACATTTCCTAAGCTGGTTTGAAGTTGTTGCCCTGATTGCGTCATCAGATTCGCTAATATTGATTCTTGGTTGGACGTTCGTCGCAGCTTAAGTCAACCTGCAGAAAAGTGTTTGAAATCTTTCTGACAGCGCCAGAACTTCATTGAAGGGAAAATTTGATCACATCAGCCATTAATCAGCTGTCGAACCAACGATCAAATATCACAGATTTTAGCCTAATGCTGATGATCTTTTTATCCTAAGTGTATCATCAGCATAAGATCACAGGAATCTTTTAAGATTTCCCAGGTTTGTTTTTTTAGATGACCAAATCATGGCAGAAATCACACAGTGTGAGCAGGGCTTTTGTCTTCCATTTAATTTTCCAGGACTCAAGCCTGGTGCGGTCCACAGCTCATTAAAACATGCCCACATGTAACCCCCATTGTCCCTTGCAGGCTGGAGGTACCCTCGAGACTGCACTCAACCCCCCTTTTTCTGGGGGCGTCATGTTGGCCTTGGCACCTGGGGTAAAGGACAGATGAGGTGAGAGATTAGAGTGAAGGATGAAGAGAGACAGAGTTCAGAGAGGATACAAATGAAAAAAAAAAAAAAGGTTGGCTACTGAACATGCTGCCACCTGGTCCTTCATTAACTGAGATGCCCACACTAGTTCCTTACTGGACACTCCATCGGTAGATATATAGAGAATCTGCCTCACCATTGTTGGTCAGGTTGACAACTCCTCCAATCATGGGTGCAGTGCAGCAAGCTGTCCATTTTTTTTTTTGTTTCTTCCCATCATTGTGGCCAACTGCAGGCCCTGGTATCTGGCATCTGCCAAGCAACCCCTCCGATCCTCTGTGCATGGCAGACATTTCCTCATGACCCAGTAGACAACAGAGAGTGGATACATCTTAAGATTTCAAAACTCTGGGATTCTAGTACCTGAATAGCCACTAAAGGAGGTTGGGCATTTTTATATATGGCTCCTAAACTCTGGATTACTCTTCCTGACAATGTTCAAGGCTCAGACACACTTTCTCACTTTAAAACTAAATTACAAACGTAAATTTTATACATTCTTTCACATTAAATTAATATTTCTTGTGTAAATAAATTATAAACAGCAACTATGCTAATTCTTTTTAGTGATGGGAAGTTCGGATTATTTTACTGACTCGGATCTTTGCGGCTCTCGTTCATCGAGATCAGCTCACCTCTTCATGCCTTCAAATTTTAGTGGTTTGTTCATGTCACACTGACAGTAACATATAATCTTAACCAATGTACACAGTCTGAGCCAAAAGGAGCCATGATTAGTTCACCTTTCGAGTCTTTTGGTTCGTTCATCACGTGACAGAATGTAAAGAGAAATGACTCAAACTGGAGGACTCGAGAAATGAACGATCAAATCTCTTTCTGGCTCTAAACGCATAGGATTGGCTTCTGCCTTTCCGTGATGCACGACTCAAAAGACTTAAAAAAAGAATGATACCACCTGCACAAACATGCGCACGCGCGGATGAACGAATAACTCCCTGAGAGGACTCGTAGTTCCCAAGTCATATTGAAGATTCAAAATGAACGATTCGTTCAAGAACGACCCATCACAAATTCTTTTCTTTTCTCTCTATTTACACCTCTAGATTGTGCAGTGCGACTCGATAAGATCCAAGACCTGTAAAGAGATGATGCCAATATGAGGACTTGAAGATATGATTCAAACCCTATATTTACTGTAAACCGCAGGTCTATGTAATGCCTACCCTATACACAACTTCTTAACATTTCTGATTTTGACAGTAATGTAATGATGTGCACATTTTGTGAAGCTGCTTTTGAATGATAATTATTGGAATTGAATTGATTTTTTTTTTTTATAAAACATAATAACAACTAAACAAATAATCAGCAAATTTTACAATATTTATAATAACAAGATTTAAAATATCAATAATTATATATATATATATATATATATATATATATATATATATATATATATATATATATATATATATATATATATACACACACACACACACACAGGCCACTTTATTAGGTACACCTGCCCAACTGCTCATTAACGCAAATTTCTAATCAGCCAATCACATGGCAGCAACTCAATGCAATTAGTCATGTAGGCATGGTCAAGACGATCTGCTGCAGTTTAAATGGCGCATCAGAATGTGGAAGAAAGGTGATTTAAGTGACTTTGAACGTGGCATGGTTGTTGGTGCCAGACGGGCTGGTCTGAGTATTTCAGAAAATGCTGATCTACTGCGATTTTCACGCACAACCATCTCTAGGGTTTACAGAGAATGGTCCGAAAAAGAAAAAATATCCAGTCAGCGGCAGTTCTGCAGGTGCAAATGCCTTGTTGATGCCAGAGGTCAGAGGAGAATGGCCAGACTGGTATACCTAGATATTAAAAATGTATATTAATTGTACAGACAAGTTATTTTAGATTAGATTAATAAAAAAATAATTGAATATAGTACATTTTACTGTAGTGAAGTAGTATATTCTTGACAAATTCATTAAGAGGGATATCATACATACAAATACAAAAATACATTAAAATACACACAAAAACAATGATATGTCATTCATCAATTCTTATATTAATTCTAATAATTCTCATACGGGACTGTACTCATTACTACTGCCATATTTCATTTTCTGATTCAGTTTTAGCTGCAAATCTGCACTTTACATTTCTGTGACTAAAGAACATGCAAACACAGCAGAGTTTGAAAGATTAGAGGCGATAAACCAACAGAGCGATCCCAATCTGCAAATTCCTTGTAAACAAAAGAAAATATGGAAATAAATTTATGCAAATATTTTTTCCTCTCGATGGACAAATACTCTCCATTACACAAGATTAGCATCTTGCCTGGTTCCTTAAAGGGGTAAACAGAATTTGTCTTGCTATTTAAGAAATAAAAGATCTCTTTCATTTGCAAATCAATGCCTCTTTTCGAGCATCAACAAAAGTGCTTTATTGTGATTATTGCATCATAATGAAGGTTTGTATATTCTATGAAACAGTAATTTAGCAATGGAAAGTGAGGGTTTTGATTAAATTTGTCAGTGGGTATGAAAAGAATTTGAGTTCTTCATCTTTGCTGTGATTCCATTGGGCTTTCAAATCAATATGTAATTCCTGTTTAAAATGAGAAGTCAGGAGGGAAATGGGGAACAAGGTGGATGTCTTTGCGTTTTCAGGCTCCCAGGAGACGTTTCGCTTTGTGTCTTGACATTTGTCTCCTCTTCATCAGATCTGGAGACGCCAGGCGACTGAATTCACTAGGACGGAAAGGAGACGATGGATCGATCACTCTTTTGTCTCCCCGATGTGCGTCTTTCATCAGCTCTCTACCCCTTGCAATCATTCCCCCGCTTAAGCTAGTGTGTGTGTGTGTGTGTGTCTGAGGCAGGTAAAGAGCAGATCTCAGAGCTCCGGAGAAAGACAGACTGGCGGGTGACGTGTAGACACTGCAGAGAAGAACAAAAACAATCATTGATCTAATTACCCTCTAATGAAGGTGGAAGAACAGAGAGGAGGGGTGAAGATAACCCCTGTTTTTTTTTAGTATTGACATCCTGCTCTTTTGGAAACACAAGTGCACAGCTTATGGCAAAAGGCACACTGTAGTTCCTGGACCTACTGAACTGTGACTATTATTATATTATATTATATTATATTATATTATATTATATTATATTATATTATATTATATTATATTATATTATATTATATTATATTATATTATATTATATAGAGACCCGAACCAGCAACCTTCTTGCTGTGAAGCCACAGTGCTAATCACTGAGCCACTGTGCCACCCCTATATTATATTACATCACAATATTAGTTGAGTTTGACTGCAAAAGAGAATATATTCAATGGTCATGTAGCATTTGTCAAGGTTGGGGTAGGGAGGAGAAGAGGGCTCAGGTGCAGCATAAATAAAGATGGGTTTATTAATAAAAAAAGAAAACAAATTGCAACAAAACAAACCTGGACTGGACTGGCAGGGAAGAGCAGGGCTGGACAAGACACAACAAAACTAGAAACTCAGGAAGAATGACGACAATCTGTCACAGGACAGCAGACATGAGAGAGCTATTCACCTTATTCTCCGCGTACGAGCGGACGCAGCCATTTGAATCATTTTGGCTCGAGACTTCCAGTCTCATTCACTTCCATTCATTTTTAGACATTAAAAACAGCTCGTTTTGCTGCTTGATGTTGCAAACATATATTTTCTTATTATATTATTCTACCTTGTCTGTATAATCATGCAAAAAGTTGTTTGTAGAGCAAGTAGTTTGACCGTTTTCTGCAGTTTATTATCCCTAGTCATTTCTCTCATAGGCAACTGAATCGGAAGTTCTAAAACAATCGTGAAAACGAGCACTTCCGTATTGAAGAGTAAGGTCAATAGGGAGAACTAATTAAGAAACAAACAGGTGAACAGAATTAACTAATATTGAGTTAACAAGATGGGAGGGACTAGACAATAGACAGGAGAGCCCATGGCACGAGAATTCCATAATCCTGGACCAGGCCGTATTCTGAGCAGATGCTGTGGTAGTCATGGAGGAGTGGAGAGCATGGGACTGATTCCTGAAAAAGACCCAGTGACAGACTAGTTTCCGCACTAATCCTGTGGGCTAACCTGAACACCCACCGGTGACCTACTCACAACTTTAGCTTCTCCACATTGGACGTCCAGGGTTCTTCAGCCTCAGACGCCTAGACAGCAGCTCTGCACAGGATGTTTGGCCAGAGGAGAAATAGTTGTGCCCAACTGAGCCTAGTGTCTCTCAAGGTTTTTTACCTTCATTTTCGTCAATTCGTGAAGTTTGTTCCTCGCCACTGGGTTGCTTAGTTTATGACTTATGGAGCTGCGCATCGATGGATTTGCTCTTCAGTGTTGGACTTTCAGCAGTGAAAATTAAACCACACTGAAGCGAACTAAACTGAACTTCAACTCTGAAAACTGAACTGACACAGTTAAAATTTACTAGAACTTCTATGTTAAGTTACTTTGACAATCTACATTGTAAAAGCACTATAGAAATAAAGATAAAAATATGATTACGATGAAAACACATTGTTGTGCTCTACACAACACCAACACAAGACATGATAAATAAAACATTTACCATGTACTCACACATGCGGCATGCATGTTCTGATCCCAGCGGCAACCAAAACAGAAACTAACTTGACTGAAGTGCTAAGAACAAAACAGCACCCCTTGGGAGCGTGCACTTTCTCGCTATAAAGACAAGAATG
The DNA here is from genome assembly GCA_903798195.1 of Danio kyathit. NCBI lineage: Eukaryota > Metazoa > Chordata > Actinopteri > Cypriniformes > Danionidae > Danio > Danio kyathit. Next base: position 51,599,451 of record LR812536.1, read on the forward strand.
TGTGGCTCATTTAAGACTGCACATTCAGACAAAGACAAGAGACATGTAAATGACAAGACATGAGCAGTGCATGGACTTTGCCACAAAAACAAGAATAAAGCATGGCCATTATATTTACCATAATTACAACACTCTGACTAGTAAATTACCGTTTACATCATTGTGCATCTTGAATTTTCAGGAAACTAAGGAACTTCCATAGATTCTTAAAAAAAGCAAGAGGAATCATATAATATCTACTATGTGAACATTCTGAAGTTCTGAATGCAAAAACATTTAGTAGAAGATAGCAGCAGTATGTTAGTAGTGCAACAAGACTGTACGGTCTGTAGAGTGAAAAAAAAGTAGAAAGTGTCTAATGTGCAGTGAGAGAAGTGTTGAGAGTTGTAGATTTTTAGATTTCTAGAGTAGGTGAAGATGGGAGAGGTAGTGGACAGAGTTTTCGGACAGCATGATGGATAAAGGACTTTGAAGGTCTTGTGGAACAAGCCTGGAGGCTCTGGTTCCTTCTCAAATGCAGGAGTCTAAAATAGAGGTTTAACGGGTATGAGCAATGCATGCTCCTGTGGCCTTGCTAGTATTGATAAGGCCAACACAGGCTAATTCTGAAAACGTACCCCTATATACATTTCTGGAGAGAGCAAAATACGTCCCAGGAGCTACATTTTTTGCAGTTTTTGTTTTTTTGTGTCTCCACCAGAGGCCGCTGTGTACACTTTTTCAGATCTCAAATTTCTCTTGCGAGTGCCATCCGCACCTGCTATTCTCACGTAAATCCACCAGAGCCCCCTGTCGACTGACTGACTTACGGACTAACCAATCGACCGATATCCCCCCAACCTCCCCCTTCCCTAAACCAATAGTGTTTTAAAAAGCACCAATTGACCCGCCCACCCCCTTCCCTAAACCCAACCACAGTGTTTTAAAAAGCAATCCAGAAAACGAAAAGCCCCCTGATTTTTACCTCGTTTTCAGATTTTACCACATTCTCACCTTGTTATTTACTGGTTTATTTTATTTTTTAGCTTTTGTTTTTGATTTACCTGCTTATTGGAACCATTCTTCACTGGACTCGAATCTCATAGTCAACTCTGCTCTGCATCTCAAGTCTGCCGATATACATGGCAAGCTACCAGACAAACTGGTATCAGCGGAAAAGCTGTACATATGGAGATAATCGGTTAGCTGGTAAGCGAGAAAAAGAATACCGCCCCATAGTGTTCATTTTAAAGATGACATGCAGTCATACGTAGCTCTGGCTACATAGGTTGCGATCTCCAAAAATGTATAAAGGGCTACGTTTTCATAATGAGTCTATGTTGGATAAGGCCTGCTATGGCTGTGTTGTCCACAAACTTAAAGATTTAGCTGGTAATTAGATAGAAGGCAGGGGTTTACCAGGTATGAGCAATGCTGATGGTTTTGCTAGTAAGGCAGGTGTGGAAGTTGTCCATAAGAGAGGTCAGAGAGACACAGATGATGCACTTGCTATGTGTTGCAGTACAGGATTCATTTCTTTTGTGGCCTTGCTGGTAGTGATAAGGCCCACTACGGTTGTGTTGTCCACAAACTTAAAGATTTAGCTGGTAATGTGAAAGAAGGCAGGAGTCTGAAATAGATGTTTAACGGGTATGAGAAATGCGATGCTGATGGTTTTGCTAGTAAGTCAGGTGTGGAGGATGTCCATAACAGAGGCCAGATAGACACAGATGATGTTTCTTGCTGCATTTCCTATGTGTTGCAGTACTGGATGCATTGCTCCTGTGGCCTTGCTAGTAGTGATAAGGCCAACACAGGCTAATTCTGAAAACTTACCCCAATATACATTTCTGGAGAGAGCAAAATACGTCCCAGGAGCTACATTTTTTGCTGTTTTTGTTTTTGGTGTCTCCACCAGAGGCCGCTGTGTATACTTTTTCAGATCTCAGATTTCTCTTGCGAGTGCCATTCGCACCTGCTATTCTCACGTAAATCCACCAGAGGCCCCTGTCGACTGACTGACTTAGGGACTAACCAATCGACCGATATCCCCCCAACCTCCCCCTTCCCTAAACCAATAGTGTTTTAAAAAGCACCAATTGACCCGCCCACCCCCTTCCCTAAACCCAACCGCAGTGTTTTAAAAAGCAATCCAGAAAACAAAAAGCCCCCTGATTTTTACCTCGTTTTCAGATTTTACCACATTTTCACCTTGTTATATACTTGTTTATTTTATTTTTTAGCTTTTGTTTTTGATTTACCTTCTAATTGGAACCATTCTTCACTGGACTCGAATCTCATTGCTGCGGTCAACTCTGCTCTGCATCTCAAGTCTGCCGATATACATGGCAAGCTACCAGACAAACTGGTATCAGCGGAAAAGCTGTCCATATGGAGATAAGCGGTTAGCTGGTAAGCGAGAAAAAGAATACCGCCCCATAGTGTTCATTTTAAAGATGACATGCAGTCATACGTAGCTCTGGCTACATAGGTTGCGATCTCCAAAAATGTATAAAGGGCTACGTTTTCATAATGAGTCTATGTTGGATAAGGTCGCTATGACTGTGTTGTCCACAAACTTAAAGATTTAGCTGGTAATTAGAAAGAAGGCAGGAGTTTACCAGGTATGAGCAATGCTGATGGTTCTGCTAGTAAGGCAGGTGTGGAAGTTGTCCATAAGAGAGGCCAGAGAGACACAGATGATGCACTTGCTACGTGTTGCAGTACAGGATTCATTTCTTTTGTGGCCTTGCTGGTAGTGATAAGGCCCACTACGGTTGTGTTGTCCACAAACGTAAAGATTTAGCTGGTAATGTGAAAGAAGGCAGGAGTCTGAAATAGATGTTTAACGGGTATGAGAAGTGCGATGCTGATGGTTTTGCTAGTAAGTCAGGTGTGGAGGATGTCCATAAGAGAGGCCAGATAGACACAGATGATGTTTCTTGCTGCATTTGCTATGTGTTGCAGTACTGGATGCATTGCTCCTGTGGCCTTGCTGTTGGTGAAAAGGCCCACTATCTGGGGTGTAGTTATTGGGGGGAAAAGGATGACAGAGAGCATAGGGCCCTGGCAATTTAGGGGCCCAGTGACGACTTGCAGGGGGCTCAGGTATACAACCCACACCCCCCTCCACTCTTCACTTACAAGATCGCTAACGTTACCCGTTCTTCAATTTTTTTGGGGGAAGAGGGGCTTCTAGGAATTTTGTGCATAGGGTCTTTAATTGCTGGCTAAGCCCTTGCCCCCACTATGGTTGTGTTATCCACAAACTTAAAGATTTAGTTAGTAATGTGAAATGGTAGCCAAGCATGGGCCAACATTGTGAAGAGCAGTGGGTTGTGTATGCACCTTTGTGCTTAGTTTGACAGACTTAGATGTTTATTCACGAGACCCACAAGGTTTTTGGTCTCTCTAATAAGAAGTCGGTCACACTTTATTTTGACAATCCGTTTGTTGAATTTAAGTTACATTGCAACTAATTATCATTAGATTATAAGTAGACTGTTAGGTTGGGGTTAGGGTTGGGGTTGGGGTTAGGGTTAGTGTAAGTTAACATGTAATTGCAAAGTTTCTTATAGTCAGATAATGTCTGTTGAAGGGCTGTTAAATGTCAGTGTCAACAGATATTAAGTAGACAGTCTACTAATACTCAAATGGACCATCAAAATAAAGTGTTACCAAGAAGTCCAGCACCCACATACAGAGATGGGAATTGTGGTGGCTCGATTTGTTTATCAGTTGCTGTGGGATAATTGTGTTAAATGCTAAACTGAAATCCAAGAAAAGCATTTGACACACAATCTTTGAGTTCCAGGAGGGACTGAGATGGCGCCTTTCATGAAACTATTGGTTCTTTGTGTACAAAATGTGCCATCTTAGTGTTCAAGCAGTGCAGTTAAGAGCTGAAGAACAAAGTAAATGACTGCAATTTTTTTGTGCAGTTTGGTAGCCGTGGGCAGGTAAGATTATCCATGTCAGCATCTGTTACTGGCCTTTTGGGCATGAATAAAAGTGTTTTCAGTGAATTGCATGAGAGTGCGGTATCTCATACTCATGTGTTGTACCAAGTGTACCAACTGAATGGGTACACAAAATTATCCATCCAAAAAACATGAACAGCTCCGAGTAAAACGTCATGTGCCGTCTTCCTGAAATTACAGTAATTACAAGACGATGTGAACGCAGCTTTTTTCTTCTTCTCTAAATGCTCTCACACACTATATCACACTATGAAAAAAATACATTTGTTTGGAATTTGTTTCTTCCTCTGGCACGGCTGACAGCTGTTGAGAGAATGTTAATGACTACACTCAACTGACGTCACTGCTAATGTCTCTGCTGGCCAGATAAGGCTCAGATTGCCATACCTGCTAATTAAAAACAACACGCTCACATAGAGATGAGTGCTGCACAAAAACTAACTTCATAATTGTATCCTCTCTCGTTCATATCAGAGTATAAACAGCGGGCTTGTCAATCATTTAGGACTAGCGCTAATGCTCATCCTGCTAATGACTTTTATTCAGTGTAAATTGGAAAATAAGGCACATTAACAAACAAGGGGCAAAAAACAGACCTCTGTTTTGCAGAAACACAAAGCCAGATGTTTTCTAAGTGGATAGACTGAACAAATAAGGTGTTTACGGATTTAAAAAATTCTAAAATTATTCAAAACCTGTAATTTAGCATTAAAGGTCAATCAATCAATTTCTGTATTACGAATCCCTTTTCATTTTCTTTCGTTCTTAGTGTTCTATTCTTAATTTCTTTTCCTTTATTTTGTTTTCCTTTATTATGTGCTTATGATTGCTAGTGGCTGGACCCACATTATCCAGTTCACAATGCACCAATCAGATGATTCCTATGCTACTACAAATAGAAAAAACTATCTTTGTTTTGAAGAATCCCCCCTTCCACCCCTACTCCTCCTCCTTCCTAGATGGGCGCCACGGTGGCCCAGTGCTTAGCACTGTTGCCTTACAGCAAGAACATCTCTGGTTTCAGGCTTTACCTAACCAGCAGACGTTTCTGTGTGGAGTTTGCACATTCTCCCCGTGCTCACGTGGGTTTCCCCCGGGTTCCCTGGTCTCCTCCCACCGATCAAAAACTTGCAACCTATAAGTTTATTGACTTTTCCAAATCAACACCATAGACTTGCTGCTACCTAGTACTTAAAGAGCAACTACTATATGCTCTTCAGCCACTATGACAGGGGAGTTTTCGAGATCTACCTGAGCTCAAACTCCCCTCTCGCCATGCAACGGGAGGGAGCCCCGGGCTCGAGGATCTTATGGGCTCAGGGCTCTGTCCCGGGACAGCATGCCAAATTAGTTTATAATCAATGATCAGATAAGTGTGAACTCTTGAGACGCCATTTCAGACTGAATATTCAAAGTAGTTTTTGAGTGGAAGCAAAAATGTACATATGTGTGAATATAAATCAAACTTCACCTCAGTAAAGCTGGTTAGGTGGAGGAGTAGGCATGGGACGATAACCGTTTTCCGCGGTATACTGCGGTTTGGAAAAGTCAAGGTTATCATACCGCCAAAATTTTCTCTAATACCGTTCCTAAGGTATGTGTAAGATTTATTTTTATACTTATAAATAAATGTATATTTATTTTATTTTATTTATTTATTTATTTTTTTACAACAGCATCTCCAGCAGAAAAGATATCCATTTCTCAAAATAAAATATATTGTGTTCAAAGGGAAAAAACTTTTAGTTTTTTTACCCAGACATTTAAAAAGAATACATTTTAGAGCAGAAAACACAATACAGTGATACCGTGAAACCGTGATATTTTTATCCAAGGTTATCATACCGTTAGAATCTTATACCGGCCCATGCCTATGGAGGAGTGCTTTTTACTTTATGTTTGATTATTCAACTAATTAAAAAAAAGAAAAAAGGAGTGCTAAAAGAAATATCCTGTTATCGTTTTACATTACACTTACATTACCAAGACAACGAGTTACTTTTTATTTTCAACTGTGCTTGCTGATCCTCACATAGGGCACTTGCTTTCACCTCCTTTTACGCTGGAACAAGTAAATGAATGCTTAGGTCTATCTTAGGTGGTTGCCCTGTTGGCCTAATTAACCAACTTCAGCTAGTTCAAAATGCAGCTGCTAGAGTGCTTTCTAGAACAAAGAAATTTGATCATATTACTCCAGTTTTTTTATCATTGCATTGGCTCCCTATTAAATATCGTATACATTTTAAAACTTTATTGACTACCTACAAAGCCCTGAACGGCTTAGCTTACCAGTATTTGAGGGAGCTCCTGGTGTATTATAGCCCCTCACGTCCACTATGCTAAATTATTTCTGGACTATTGATTATTCCCAGAATATCAAAATCAACTGTAGGCGGTAGAACTTTCTCATATCTGGCACCTATAATCTGGAACAGCCTTCCTAGCACAGTTCAGGAAGCAGACACACTCTGTCAGTTTAAAATTAAATTAAAGACACATCTCTTTGCATTAGCATACACATAAAATACAAATGCTTTTGAAATCCAAGGCTTCTAAGGCATTGTTAGTCTGCATTATTTAGGGCAGGGGTCTCAAACTCGCGGCCCAATTGCAGCCCGCAAGACGATAGTTTGTGGCCCCCACCTTAATTTGAAAGTTTAATGTTAGTTTGATATGAATGGCACTTTAGAGTTTTGTGTGTGGAGCTGAATGAACCCACCAATCACCGTGGGATATAATGCTCACGGGTGCGGGACATGGGCTGGACGAGGGCAGAGAAACATTTCCCAATGAGTGAAAGGTACAGCAGCATTGACATGGAGTGTTTTCTCCCGTGCCTGCTGGCTGCCTCGTTTCTATTGGGCACACGCAGACATTCGTCCCAGCGTGCTTCATTCACAACAATTAAAAAAGTTTTTTAAGTTGCTGCCCAGCAGGACATTATACGTAGATAAATGTATATAAATAAGTGCTTAATTTGAGCAGGATCTTGCCGGATCCTGTACCGGTAAATGTCAGATATTCCAGCCTGATCTCACAAGGAAACGTAAGTATTTTACGTTTTGCCAGTTTAGTGGCTAATTCGTACAAGTTCAGTCGATTTTAAAAAGGAGACGTGGCACCTAACCCCAACCATCATTGGGTGATGAGCAAATCATACTAATTTGTACGAATTAGATCGTACGAATTCATACGAATTAGCCACTAAATCAAAAAGTTACGAATTGCCGTGAGATTGCGTTGGATATTCGTGTTTTGCTTTCCGGGATTTATTTAAATTGATTCGGCATTAAGATGTGCGCAGTGAATACCTGCATGTGTGTGTGTGTGTGTGTGTGTGAGAGAGAGAGAGGAATGCAGCAAAGGCTGTGTGGATTGTGCGTGCGCGCACACATGACGGTAGTTATGCGCTAGTTAAAGCAAAATTCACGTTTAACTATTAGTCCTGAACAATATTTTCAACCAATCATCTTTCTTGCGTTTACAATCACTCTCATTGGTTTGTGGTTATTGTTTCGCGTGCAGTGAGCAGAAAAGAAGTCAAAGTGATGCGTACGCGGCGGGATAAAAGAAAAGTAAGGAACTCAATGCAGCCTAATGTGGTCGTCTGCAGTCACACATCGACACATGTCCATCGGCAATAAGCTCCCCGGTAACCCGGACATATTATAGAGTAGTACCGTTATTTGTGGGTCATTTGCATCGCTCTACCTGCATTGTATTTTCATTGCCTCACACAATGAACATTACATACAGTTGAAGTCAGAATTATTAGCCCCCTTTGAATGTTTTTTCCTTTTTTAAATATTTCCCAAATAATGTTTAACAGAGCAAGAAAATTTTCACAGTATGTCTGATAATATTTTTTCTTTTGGAGAAAGTCTTATTTGTTTTATGTCGGCTAGAATAAAAGCAGTTTTTTAATTTCTTAAAAACCGTTTTCGGGACAAAATTATTACCCCCTTTAAGCTATATATTTTTTTCGATAGTCTACAGAACAAACCATCATTATACAATAACTTGCCTAATTGCCCTAACCTGCCTAGTTAACCTAATTAACCTAGTTAAGCCTTCAAATGTTACTTTAAGCTGTATAGAAGTGTCTTGAAAAATATCTAGTCAAATATTATTTACTGTCATCATGACAAAGATAAAATAAATCATTGATTAGAAATGAGTTTTTAAAACTATTATGTTTAGAAATGTGTTGAAAAAGTCTGCTCTCCGTCAAACAGAAATTGGGGAACAAAATAAAAAGGGGAGCTAATAATTCCGGAGGCTAATAATTCTGACTTCAGCTGCATATTTCTATATGATGTAAAAGTAGTCAAAACAAATGACGACAACAACACAGTGTTGCTTCATTTTCCCATAACAACAGCACGGCAGATAACATTAAATCTAATTATTATTGTTATTATTACTATTATTATTATTACTATTTATTATTGATTTATTTATTTTCTTTATCATTTTTAATTTGTTTATTTTTTCATTTTATTTTGTGTTAAAAAAACTTCCAATCTTCTCAAATCTCTTTATTTAAATTTTTTTTAACACAAAATAAGATGAAAATGTAAATAAATTAAAAATACTTTAGCCATGGCATCATCCTTCAGATCGTGGTTTTGTACTGCATAACGTAATTTTCCTCTAGTGTTCAATAGTAACTAGTAGAAAAGTTGATCCTGCATTTTTGGCAATCGCCCTTAAAAAACAATCTTACTTTTCATGGATACAAGAAGTTCAGGTTGACGCGGAGTTCGATGTCACTCTTTGTCCAGCACGCACAGGACGTCAACATGACGTCAAAATTGACGTTGTACACTAACGTCATGGGACATTGAATTTTGTTTGGAAATGAAAATTAAGTTGACTTCAGAATCCAATGTCAGGCTGACATCAATGTCTAACTTGGGACAGACGTTGTATTTTGGCTACTTTCCAACGCAACCTAAAAAAACAACAACATATCAATGTTTAATGATGTTACAGCTTGATGTTGTGTGGATGCTACCACTATGACGTCTATCAAACATTGGATTTTGGTTGCCATACCTGACAAATAAATGTCAGTATTTGACATCAATGTAATGTTGGTTTAAGATATTGGCTTGACATTGGATTTTGGTCACTTTCCAACATCTAAACTCCAACACCTAAAATCAACAAACTATCAACGTCATTTTACGTCATTAATGAATGTCAAAATAACATTGTCCTTAGTAAAGGTGACCTAAATCTAACCTAATATTAATGTCTTATGACATTGTGTGTCTGCTGGACATGCTTTACATGAACGCACAAGTGACGGATCTGTCTGCATGAAGAGGGTGCACAGAAATTCGAATTTAAATTTGTTGACAGACAGTTTGAGTTACCTATCGTAATTGAGTTACATAATTGTTTTAGTAGTGATTGAGGAAATTGAATGTAACTCTTTATATAATAATAAAAAAAACGATTGCAGTTTGCTAGTCTTGACATCATTGTCTTTTACATATCAAATAGTTACATTATGTATTTGCTTATGCATGTTTCCTTCCAAAATTAATGTCCAAAAAACTTTAATTGTGTTTGTTTTTTGCACTGAACTGAAAGAATGGAAACACCTCAAATTAAAAATGGACAGGTTTTCTTTGAAAATGCTGCAATTAGAACTTCGTAAAAAAGGAGCCTGGCTCAGCTATAAACTGACTAAATCTGTTTTTAAACATACACCAGTCCCCTGATGAATCTAGCACAAACATCACTCACACCATCCAATGAAGGCACTGGAAAAAAATAAAGCCCAAAGAAAAACCTAATTAAAATGCTCTAGGAGCATGAAAAGGGAACATGAATCAGCAGACCATTTCATTAGCGTCAGACAAAGACAGATGACAAGAAAATATAGTTTGTGCTATCATTCACTGAAAAACTAAAAAACAAACAAACAAACAACAACAGGGAAATATTATAGAATCTGTGCGTGCTGCACAGTATGCTGTATGTTAACAAAACAGTCATAGTTTTGACAATATGTATATTTACTGTACATACTATACTTTATGCATAGGTTGGAATGCCACTGTGTACAATCATGCGGTTGTGGACAAAATTTATGAGACCCTTGTTGAATACAAACACAAATGTTGGGGGTGTTGGGGTGAGGGGCGGGGAATGAAATTACAGGAGTTTTCCGGGAGAAATAACAAAACAGGAGGGTGGTGGGAGATGGGTCTGAAATACGGCAGACTCCTGGGAAAAAAACAGGAGTGTTGGCAGGTATGGGGGGGACTCAAACCACGACCTTCTTGCTGTGATGCGTCAGTGCTAACCACTGAGCTACTGTGCCGCCCCATTATATTAACAAACTTAACATTAATCAGGATTAACTCTATACTTATTTATCAGTGTCTACACTTTTTATTAGCACCTGGTCCCATCTTCTTAGGTTCTGACCTGCTTCTCCTTGCTCACTGCGTTCCATTCAGAAGGACTCATCCCTACGCCGTAATCAGGTTTGAAAGGATTAGGGATGAAACCTTCTGAATGGAAAGCAGTGCGTGACACCAAGCAAACTCCCTTTGCAAAAGATCATGGGGGCCCGAAGTGTCCATCAGTTGTACTACAAAAACTTTCTGAAGGGCACTTTGAAGAGGTCAGTTTTGAGCACTATAGCTTGGAACAGCACTTCAAAATGGTGGCCATGATTGTTTTTACTCCAAAAGTACCCTTTGGAGGGTGATACATCCCATTTGGAATGCACAGCTAGTCTTTTATGTATCTGCTTTCCTGGTCTTTAACTCTGCCTTAGTTCTTGAATCCCCCATCTTCACCTTGCTCTCCCGAGCCCAAGACTCCATCTTTACCAGTTGATCTGTTCATCTGTGGCTGGTCACTTTCTCAGCTCCACTGTGGCACGTCAGCTCTGTAACTTTACTCGGGTTCCTTGTACTAACATTGCCTCTGTCTATTGTATACCTACAATACTTCCAAGCCTATCGCGACTCCTGTGTCCCCCAGTCCTTGGATTAATGTGGACATAGGCTTAGTTGTACTTTATTCAATAGTGAAATCAGAAAATTGTCATGCTCTTAGCTCTTTGTAGCTTCACCAGAGGTCCTTGTTCTGTTGATGCTGCTCTTGTTGGACTTTTAAGCTTCAAGGGACTCCATCTTAGTCAATTATGAATCAATAGGATTTAATGTTTTGTATATTTGTCATTGTCAACATGTTATTGGTGCCTGATCCCATCTTTACTAACCACCCAGCCTCTTAGCTCTGCCTTGGTCCTCAGATTTAGATATTTTGCATTTTCAAGGCCCAAAACTCCAACATAAACCATGGTGAAACAGAATGTAGCACTGACCATAAAGCCCCAAAGGCCTCGGAAACTAGTCAATCCGACTACGCCACCCTGGTGGGGAGCCAGGGAAATACACCCGTTTAGGACTCGCAGGTAAGTTTTACCACTTTGGAAGGCAAGGAATAGATGAAGCGAGACAGGAGGAACAATACAAAAATATAGGTTTTATTTTTAAGAACACAATTAAAAAGATCAATAAAACCACCGTTTAACTTCCCAGCCAGGCGTAGTGGGAGCAGAGTAGTCCAGTGGCAACTCTGAATGGTAAGTTGACCCCGTTAAACTTTACCCCACATCAACCACTGCACGCACACAATAATGGAAATCGTATCACTCCACATCCCCCTGTGAAACACCACCGAAAGGCAGCAGCTGGCTTCCCTGCTCCACAACCAGGCCTTAAAATGGCTCCTAGGTACAGAAAAGAAATTCACACATTTAATCAAAAAGAAAACAATTGCACATAATAATAATAATAATAATAATAATAATAATAATAATAAACCAGACACTCAATGTGATTACTTCAGGATCTTGATTTCACCACACAATGGGCCAAGCAAATAACAAAGCCCGAAGAGCACCAGCAAAATAACTATTATAAAAATTCTTTAAAATATCATAATATAACAAAACAGCAAAATGAATTAACAAAATGACAACCCCAACTAACAAAATAGGAAACAAATAGTCCAACAATACCCCCAATTAAGCTTAGTACCTACAGATACTCATGAACACGCAGCCAACACAACTGCTGCACGTACATCAGGCCGGCCTGCACGTCCAACAATCACAAGACCAAGAATCAAAAGAAAAGCAATGATTTCACTGCCCGTAAGCCAAATTGTCTGCAAATAAACGATCAATGGACAAAAAAAAAAAAAAAAAAAAAAAAAAAAAACCTCAGCAAAACAGTACAAATGCTGTTAAATCAAAACAATAACAAATGCCGGTAAGCAAAACAAACATTAAACACTAGCAAACAAAATGAATTAATACCGGGAAACAAAGCAAAATAATAAATGAAAACAATAATAAGATCAAAACAATAAATCAAAGCAAAACAACAGCAAGCAAAACAATAAAAGAAAAACAGTATAAGCAAAACAGCAGCGGCGTCACATGTAGAGTCTTCCACCAAGGACAGTCACAAAGATCATGAAATTCCGCTTCCCCCTAATGATTTAACAAGACGAAAAGTTAATGATCGCACCCCATTTGCGGAAGAAAGAAAAGACGTACTTGCGTGCGAGGTCGGCTGAAGCCCACACAGTGCTATATGGTTACTCACACAAGCATCATGGCTCAAATGTGCCGGTTAACACTCACGCACCCACTTGTCGCCATAACTGTGAAGTGAAACACAATAAATACCCATACCAAATCACAGCAAACGTGTTCAATCCCAAATCACCGCACATACCTGTGAAGCAAGACTCCGCCACAAACTTTCCACAAAGCAGACGCCGCCAGCACCACTCTAACTCCACTACAGACAGCACAGAGTCAGCACATTTTCAACCCCTTCACAATACAGAAACAATGATCTTAACCTACCTCAGGCAAACGGGTAACAAGGAGCACATCAAAAGAGGAAATGCCAGGAAGCCCAAAATCAACAGGACACCACGTACTGTCAAAATACGAGTCCCTAAATAGTCTGGCTGCTCGCACGTCATTGGTCTGCCAATCACCCACTGATCAAGCCAACATTACGCACCTTGCCACAAGAAGAACTCATGATTTGTCACTCACTTTACTCCACCACAGTTGCTTCACCAGGGTCCCTACTATCACCACCTGGGCCTTTCTCTTATCAGTCCACCAAAGTATCTAATCAATGCTATATATGCAACTATAATTGTAACAACGAAACTTGCGGCCTTACATGGCTAATGATTGTTTTTGGAAACACACTCCTGAAAATTTGTGTGGCAGGGTGAATATTTTTGGGTTTGGTTGGCGTGTGATTGGTAGACCAATGAGTATGACAGGTATGTGGTGTCCTGTTGATTTTGGGCTTTTTTCTTCCAGGCATTGCCCTTTCCATGGCTTGCTCCTTTTCGTTACCTGTTTGTGTTTAGTCCGATTAAAGTGGTGCTGGTGGTGTCTACTTTGCGGCAAGTTTGTGTCGTAGTTTCCTTCACAGTAATAGAGACAAGTGGCTTCGTGAATTATAACTGGCTCATTTGAGCCATGATACTTGTGGGAGTAACCCTATAGCACTGTATGAGCTTCAGTCGACTCGACACAAGCCGTTAAGGCATGGATGTGGAGCAGAGGAGGCTTGTCACTCACAGGGGGCTGTGTGGAATGATACGATTTCCATTATAGCGTGTGTGCAGTGGTTGATGTGAGGTGAAATTTAGATGGGTTAGCTGACCATTCCGAGTTGCAGCTGGGCTTCCCTGCTCCCGCTACGCCTGGTTGGAAAATTGAATGGGTTTTTATTGATTGAGATCTGTTTATCTGTGCTCTTGGATTGTTCCTCCTGTCTTATTCCTTATTCCTTGCCTTCAAAGTGATAAAACTTACTTGAGATTCCTAACTGGGAGTACTTCCCTGTTGTAGTCCTTGGGTGAAAAGCGACTTACACCCATGAACACACACCCAGGGAGAAGTTGGGGATTCGGTGCCTTGTTCAAGGGAATCACCTCAGCCGTGGTATTGAGGTGGGAATATTCACCAACAGTCCCTGCTGGTACCCATGACCTTTGAATTGCAAGACCAAATTCTCTAACCATTAGGCCACGGCTTCCCTATTCAGTATTAAACTGAACTGAATTAGTTTTAACTTAACAAGACCTACACCAGAATTCTACCACTACTCTTCTGCCTGCCTGATATGCTTGAATGTTCCACAATTTGAAATATTGTTGTGGCTGTTTATTCTCTTTTCCTAATCTACGTTAAGATGCTTTGGCAACTGACATTGTAAAAGTGTTATAGAAATAAAGATGACTTGGTCCAGCTCCTGGACCACTTCATTTGGTTTACATTTACGTTGGTTCTCTTGCATGATTTTTTGCATGGTTTTTGGTGAATGGAGTCTTTGAAAAGTCTTTAAAAAACAGATTTGCTGGACAAAAACCTGTTTCAATGTGTATTATAGTTCAAAACATATAGAAAAAGATGTTTGCATTGATTGTGGGCATAGAATTGTTTGCGTTTCAGTTAACCACCAGGGGTCGAAGCCCGCGTATATGCATTTTGACGTGTTTTCATATGAAAACTCTGAAAAAAACTTAAATGACACTTTCAGTTTTGATCGTACAGATTTGAGCAATACATCAATCAAATCTGTTAGGTGTCTAGTTTTTTTGTGTACACTCACAATAACAACAAAAGTGTGTGCTTTTGCAAAATAAGGAAAATAAACAGTGAAGGCACTTTCTCTTTTCTCTCTCCGTGAACTGTTTTTACAAACACGTCAGTAATATGCACTGAAACTCCGCGAAAACTAAACACACAGACATCAGACATGAGACAATTCTCCCGGCAGAGCACGCATCACGCCGGCTCTTCCCACTTCCGCCATTAATACAAACAATGACGTAGGCTGCCCACACGCCCACAGCGCACTAGCTAGAACGTCACGCATGTTATACGTGTTATTAATTAAATTTTTATTTATTTTACCGTAGTTGAACCTGTTAAAGTTTGGAAAAAGTTAACTAAGGCTGCAACTATTTGGGCAAAATATATATAAAAGGTCTTCAAATATTATTTTGATTATTCTTGTGTTTTGTCATTATGCCAGAGTCATTCAGAAATTATTATTAAATGCTGGATTAATGCACAAGAAAGTTTTTATTACAACAGTTTTGCAAACACGTTTTATACCATTTCAAATATTTCCCTCCATTTCTCAGTAAATATACGCAATGTATTTTGATGCATTTAAACAAAACAGATTCATTATATTTATTAAAATAATATTTTAGTCCCCAAACATATTCAGAAATTGAAAATACAATAAAATTCAAGCAAAATATTGAAAAAAATTACAACCTACAAAATTTTAACTAAATGTAACAAGCATTTAGTTTGGGCTAGCTTTTGCAGATGGACATTGCTTTACAATGTCCTTGATGGGCGAGTGGGGGAGTGTCTTTTGTCTCTCCAGGTGTGAATTATTCATGACCATTGTCACTCACGCATAGACCTGAGATAAGCCAAACAAACTTAACAAAATGTAAATGTTTATAATGTTTCCTTTGAATGAGAGAATAAAATAATTTTTACATAATTGGGAAGTAAATATTCTAGCCTACCAGACTGGTTACTCAAAAGTCTTGCTCAAGCACATTTAGTGTTTTTTTTTTTTTCCTTATTTCAGCTACATTTTTTTCTCCAAATCCTACTAACCACGCATAATATTACAAACAAAAGCATGTACATCAATAATTGTCACATATTGTTGTAGCACAGTTTGTGCTGAATACAAATAAAATACATGTAGGCCAATACCATGTAATAAGTAGCTGAAATTAGCACAAATGTCAGGGCATGTCAAAACATCTCAGGGGCCCCAAAATCACCTCAGACCCCTGAGGGTTAAATGTGAACATTACAGTTAAGATTTGAATGGAGAATTCTTTTTTTTTTTAATTAGCTCACTGGCCAATAGCAGTTAATACTACTTATTTTATGTATTTGCGAGTGTGTTTGGCTGGATAAAAGTCAGACAGTCTAGTCAGAGTCTGTCTAGTCACTGTACTACTTCTTCCCCTGAAGATTAAAGCTGTGGATGGTGACATTCAGAATGAGATCTGGTCCCGCACGCAGGCCATGGCCTACTTCAGTGATGAAGCAAAACGTAGCCTTTTCTCCTCTAGAAAAAAAATCTGACATTTAGCTTCAATTTTCCATCTTTTCTGCTGACAGAGAGGGTTCAGGAAATGCCAGGCGCAACAGTGCCCCCCGTCTGGAGGTGGGATTTAGTCTTCCATGGGGTCAGCTCACATGGAGAGGAGGTCAGGGCAGATCGTACCACTCTCATTGATGGGGATGATGTCTTCTTTGAAGTTTTATCAAAGACAACCTGACTTTAACTGCTTTTGCGGTGAACAATAGAACAATAGCAAGGCCGGGCTCTTATCTGTATGCACGATGTGAAGCACAGAGAGAACACAGCGCTGTCAACAGAGCATGTTACACAAAGGCCTCTAAACGAATACAACATAATACACAACAGCAAACATGTTCTATTTGCTCTGGTCACTCCAGATGGTTTGTGAGGGAAGTTCTCTCCAATTACAGCTGATTTATCCAGACAAAAGCCAGCAAAGGTGATTTTATTATCTTTATGAGGTCATTTGGATGAAGTCAATTGCACACATTCAGGGCCAGCTATTTATAGTGGAGATTCAGTAGACCTTAACTGTTGGAATTACTTAATTAACAGTTTAGCTTTAGTTAAGTGATTATCTTTTTTAATTAACAACACATTCTTTGTTTATATATATATATATATATATATATATATATATATATATATATATATATATGTTACCAGCAATGTGCGAAATCCTAGTATTGTATAGAATGCCTTGGGAATGTATAGAATGGCTGATGGTTTTAGGCAAAGTATGAAATATCAGTGTTTTTGTAAAGATTTTGCATACTTTTCCTAGACATTCTATACAATTCCTAGGCCTTACAGTATATAGAATGACCGGTATCATTTAGGCAAAGTGTCAGAAGAGCACAACAAAAGCCTTTATTGATCATTACATATTTTAAAGTGGAATGAATAAGAAATAAAGCGTATGATGTTCTTACCGGAAAAACAATGACAGCAGAACTGAGATTAAAGTATTTATTACAGTAGGTAAGACTGGAATGGCACTTATAATTGTACATAATTTTCTTCTTTCAAACAAAAACCCTTCATATGTTGGCACTTTGGTCTTGCACATTCATATTTCACGAATTAGTGAACAACCTCAGACTGATAATTTACACTGATGTTGTGAGAAGAATTATGGCAATATTGTCTGTGATGTGGTAGTGGAACCTTGTACCGGCAATATGCTGTCTTACATTCAACACTCACGTGCTTTGATCGCCATCATCAATTAACGGCCCATGCCCCACCGTCAACATCAGTGGCGAGAAAAATGCAGAGGTTAGGGCAGTTACATACTTTGCTGCACGGCAACTGCATTCTATAGGATATCTAGGCAATGTATAAAGTAGCAATCATTTCATACTTTGACGTTCGATGTTTAGGCATTCTATACATTTCTTTATCATTCTATAGAACACATTGCCGGTAACATACACATTTTTATTCATTTTTATTACATTTTTTGTTCGGCATATTAATGCTTTCTTGTGGCAGCATGAAATCAAATATAGAAATGTAATAATGGGAGTAATAGTTGGCAGAATTTTCATAATAATACCTTATACAGTATATTATAAAAATAAAAAAATGTATATAATTTCTTTTCATTTCCCAGTACTGGGTTGCAGCTGGAAGGGCATCCGTTGTGTAAAACATAGGCCAGAGTAGATGGTGGTTCATTCCGCTGGGGTGACCTCTGATAAATCAGGGACTAAGCCGAATGAAAATAAATGAATGAATTAATAAATTTTCATATTCACTTTGTTGTGTCTGTTAAAATGCATAAAAAAACGTTTTTAGTCCTGGACATGTATGAAATGTGCTATGTACAGAACATAGAGACATAAATCTGTGGCATGTAATTCAATGACAAAATTATATTTTTGGAATTACATGTTAATATGTACAGAGAAAAAACTAAATGCTCTTAAATCCAAGTACTTGCAAAAATAAATAAAGTTTCAAAGTACATGACATGAGAGCAATTTTACAACTTTTTTAAGGGCTAAAATGTATTAAAGGCATTAGAATTGATTGGTGTCTTTTGCTTTTAATTTTTATGTATTTTTTCTTTATATCCTGTTTAAATTATTCAATAATTAATGAAAATGGTAACCATTTCAGTTTAATTATTATTGATAAAACACACTCATTTACCTCATATGTAGCATTGACACTAAGACTTTTTTAAATACACATTTATAATACCTTTTTAATACAATTTTAATAAAAAAAAATCATAAATAAAATCAGAGCAACTGCTTAATTTGCACATAATTCAAATTATTTTCTTCTCATTTGAACTTCCTTTTTATATCCATTTTTAATCTGCTGTATAAGGCATCAACAACACTAAACAAACACTAATTTGTCTTGACATTTTACTTTTGTCAAATGTAACAAATTAAATCAGTACATTATTTGTAATTAATGTCTTTGTCTAACACACTAGCAACCACAAATAATCATTAGGATTTACTAAAATTCACTTAATATTTCTTGGGAAAAGTTGTCCTTAGTAAGTTCGATTTTTCAACAGAAGGCCTAAAATACAAAAATGCATTCACAAAAATAAATACATGACATTTTAAGTTCATTCATTCATTAATTTTCTTTCGGTTTAATCTCTTATTTTAGAGAAGGAATGAACCGCCAACTATTCTTGCATATGTTTTACGCAGCGGATGCCCTTCCAGCCACAACCCAGTACTGGGAATCACCCATACACACACACACAGACACACTACGGCCAATTTAGTTTATTCAGTTCACCTATACCACGTCTTTGGACTGTGAGGGAAATCAGAGCACCTAGAGAAAAACCCACATGAACACAGGGAGAACATGCAAACTCCACACAGAAATGCCAACTGACCCAGCCGGGACATGAACTATCGACCTTCTTACTGTAATGAGACAGTGCTAACCACTGAGCCACCATGCCAACCTTGTTTAGTTCAACTTACGTTAGTCAAACTGACTAAAAATATTAAGTCAAACCTTATATAACAAAAAAAAAAGTCGTTGAAACCTGATTAACCTATTAAAATAAGTTAAAGTAACAACATAAAGTAACCATTTGTTGTCATGGCTTTTAGTCATATTTGTTTCACAGTGTGATTTGCTATAACAAAATACTGTTTTATATCAGCAAAGCTTGCACTTCTAACAATGTAGGGACATAATTGTCTTTTATTAGGCATTATCCTTGTTAACAAAATAAATATGTTTAATATTTGTGTCATTATGGCAGTAAAATCTGTACAATCTCAAGTTTCATTCACAAACTGTCCTATGTGTATTTTAAAACAGGCTTTATTTAATTTATAGATCTTGCATCAGCAGCATTGTGAACAGACAAAGATATTGCATTGGAAGCAAACTGTTTACATTGGGGAGAATGAAACAGAACATAAAAGCTCTCAAAGCAAATAATAACAAGTGGCTAAAATAATTACAATAATTATAGTTCGTTCACTCTTCTGATTAGAGCTGGACAATGACTGGCTTAATGTGGCTCTTTATGGAGATAAAACCGATAATAGCTTCACTAAAAGCAGCTAGTCTTACTTAAAGTACCCGATTCATTAGTGATCGGAACAGACACACTCTATATTGTGAAGGTACAGTTCCCATCAAGGTTATTAATAATGTTCATTTAACATCAGGGAGTGTGGGATTCTGTGTGATACAACAAAACAGGTCAATTAACAGAACCATTTTCTACAAAAAAAGAAAAACATGTATTATGCGAGTGCTCAGCATAAATGGATCTCACGGATCTCCCTTTTTAAATTCAACCCAGGCTCATTCTGAAAATGTAGCCCTATATACATTTCAGGAGATCGTGAAATAGGTCCCAAGAGGTACGTTTTTTTTTCTTCAGTTTTTGTTTTCACAAATCCATTAGAGGCCGCTGCGTACACTTTTTGAGATCTCAAAGTTCTCTCGCGAGTGCCATTTGCGCTTGCTCTTCTTGTGTGAATCCACCAGTGGCAGCTGTCAACTGACTGACTTAGTGATCGACTGACCCACCCTCCTCCTTCCCTAAACCCAACCAATAATGTTTTCAAAAGCACCGATTGACCCGGCCACCCAACTGACAGTGTTTCCAAAAAAAAAAAAAAAAAAAAAAACCTTCAGAAAAAGAAAGGCCCCCTGATTTTTTACAATTTTTTCAGATTTTACCACATTCTCACCCTGCTATTTGCTTGTTTATTTTATTTTATTTTTTGGCTTTTGTTTTTGTCTTACCGGCTTTTTTGGAACCATTCTTTGCTGGACTTAAACCCCGCTATCGTGGTCAATTCCTCTCTGCATCTCAAATCCGCCGATGTTTGCAGATTATCAGCGATCTAGCGGGATCGCTTACGGACTACAAATTTGCCATCATGGACTACAAGACCCAGTCATGCACCACACACACACAACCAGTTCCTGATCCTGACTGATTGCAAACACACAGCTGATGCTGCTCAAGTACTGATTACATACACATATATACGGCTCACTTTGAGACACTCATTGCTGAGTCTTGTTGAACTGTTAGTGAACGTTACGATGCAATGTCCTTGTCTTGCCTTCCGTGTTTTTGAACCTTTCTTTGTTTTGTTTGTTTACGTTGCCTGCTGCCTGCCTTTTGACCATTCATTTGTTTTATTTTCGGCTTAGTCCCTTTATTAATCTGGGGTCGCCAGAGCGAAATGAACCGCCAACTTATCCAGCATTTGTTTTACGCAGCGGATATCCTTCCAGCTGCAACCCATCACAGGGATACATTCATACACACTCATTCACACATACACTACAGACAATTTAGCCTACCCAATTCACCTATAGCACATGTCTTTGGACTTGTGGGGAAACCGGAGCACTCGGAGGAAACCCAAGCGAACACAGGGAGAACATGCAAACTCCATACAGAAACGCCAACTGACCCAGCCGAGGCTCGAACCAGCGACCTTCTTGATGTGAGGCGAATTTGCTACCCACTGCGCCACCGTGCAGCACCCTTTTGACCATCTGCCTGTTTATTTGACTTCGACTCTGGATTGCCTGTGTACATCTGTTTGCCCCTGTGTTGACCATTGCTTGCCTGACCATCTCTCTGTTAAATAAACCTGCGTTTGGATCCTCAACTCCCTTGTCAGCGTCACTTCACTTTACAGCGTCATACCGCCCCGTAGTGTTTGTTTTAAAAACGGAATGCACCCATACATACTTCTGGCTACATAATTTGAGATCTGTATGTATATAGGGCTACATTTTCATAGTGAGCTTATGTTGTTTAAATTCATATTTTCTATGCTTTATAATAATATATTTGTGCATAAACATAGTTTAATCAGTACCAAAACTGGAACTAATTTAACAAAATAACTTAACACCACAGTCCAAAAGTAAGTGCACCCAAATTTAATATTATATAAAATTTTATTTTAGTTACTTTTAATTTTAGTTACTTGTTTAATTTGAGGATAACACAAAACTTTGCAGGACTCCTAATATTCAATGGTTGTTAAATTCTTCATAACTTGACAAAAATTGTTCATAAATTCTTATAAAAACTTTTATAAATACTTTTAAAAATTCCGTAAAAACCATGTAGTTTGAATTTTTTTTAGGATTTTACCTTGCTTTTGTGTCTTTTGTGAAACCGTACTACACCAGAAACTCCAGCGCTCTGCATAACAAGTACAACACTGTACAAAGAGAGCTACTGAGCAAACTGACCATGCCAGAAAAGTTTTCCAAATGGAAACATATTCAATTTGAAATTGTAGACATCATTAAGGTGTTTGTCGGTATTTAATTCTGTCGTACAGCGCTGCAAAAAGGGGTGGGATTAAACAAGATGATTAGCCATTTAAAAAGCGAGCGATTGGTCCATGAAAAGTGCCATATAAAATTTTCTTCTACAATCAATGAGCAACTTTTTCAGCCTGTTTGGTTATGTTACTTTATTTCACTTTAAAGGCAATAAACAAAACCAATACATTGCCACAAACGTGAAATTACTGAAGCTACAGTACATCCAGAATCCTGACAAAAATACCTATTTAGAGTTTAGAATGTTAGATTTATGAACATTCAATATGTAAGGTGAACACTTTTTTATTCACTTTTAAGTACTTCCTCTACAAGTGTAAAACTTAATCAAACATATTTTTAGAAACAAAATGAATTTATTTTCTTTGTGATATACAACTGCTAAAACCCAATTTCAATTTCACAGGTACATTAAAGCATCAAAAATTGAACAGTAAACATTCTTTACAAGGTCTTTTAGTGCAACTGTCTTCAAGAATTGGTAATAATATTATTTAGAAACAAAATGTTTTAGAATAAAAAAAAAAATGTAAAAACAACTTTTGGTCAATAGTGAACATTCTTACAATGTGCAACTTCCTTCAACTATTGCAATGCAAATTTTACTTTGAACAATTTCTGATATTTTAAAATGATTATGCTATTGATAAAGAAAACTTCACAACCTCTGTTTTTGAAAACTATCACAAAAATAGGGTTGTTTCAAAAAGAAAAGAAAAAAAACTAATAATGTTTATTATTGACCAAAATAGTGTTATTTTACTATGTGCAACTGCTTTCAAATATTGTAACCAATTTTACTTTAATGAAATAAAATAAAAGTTTAAAACAGGCAGGCATGTCACAAAATGCTACAGTGCTCAGTTTTTGATATCACAAATCGTTTGAGCCATTGTTAAAGAAAAGATTGAAACTGACCTCTAATCTTTGTTAATAACAACTTATGTTAAAGCTGCAGAACTCCATTTCAAATGTTGGTGCCATCAACAAAGACAGCATTAAAACTGGCAGATAATTTTAAAACCAGAAACAATTTAAATGTCACAAAACAAAAACAACAACAAAACATGTGTAGCTGGTTTTAAAATTATTCAACCAACAAGTTTGTTCTTGAGCATTTTGTGTGACAGTTTGTGTGTCAAGTCCCAGGAAAACTTTCTGGAAAAACTCAAAAGTGTAATCCAGGTCGGAAGGATAACTGAGATTTGACATTGTGATGACATCGTCATGATTCTGAGACACTTTCACTCCCTCAACAATCAGTCCAACATCTGATGGTGGGTCACAGGCTTCTGCATCTTCAAGTCTGATGATGTAGATTTTTATTATAGTATTGGCCATGTCTCTCTCTGAATTTTCAAAGTCTGTGTCCTAAAAAACACAAAAACAGTAACACTGTTCAGTCAGGTTAATTCAATCAGAATACAAGTTGTAATTTAGAGAATTTTGTATCCATTCCTTAATGTTTGCAGGTAACCCAGTGTTCTCCTTTGCATGGCTACAATTAAGATGGCTGTGTATCGCATTTCACGTTTTAAATCTACAAGGTCACTTGGAATACAAAGTCACTTGGAATCTAAAAATCTAATCTAGAATACGTTCACAGAAAATGAATACCGTGACCATAAAGTCCATGCACTAATCTATAGCGTTTTAACAACTGTGATCTAGTCCTTACTGTTATTTTTTTAGTCCTTGCACAACCACATGCTTGCCTTGAGAAACACAAATCAGTATAACTGGCTAAAAATGATAAAAGGACTCAGAAATACTCCATAACCCAAATGAACATAACTCTAAACACTCACATCACTTTCGCCGGGCAATATTTAAGAGGATAGTAATAAATTATGAAACATTCATACCTGACAAAGTCACCATCTTCTCCTCCTCAATGTGCTTTGCGCATTCGTCTGTCTTCCATTTTGTCCCGTTGCTCCGCCTCCAGGTGAGCAGCTATGGTATTAGCTATGGCGTTTTACTCTACAATGTTAAGTTGGCCAATCAAACCCTTATTACTATATTAATGTTATATTAACGGCATTCCGTTGCGGAACGCTGTCTTGTTTTTTGTTTTTTTTAACCTGCCCAATGCCAGTTTAGCCAATTATAATTCAGCACTCCGGGTTGCCTTGTTGGAAAACCACATATTTCATTCATTCAGTCAGAAAGGCTCTCAAAGCATGCATCCGTGACCGAAATGCAACCTCCGGTGGACAGTAGCAGACTGCGAAATGAGATGCAAATTCAGAGTTCCACATGAGGTGGTTATTAATTAGCAAATAGTATAACTATTACCAACGTAAACATTAGGTGAGCAGGTTACATTGTAACCCCGTGTCCTAACAACACACTACGTGACAAGATTTGCAGCTATAAGCAATTTGGCTGTTTGCACCAGATGAAACACGACATTCCAACGCTATCTCACGGCCAATTCGTAACTTTTTGATTAGTGGCTAATTCGTACGATCTAATTCGTACAAATTAGTACGATTTGCTCATCACCCAATGACGGTTGGGGTTAGGGGTGGGGTTAGGTGCCACGCCTCCTTTTTAAAATCGTACATTTTCGTACGACTGAACGACTGAACGAATTATCCACTAAACTGACAAAACGTAAAATACTTACGTTTCCTCGTGAGATCAGGCTGGACATTCAGAAGCACAGAATATGCACTCACTCATGAAATGGTAAGGTTTATAATCTAATTAATATAGTAAATCTCTTTAGCATTATTAAATGTACATGCTGAATTACTGATACAGTATGTGTCACAGTTTCAAACTTGAGTTTCAAATGGTTTATTTTATTTTCAAGATCTGAGGTGCACTAAGGTGCATCTGCTGCTGCTTTCAGTAGTATGGCAATAAATGTCATGTAAAATGGCATTCAAACTCACATTATTAACATTTAACACTGAATAAAGCACATGATGGGTACCTGAGGTGATCAGTTTATCCTGTTGTTCACCTGTGAGAAATAGAAGCCGTTTCTAATATATCAATTCGAGGTGTTGGTTAAAACAAAAACTCCTTTTAATACGGAAAATATTCCTTCTGACGCGTGCCGTTGCTTTCATTTAGAACACACTTTAAATCAGCCTTTAGGCTTGATAGTCTTGCTTTTGGTTGTCAATCTGGCAGACTGCGCTTGCGTTTGTTTTGATTCGGAATGCAATACCTAGTTCAACCACTGGGTTTCAAACTTACATACTGCACATTTATTAACTATTAATAAGCAGTGAATTAGGAGGTTCAGTCAAAGGTCGTCATAGTTAATGGCACAGTATATAGACTGTAAAAAATATCTTGTTACCTTAAATTTTTTAGCTGAATCAAATTCTTTTCTAGGCATTACATCAATCAAAGTGACTAAAATATTAAGTTAAACATTGTAAACCTGTTGTATAATTTGTTAAAACCTGATTAACTTAAAATAAGTTAAAGCAACATAAAATATTTGATGTTTTTACTTTTTGTCAACTGTAGTATAATAGTGAGAACTCTACCTTAAAATAAATTGTGACAAAAAAATAAAAAAGATTTAAAAAGGAAGGAACTTAAAAAGGGTGATGGAAACATATTTTGAAGTGTGCAGTACAGCAGGGTTCGAGTGGGGACTTTACAGCCATAAACCACATAAAGACGTTTTCATTTCTCATTTTGGATTAGAGCGAGAGAAAGTTGGGGATGTCTGTTTGATGGAGCGAGCTCAGCCTGGAATTTCGATGCTAACAGCATTAGCTTTATCTTACCCTGGTAAAGAATCTGCGGTGGCGACTGCTCCACTTCATCAGTCGGCTCCTCATTAGCTACCATGGCAACACGCCAGTTTAAAGCAGCACAGAGGATGTTAAACGTGAAGGCCGGTGGGACGACACGCCTCCGCTTGGATAAATGACCATGATCAATCTCTCCTCCGGTCGGCTCATGTTAGGAGGGCTGCATCTCTCTAAGTGCTGCTGAGCGCCATTGATCTGGCCTCAGCTGACTCAGAACAGGAGGAACAACTGGGGAAACAAACGCTTTTACTGGCTTATTCATCAGAAAATCATCAATACACATTTAAAGCTAAAGCTGTGGTTGCATTAACAAAATTTCAGGGAGATTTTGTGGGCAGAATCGTTTATTTTCAATAGTGTTAATGTATGGAGCACAGCTGGTGCACAAGCCACTTATGAACTATATGCAGTTTTCTGTTGGTGTGGGTGGTGATTTTGCACAACCAACTTAAAAGGAAAATGAAAATAAAGAAGCTCTCAAGCCAAAAATTTGTGCACTGTAAAAAGGATTATTTGACTTTACTTAAAATAAGTGAGTAAACCTATTGCTTTTAAAATGATTAGTTGGCTTTACTTAAAAAAGTAAGTAAACATGTTGCCTTACAAGTTTAAGGTAAATGAACTATGTGCAAAATTATAAAAATTAAGTAAAATCAATATACAATTCCAAATTACAATGGGTTTTGTAGTGAAGATTACAGCCACCTGGCTGCTGGGAAGGAGGAGGCGGTGAACTGACGAACTTTTAACAAGTTTTAATGAATAAATAAAACAAACGGACAGCAGCTCCTCACAGAGACTGCCGTCAAACTGAAAGCAAAAGTAAAACAATATGTCCGGGCCTGGTCCTCTCTTGGATTCCTCTGCCATCGTTCCTCTTATAGTCCAGAGCTCCTTCCGTGGGATTCGAGGCCGGTGTGCATCACAGGGGTTTCTCATTCTTTACTTACGCAGTGGCCTTGTTCCGTTCCCTCGGCTCTCGGCCCCACCCCCCTTGCCACATACCCCCATCTACCATCACAGGCCGGGAGGCCTTGTGGAGGGTTTGGTGCCACAGCACCCGCAAGACCTATATGAGACGGGCCGAGAGAAAAGGAGATGGAAAAAAGGAAGAAAGACAGAGTAGACTGAGAGAGGGGAGAGAGGAAAAAAAAAATTGCGGTTTGGTTCTCCAGATACGCTGCCACTCGGTCCTCAACCAGCTGAAAGATGCGACGATGTGTTAGGAGCCCTGTGGAGGAATCTATCCACCCGTCCGTCTTCTGGTGTTCGGCAGCGGTTCTCCTGGCTGGCTGGCATTTCTGGTTTCCTGATCTGCTCTCGCTTTGGTGGATGGACGCATCTTTGGCATCATGGCAGATCGCGGCGACTACCCTTGGGCTCTCTGGGATGGCTCCCTTCAGCTCTTTCCTTTCCAGTGGTGAGCCCCGCATCCCCTGCTCCTCCACATGCTGGGAGATGGCAGCAGGCAGATCCTTTCCTCGCCAGCCTCAGGCTGCCCCAACACTGGTTTCTCCCCCACTTGGGTTAACTACCGAACACTCGCCCTCCCTCTTAGCGGTGAGGGAAACTGGACAATGTGTCCCTCCTTCTCCCGGGTTTTGGCACCACTGTAATAAAGTTCACGGCCACTTGGGAAGAAGGAGGCGGAGAAGCGACTAAGTTTTAAATCATTTTTAATGAGAAAATAAAACAAACTGAAAGCAAAAGTAAAACAATATGTCCGGGCCTAGTCCTCTCTCGGCTTCCTCTGCCATCATTCCTCCTTATAGTCCAGAGTTCCTGCCGTGGAATTTGAGGTCGGTGTGCGTCACAGGTGTTACTAATTCTTTACTTATGCGGTGGCCTCGTTCCGTTCCCTCGGCTCTCGGCCCCGCCCCCTTCGCCACAGATTTACCCACTTATTTTAAGTAAAGTCAACTTGTCCCTTTTAAGGCAACAGGTTTACTCACTTTTTTCAAGAAAAAAAAAATTAAAAAATCACTTTATTTTTTCACTTTGCTCTGGATACATTTTGATGCACATTTCAAATGACAAATCCACTAAAGGATTACATATGTCAATAGAATGTCCCTGTAAATATCATTCATTCAATTTCAACCACTTTTTCCGGGGCCAGGTCTGGGGGCAGCAGTCTTAGGAGAGAACCCCAGACTTCCCTTTCCTCAGACACTTCCTCCAGCTCCTCGGGGGGGATCCCGAGGCATTCCCAGGCCAGCCGAGAGACATAGTCCCTCCAGCGTGTCCTGGGTCTCCCCCGAGGCCTCCTCCCCTGGGGATATGCCTGGAACACCTTCCTAGGCCTTGCCACCCTGCGAAGGAAACTCATTTTGGCCGATTGTATCCGAGATCTTGTCCTTTAGATCATGATCCAAAGTTTATGACCATAGGTGAGAGTAGGAACGTAGATTGACCGGTAAATCGAGAGCTTTGCCTTTCGGCTCAGGTCCTTCTTTACCACAACGGACCAGTACATCGACCGCATTACTGCTGCCACTGCACCATTCAGCCTGTCAGTCTCACGTTCCATCCTTCCCTCACTCGTGAACAAAACCCCACGATACTTCAACTCCTCCACTTGGGGTAAGGACTTCTCTCCAATCCTAGAGATGGCAAACCACCTTTTTCCAGTGGTGCACCATGGCCTCGGACTTGGAGGTGCTGATTCTCATCCCAGGCATGTCACACTCAGCCGCAAACTGCCCCAGAGCATGCTGAAGGTCCATGTTTAATGAAGCCAACAATACAACATTGTCTGCAAATAACAGAGATGAGATCCTGTGGTCTCAAACTGGACCTCCTCCTGCCCAAGGCTGCACTTTGAAATTCCGTCCATAAAAGTTATGAATTGGTGACAAAGAGCAGCCCTAAAAATATCATTAGTGTGAAAAGTATTTTTTTTTGGCATACTGTACCGTTGTCACAGAAGGAGGACAGCGACCAGAACTGTGAGTAAATAGTAAACAGTTTGTTATATATGGTGGCAGATGATACTATAACCAAACAAGAGTCTATTGCAGCATGGAGTGAGGTAGTGGATCGGATGAAACGGAGGATGGATATGAAGGGATCAGAGGATGGATGGAAGCAGGTTCTTGGAATGAACGGGAGACAGACGAGACCAGGAGGTAATCATGCAGGAATGAGAGAGACGAGGAACACTGGCGATAACAGGGAAACAGGATAGGTAAGTAAAACTCTGAAATACTAGCTAGCACTGACCATGAGGATTAGTCCTTCTGTCAATCAAGAAGGAAACCGCCAAAACCGCCTACTACTCAGTAGGTACTGCATTTGAATTTAAACATACTACTCGGTTGTTATAAAGGTACGTTCTATACAGTATGAATGTGAGCAGTATGAATAGAACTCGGACGTTCTACATCCGCCATTTTGTCATGGTCACGTGACCTACCTGCGTCAGTTGTGTCGCTTCCCTACCATTCATGAATTCTCTCACAGGGCATCATGGGATAGCGCAGTGTGCATGGGATGCGCACTTCAGAATCTTGCTGAAAGTAGTAGGTCATCCAGGTACTTCTCGCATACTGATTTTCGAATTCTATGAATTCGGACATACTACTTGGCTCACATACTGATTTTAGCATGCTATATAGTATGGAAGTATGCGGTTTCAAAAGCAGCCTGAGTGAAGCGGAGTGCTGGAGTGATGACTGGGGATGACGTGCAGTCGCGGGGCTAATCAGAACTCAGGTGAGGGTGATCGGAGTGATTGGGTTAACCCCCTGGCCTAGTTGTTACACCCGGAGCATAAATTTTACCTGGAAAACTGCTGTCAAACATAGCTTTAAGTACATTTTGTAGGCTGAAGAACAAGTGTGTAGATTTTTTTCTTATAGGAGAGGACCTATTATGCAGAGTGCTGGAAAACGGGTGGGATAGTAATTTTATCTCAATAATTGTTTGAACTTGACTTTAAGTGACTTTTCTTTAAAACAAGTCAACACATTCTCACTTCAGACCATAGACTGTAACAGATATGGACGTAGTATCCGTGACGTCACCCATAGATTTCTGAAGATCGTAAATGAAGATACAATTAGGTGTGGCCAACCGTCGCTATTGTGTTCGCGCGTTATCGCACTCACTGGGGATGACCAAATAAGGGCAAAAAGGTGGAGCGTCAGTGGAGCTACAAACGTCTGCTAGCATTTTGCTTAGATGGGCTTTTCTTTGGGAGAAACACTTAATACTTCATTACCTACGACTCGTTTGTGTTCTGACCACATGGGCTTTGTTGTATACTTTATCAATAAAGTGTTTAGTCTTTTAAAAACACTGCTGTAATAAATTGAGCCACTAAGCATTGTTCTTACAATGTTTTTCTACAGGAGGAAAACGCGAATTACTTCTAAATACTTCAAATATAGTCTGTGTTAGTAAACGCAAGGATATTTATGAAATCCAGGCATAAAATAAAACTGTATGACGTTTCAAATGACTGTTTTAATGATGTTTTATAGCCCAGCCTTTGGAGTGCATTCAAGTTCTAAAGAAAGTTATAAATGATAAAACAAATACATTTATAGAGATGGTATATAAGTACATAATTTTACTCACCTGGGAAATGGAGGCAACTTGAATGGTTTGTGAGCACACTTAAGTGCACACAGCATGCCATATTATTTGATAATTGTAGGAAATAATTCCAAAAGGGCAATTGACTGTGTAAAGCCACATAAAGCAAAACAAAAATACGATGCATATGCAGAGTTCAGCGGCTAATCAGCTGGATTTAGCTGAGGTGACGAGACAGCGAGCAGTGAGACCTAGCTGTCACTCAAGTGGCCACGCCCTTAATTATGCAGACTTAATAAAACTTAATAAAAACGAAATGGATGAGTTATAAAAAAAATTCAGCCCCTCACAGTTGTCATGAAGAGTAATATTAGCTATATGCACCAAAACCAACTTTTGTACCAGGCTGTAAACATGTTTTTATCAGCTATAAAATTGGCCAAGTTACCATTGCAGTCAGAGAGCATCTGGATTTCCTGGAGCCAGCCCCCAAAGGCGAGTCGATGAACTGCAGTTTCAGTTACTTCCGTATTGGCTTCATAAGGGAGAGAGGGAGGTTGCCGCTTGCTCCAGACAATTCACATTGACGCTCAGTCAGGACCCCTTCTAAATTACACTTGGTTGCAGTCTGGCGTCATTTTAAGAATCGCTGGATTCTCTGTTACTTTACAAGAGTAAGCCTTGGTGTCGATATGCTGGCAAGAAAGGAATTGACGTGATCGCCTTCTCCATTTGCAGTACAGCTCAGATGTATTGTCTTTCACAAATTCAGCTCCTTACGTCGACCTTTTTTTGCTGCCATCCTCATTGCAAAGATGGATTTATTTTACATACTCGACTGAAGTTATGAACTGTGAGTTTCAATTTGTACTAACATTTTCGACATTTCTTTTGCTAGCGCACACTGTTGTTCTTTAGGTGAACAATTAATCAGAGCAAGTTAATCGACAGAAAGAAAACTAACAAAAACGTTTGTTTTGGTAATCTACAATTAAGATCTGATCATTTGCTTTGGCATTCGGCGTTAGCCCTTTTTTACCGTAAATTTGCTATCAGGAATTAAATAAAATAAAAGCCCCACCCCTTGCTTTATATTCCATTTCAGTTGGAAGCACATCAACATACTGAAATTAAAGTCTCAGCAACTTCCAGTCTCATCAAGACCCACAGCTATTTTTATTTGCCTGTATGTTGTTATGACACTCAAAGTGCAGATAGCCATTGACTAGCATTTTATGAATCACAAATGAATACGATTTCTGCTCTACTAATGAAAAAAGTTAATAAACAGCAGATTTTAAGGGGGTGTATTTTTATTTATTTATTCATTCATTTATCATTTGATAAACACAATCCTGAGGATTTATATACCAGTAATTTACTCTCTGGCTTTCGCCTGTATAATGTTATTGGCTGGAGTTTGCAGCCCTCAACGCTAATTATCTTATTCTCCTGTCAAGACTTGTCGACCTCTCCACTTTCACAGGGGTCCAGGTTAAAACCTCTAATGCATTCCAGCGGCTGCATATGACGATTATGTATGTGTGTGTGAGGCTGTCTGTCATTACAGACCACTCAGACAGCGAGTGTGCATTGATTAAAAGAAAGACTGCTGAAAGATCATCCATCATCTGACCCACCTCTGGGCAAACAGAGAGAGACTCGGATTTTCAACTTTATTTATGTCAAATGTTTTATCATTGTTATTTAGCTGAATTATTGTGCGGTATAACTTAATTTAGTACTCAATTTTTCATTGTCTTGAGCTAAGATAAAAACACTTGCAATAAAAATGGGAGTTATTTGGTAAAATACAGTTAGCTGGTAATGAAAATGGACAGAGAGAAAGGGAGTTGGCTGTATTGAAACAGAAGCACATACATTAAGCTCCGGTCACACTAGAGTTTGAGCATGCGAAATTCTACACGAAAACGGGTGGGATTAAACAGTTAGACATTAAAAAAAGTGAGCGATTGGTCCATGTTTTAAATTCCGGTCCAGACGATTTCGATTTCGCAGGTCAGTGTTCACCAAGCTTGAACTTTCCAACGCAGCGAACTGCAAAACTTTGCACGACCTTGCGTTTCCGACCTGACACTTTCGTGTGTGTGTGTGAATAGAAGTCTATGGGGAGAAAAATGCAGCGTGACCGCAGCTTTACTATGTGGCCACTTTATTAGGGACACCTGTCCAACTGCTCGTTAATGCAAATTTCTAATCAACCAATCACATGGCAGCAACTCAATGCATTTAGGCATGTAGACATGGTCAAGATGATCTGCTGCTGTTCAAACTGAGCATTAGAATGGGAAAGAAGGGTGATTTAAGTGACTTTGAATGTGGTATATGGTTGTTGCTTCCAGCTGGGCTGGTCAGAAACTGTTGATCTACAGTTGATCTTTTACGCACAATCATCTCTAGGGGTCAGAGGAGAATGCCCAAACTGGCTCGAGCTGATAGAAAGGCAACAGCAACTCAAAAAACCACTTGTTAAAACCCGAGGTAGACAGAAGAGCATCTCTGAATGCAAAACACATCAAACCTTGAGGCAGATGGGCTACACCAGCAGAAGATCACACCGGGTGCTACTCCTGTCAGCTAAGAACAGGAAACTGAGGCTACAATTCGCAGAGGCTCACCAAAATTGGACAATAGAAGATTGGAAAAACGTTGCCTGGTCTGATGAGTCTCGATTTCTGCTGCGACATTCGGATGGTTAGGTCAGAATTTGGCGTCAACAACATGAAAGCATGGATCCATCCTGCCTTGTATCAACGCTTCAGGCTTCTGGTGGTGGTGTAATGGTGTGGGGGATATTTTCTTGGCACACTTTGGGCCATTAGTATCAATTGAGCATTCTGTCAACACCACAGCCTACCTGAGTATTGTTGCTGACCATGTCCATCCCTTGATGACCACAGTGTACTCATCTTCTGATGGCTACTTCCAGCAGGATAACGCGCCATGTCATAAAGCACAAATCATCTCAGACTGGTTTCTTGAACATGACAATGAGTTCACCTTACGCAAATGGCCTCCACAGTCACAAGTTCCTAAACCAATAGAGCACCTTTGGGATATGGTGAACTGGGAGATTCGCATCATGGATGTGCAGACACTGCGAGATGCTATCATATCATTATGGACCAAAATCTCTAAGGAATATTTCCAGTACCTTGTTGAATTTATGCCATGAAGGATTAAGGCAGTTCTGAAGGCAAAAGGGGGTCCAACCCAGTACTAGTAAGGTGTACCTAATAAAGTGGCCGGTGAGTGCATAATGCAACATTACAGACAAATTATCATTTGTTTAAGTTTTTAAGTAATAAAGACATTAGTTTTATTAATGGAAACACAATGACAATGTGCTACATTTGGTTTTCAGTGTGTTTCTCTGCACTTGTTATGCACCACCCAAAAAAATACAAAAATTCTTGTTCAAAATTAAGATTCAAACCAGTATAAAAAAATTGTGCTTGCATGCTAAAAATATCCATGATTTTTTTTTTTTTTCAAAAGTGTCTATGGCAGTTTATGTCCTGTCAGCGAGCAGCTTTCAGTCATATTAAGTTGTCCTGAGAGATTTCATTGAGACGGGCCTCCAGAGGTCAGGACGAGGTCCCCACCTTTTGACCAAAGCATTAGTCCTTCACATCCACACAGCAAATCTGACATGACATACGAGAGCCTTTCAGAGCTAACCCAGACAGGAGAGAGAGAAAGGAGATTATATGATACTACACCCCTTTGTAGGAAAAAAAAGAGAAGTGTGTCAATTATATTGAATGTGCACTTGATGTGTACTTCAAACTTTAGTTGTAGTGCATTTAAAATCTCTATTTTAAAAAGTGCACGTTGACAATAAAGACAAATTATTAATAATAAAAAAAAAAACATTGTTACTTTATAAAGTGAGTACCTCTTGGCTTAAAAGTGAAACATTGACTTTACTTAAAAAAGTGAGTCTCCCTGAAAAGTTGACTTAATAAAATTTTTATAAATATGCACATAGTTCATTTAATTAAAGTGCACCTATGATGCAAAATCAGCTTTTGGAATCTGTTTGTACAGAACTCTGTGTAGGTATAATTTGTCCACAGTCATATTAGAGTGATATAAACACAAGAAGTTGCTTTTTAAAAATTTCCTGACGTTAAAATAGATCGATACAAATCCCAGCGATTTTAAGGCCAACGTGACGTAGGAGTGTGGTTTTCCACACCCACCAAATTGATTGACAATAGCATATTAACACATCTCTGTAGTAACACGTATAAACTTGTTCACAGAACAGGATTTGCAAAGAAATTGGGATTAAAAGATCTGTTCCAACTCTCTGTGATCAGCTGCACTTCAAGAATGAGTTACAAGTGTAAAACGTTTTTAAAACAGTACATGTTTGTAATAAAGACAGTAAAATCATAATTTAATTAATAACTGCTGGAATAAGCACAGCTGCATAGTGCCAGTACTACTATACAGTATATGATGATGCTTCAGACACACAACAAGAGTTTCCATTTGTGGACGTTAAATCTGGTTTATTTTGTACAGTAACATAAGGGATATAGCAGTGTATATAGCAGTATATATTAAAGGTGCAGTAGGTGATTGTCTTCAGGAACATTTTTTGTGCTGTTTGAATGTTTCTTCAAATTCCAATAGTAAAGATTAAATGATCTAAATGTATTTATATGTATTTCATCGTTAGTAAATCCAAACCTGTGCGTAAAATCTAGCGTACGCAAAGTTTTTGTGCGTACGCAGCGTTGATACATGAGGCCCCTGATGGGCATTTTGAGCTAAAACTTTCCAGACACATTCTAGAGACACCAAAGACTTATCTTACATCTTGTAAAAGGGGTAAAATAGGTGCCCTTTAATAATATTATTAATAAAAAAAAAACATTTTTACTCACTTTTTTAAAGTAAACTTTTTCATGACAAAATTCAAATAAACAACATGCATGGTTACTGAAATGACATTAAAATATATTTCAGTTTTCCAAATGCTTATCGGTTCATTCCTAAGCTAGATTAATTGCTATTAAAATCCATTTAAGTTATAACAACATTCATAAATCGACAATGATCAATGATTAAATGTCTGAAAAAACATGCAAGGAAAAAACAAGTACAAAATCAACTTATTAAACCCCTGGACAACGATGAATGTCACCATTGTAAACAATACTAGAAATAAGCATAACCAAAGACTACAAAAGTTCTCAGAAAAGCAGGAATACTTGGTCACATTATGCTGTGCCCTGTGAGATGTCCAGTATAGTATGTGTGCCTCATTTCTAAATGTACATCAGAGTACAAATAATACTAATGTAAATGTAAGTGGCTTCATCTAATTACATTTTTGTCCAGTACAAATCCCTGGAATATGTAGACCAAATGGAAAGTAAGCAAGCGAAAGAGTGTGTGTCTGTGAGAGAGAGAGGCATATGGCATCATTTTCCCTTCCCGGTCTGCATATCTTTGCATAATTCATTCTGTTGCTTTCCAAAACCTCATAAACTTGGAAGATCATTCAAGACAACAAAACAAAAGAGACTAATGTGGTTTCAGAGAAAGCGCAATAGAGCGTTTGCACCCCTTCGAATCCATCAACGCAATCTTGGAGGTGAAATTCATTAGCACAGAGTCTTCATTTATCTCTTAGCCAGAGTCTAGATGACGGTGTATCTGTGATGGATCTCTTATTTCTTGCTTTCTCGTTCTCCTCCTCTCTCTCAGGGGTCTGAGCAAAACAGAAAGCCTCATTAACAGTCTGTAGGCCACCTGTGCAGCAGGTGAGCATTGATGACCTGTTAAAGCGTCTCCTGCCGTCTCCTCTCAGGCTGAATCGGCCGCATGTCCCCCCCCAGCAGAACCAAACACTTCACCCCTACAGCGCAGTCAAATGGTCTTTTCCTCCCTACAGCCTTACAATCTAATAACGCGCGGCTTCCCTCTGCGCTGGAGAGGTTTTAACGATTGCTGACGCCCCCGCTCTCTCCACCGCCCTACACGCTCACTGTTTTTACTGTAATTCAAGAGCTAAAGGAGCTGTTGCAGCGGAAACGTGCACGACCAATTAAAACTGAATCGCGGGGCGCCCTCCTACTGCCTGGCTATTACCGCCTCTCATAGTTCAAGAAGTTCCCAGCTTATTTTCTGTCAAAATAGAAACACAAACTTCACACGACAGTTAATAATAACATTGAAGATGAAACAATTTTACCTTTGTTAGTCTTTAGTCTACGGTTATAGTCTGAATGCTTGTGCAGTAGGGACTATGTATTTTTCTACATTAAAAAATGGTGTGCAGTCAGAGCACACCACATGGGATACTGTATTCCACAATGCAGGCATCCCTGCTGAAAAAAATAAACAAAACAAATCAAAAAACAAACCTGCATATGTTGGTTTTTATACTTGGTTGCTGGTTTAAGCTGGTTCTTTCTGGTCATGAGCTGGTTTAAGTAGTTTTTTTTATGGTCATGTGTTGGACCTATGCTGGCCCTGACCAGTAAAAGACCAGTAAAGTAGCTTTCCAGCACTGTTAATGATTTTTGTAACCATTACACCAGAGGACTTAAACTTCCGGCCCGCAGGCCATTTGCAGCCCCCCCCTCCTCCTCCCTCCGGCCCCCAACTAATGTCAAAAATATAACGAGATTCAGCCCACCAAAACACATATGCCACATATCACCCTGCAGCCCAAGAACGGTTACTCACTGAAGCTAAGCAGGGCTGAGCCTGGTCAGTACCTGGATGGGAGACCACATGGGAAAACTAGGTTGCTGTTGGAAGTGGTGTTAGAGAGGCCAGCAGGGGGCGCTCAACCTGCGGTCTGTGTGAGTCCTAATGCCCCAGTAAAAGTGAAGGGGACACTACACTGTCAGTGGGTGCTGTCTTTCGGATGAGACGTTAAACTTAGGTCCTGACTCTCTGTGGTCATTAAAAATCCCATGGCACTTCTCGTAAAGAGTAGGGGAGTAACCCCGGTGTCCTGGCCAAAGTCCCTCAATTGGCACTTACCCATCATGGCCTCCTAATCATCCCCATCCACTGAATTGGCTCTATCACTGTCTTTTCACTCCACCAATAGCTGGTGTGTGGTGAGAGCACTGGCGCTGTTGTCCTCTGGCTGCCGTTGCATCATCCAAGTGGATGCTACACACTGGTGGTGGTGTGGAGAGACTCCCCTCATGATTGTGAAGCACTTTGGGTGTATGGCAATACACAATAAATGTGCTATATAAGTACACATTACTTTACATATGTTTTTGAATTACTATCATTGTTGTAAAGCCGCATATAGCCACTTGTAGTTTTGACCCCCACCTACTGGACATTTAAAGTACTGCATTCGAATTCGTTTTACTTTCGGTTTCTCTCAGTGTGCGGTTGAAGGTAACATACATGCAGATTATTTCTGGGGCTTATATAAACATTGAAATATCTGTCCGTGAGTGCTTTATTTTTACTAAAGCTCTATTTTTTGCAAATATTTAAGGGTCATTTGATTATAATCAGGTTTATACCACATGGTATCCTCATGGCTTACACGTTATTCTGGTGGTGTAAATATGATCATTTTGCTAATATTTGATTCAAATGGGCTCATTTAATAGATTTTCCTCATATGCATATTAAGACTTCTATAAAACAATGTTTATTAGTAAAATTTCACTGCTGGCTAAATTGAACGTGTAAAAGTAATTGTGAATATACAGTATATATACTTTTTTCCCCTCTTTGTTGTAGTTTTACAAAAAAGAAAGATATTGAGAATAACAATTGCCAGTAAAGTCACTAAAGTTACCCAATCTGCTTTCTGCTGTCTTACACTATCTGTTAAGCCTTTGGTTAAGCAACAATTAATTGGAACATAATAATAACTATTAGTATGACTCCAACAAGAAACAAAAAATGTAGCTTTGACTGCATATACTCTGGGAAAGATTGTCTGAGTGCATCAATTACATCAGGTTTCAACTTTTTTCCTGTGCCTGAATTTGTGATGTGCGATACCACTGGTTTCCTATCCGATCCCATACCAATAAAAAGGAAGGCGAGTATCGGCGATACCAATACTGCCCAAAAATGACTGTTTGGGAAATTAAAGTAGCAAGTAGTGTACTAAAAAGTGTCACTTCATACTGAATACGACCATATTACATGTTATTGTTTTTTGTTGTTTATTGATGAAGAATTATCATACAAAAAAAGCCAACTTACATATTTATTGACAGCATCTGAGCATGTATATCTTAAACACCTGCCTGAACATCTTAAAAAAACATTCACACTTCTACGTTTAGTCACATGTTAATCCGGTTCCCATGAAAGTGTTTTGAACCTTTTTTCCATTGTTTTATCATTGTCACAAAAACCCAAGCCCCCAAAATACAGCCACATCGCCGCATTTTCTCCCTCTGTACCTGGATAGTGCCTGCCTGCTGCACCTAAGGACTGAATGCGATGTCTGTCTCACCCTAGCAGCACCTGTACCTCTCATTTCCTCCTCTTCTGACCACCTAGTCGTGACGTTGTCTTGTGATTTTTATGTAGATGTTTGATTAGGTTTGTAGTATTACCACAGTACCTCACCGCATCATTTGAGTCATCATTTGATATACAGTGGCAATTCAAAGTGCTTTACATAAACAAGAATAAAAAGACAAGTATAAGAAAATAAAAAAAGCAAATAGTAAGAACGATTAAAGACAGATAAAAGCAAATAAAAATGTGTTAAAACAGGTTATAAAAGATTAAAAAAAAGAAAAGAACAATAGTGCGATCTGTCGGACACAGCACAGTGCTCATTCAGGAAAGACACAGCTAAACTGATGTGTTTTCAGTCTTGATTTGAATGTGCCTAATGTTGGAGCACATCTGATCATTTCTGGAAGCTGATTCCAGCAGCGAGGGGCGTAGTAGCTGAAAGCCGATTCACCCTGCTTTGACTGAACTCTTGGAATTTCTAGTTTATATGATCCTAAAGATCTGAGTGATCTATTAGGTTTGTATTCAGTGAGCATATCTGTAATGTATTGAGGTCCTAGGCCATTTAGTAATTTATAGACAAGTAATAATACCTTAAAATCTATTCTGAATGTAACTGGGAGCCAGTGTAAAGACCTGAGGACAGGTGTGATGTGCTCTGATTTCTTGCTTCTGGTCAGAATCCTGGCCGCAGCGTTCTGGATGAGCTGCAACTGTCTGACTGTCTTTTTGAGGAGGCCGTTACAGTAATCCACCCTGCTGCTGATGAAAGCATGAACAAGTTTCTCTAAGTCTTCACTGGAGACAAAGCATTTGATTCTTGCAATGTTTTTGAGATGATAGTATGCTGATTTACTAACTGCTTTGACATGACTATTAAAACTCAGATCTGACTCCAGAGTCACACCAAGATTCTTGACCTTATTTTTTGTGGTTTGGCCTTTAGAGCCAAGGTACGCATTCACCTTGAGAACCTCAGCTCTGTTCCCAAAAGCAATGACTTCAGTTTTCTCTTTGTTTAACTGCAGAAAGTATTGGCACAACCAATTGTTCATTTCATCAATGCATTGGCAGAGGGTGTCAATAGGGCTGTAGTCATTAGGCAATAAGGCTAAGTAGATCTGAATGTCATCAGCATAGCTGTGGTAGGAGATTTGGTTCTTTCTCATTATTTGGCTCAGAGGGAGCATATAAAGGTTGAACTAAGCTTGAAATAACAGAAATTAATCCTAAATGTAACTGGAAAACAATGTTAAGACACAACTGGAGTGATATGCTAAGATCATTTAAGAATTTTTTTGCATGAATAATAGTTTCATTTGAATGAAATTCTATAGACAATATTATAGAAAACAAAAAAAATATGTTTTATAGAATTACCTTGTTGTCTTAGA
This sequence comes from Danio kyathit, assembly GCA_903798195.1. NCBI lineage: Eukaryota > Metazoa > Chordata > Actinopteri > Cypriniformes > Danionidae > Danio > Danio kyathit. The sequence goes on from LR812536.1 coordinate 51,639,665, forward strand.
CTTGACACATGGCCGAGAATTAGGTTTATTAAGTCTTACCTCCCTGACTCGTCATCCCTCCTTTTTAGATCACCATCATATTATTAAAACTTTAGTTTTGTCAACTTGCAAAACTCACTGGGTGCCGACACCACATAAAGGCTGTTATGCCGGTTTCACAACGCCTGAGCAGCAAGTACTTTTTTCGGCGTGGATGTTCACAACCGGGACTCACACCGGGAGAAGAGCAGCGCGTCAAGGTCCAGCAGGAGCGGTGTGTGAGGCGCGCAGGTATTGCTCACACACGGAGATGCGTCAGTTATCTTTTTGATTAAACTACATTGCTTTCATCAGCGTTGGTTCGGTTGCACATAGAGAATAACGTCTTTATTCCGGGATTATCACTTTTAATAAATGCTTTGCATATGAAGTAAATAACATCTCAAAGCATTTACTGGGGCACTGGCGATGTTTACTGGGGCATGTGCCCCAGTAAATTGGGTCTAGCAACGCCCCTGCGTTAAATACAGACATTTACTGTAAAATAACAGACAATAAATTACAGAAATTTACCAGAAATTTTAATTTCATTTTAAGGTAAATGTCTGTAATTTAACAGCCATTATTTTACTTTTTTTTCCGGCACTCCAGCTGTTTTTTTTTTTTTTTACAGTGTATTTATATACTATATATATAAAATATTACTGTAGTATTTCATGTGGCATGTCTTCTTAGTATGACATAAATGTGAAGAGATCATACTTTTTAGCAACGTAAGCAAGCTATAGGGATGCCCTGTGCTGGTCTCAAACACTATTTGGGCCAATCAAGCTCCAATCAAGTGATCTATATAATCTGCATGACATCTGTCCTCTATTTTACATAAATTTATCCAGGTACAGCAACTTTTATAACGGGATGCATGGCTTATCTGTGTGATGTGTGGAAATACAAAAGCAATCAAACAGCAAAGTGTAATATTAGCAGTGCAAAAAGAGATTTATTCATTACTACCAATCTGATACAGCACTTAATAGCTAAACACTCAACAGAATACAAGATGCTCGCTGAAGTATCTCACGCAAAGACGATGGTACAAAGCAGATGTCTTCGATGTATCAGCCTCTTTGAACAGACTCTAGATGAAGATTCAGATCAGTCTTCAAGTTTGTCTTGACAGTTTAGTGATTCAAAGTAAAGCAAATATTTCAGAATAATTTCATAGAGTTCATTCAACATCTAGTTCATTCAGCATCTGTGTATGTGCAGATACAGACATTCATTCATCTATTCGTTTTCCTTCGACTTAGTCCCTTATTTATCAGGCGTAAATAGCTTCCAGATACAGACATATATATTTAATTCTACAAAGATATATAATAATTTTTTTTTAAAGAGTGAACATGTGTGTTCATGAATTAGTATTCGTAGAGTTGTAGAGTGTCATGATTATCAGCGATCTCCACGCTCCAGGTACACCTCCGCTGCATGGACCTGGCCCTCCGACCCGTACCCTGTTCTGCCTCCGCTCCACCTCCCTCCTGGACTGCAGTGGGAGTGTCTGTAAGCCAATCTTAGATGGGGGGCTCTGTTATGATTATCAGTGATCTAGTGGCTGCAAGTCTTGTTATACTGTCACTGTAAACATAACGACGTGTTTCCCTTGCCTTGCCGTGTTTTTGACCCTCGCCTTGTTTGTTTGTTAATGTTGTCTTCTGCCTGCCTGTACTGACCATTCACCAGTGTATTGACCACGACTCTGGATTGCCCGTATACATCTGTCTGTTCCTGTGTTGACTGTTGCCTGCCTGACCATTCTCTGCATAATAAAACCTGCATTTGGATCTGCACTTTCCTTGTCCAGCATCCCCATCACATTACATAGAGAAATGTAGAGTTGTGTAAGAGAACCTGGATTAAAACATGGCTAAATAAATAAATAAATAATAAGAATAAGAATAATAATACTAATAATAATTATAAAATAATTGAATGAACGATTGATTAGTTTTTTCTTAGAGGTTTGTTTATAGTCCAAATATCTAAAAATAAAATATTATTTAGAATAAATCAACAATAATTTTAAGTAAAAATGTTTGTCTTTTCATTCAAAAAAAGTCTAAATTAAATATGTTTTCTTAAAAAAAAAAAAAAACTAAAATAAAACAAATCTGCTAGTCGAGTAAGCAAAATAAACTTATTTTATTTCTATTTTTATTTGGACTAGAAACAATTCACAATTATTTGTTTGTTTGTTTATTTATTTACTTTAAATTTTATGTATTTTAGGTCCCACTTCATATTGTGTCGCTTATACCTGTGAACTTACATGGTAATTAGATGTGTAAGTAGTATGTAACTACAGTGTATGTACACACTGGTACAGAGTATTTACTTGTGTATACTGGTGTAACTACACTCATGTAACAACCAACTGAATAGTATGTGTAAGTACAAATGTGTAACAGGACATTGGTAACAACAGTAGGAAAGTACACATCTGTAACAAGAATTATGTAAGTGCATTGTGTAACAACAATATGTACTTGCAGATGTTTTCCCACTTCCACACCTGTTTGCAGATCATGTACTTGTGAACACTGTATGGCTGCATTAGAAGGTTTCACCTTGTGGTACAAGTGTACTTGCATGGTAAATCCACAGGATCCACTCAATATAAAGTGTAAAATGGTCACAAATTACTGTTCATACATTCATTCATTTTCTTTTCGGCTTAGATGGGTTGCAGCTGGAAGGGCATTCACTGTGTAAAACATATGCTGGAGAAGTTGGCGGTTCATTCCGCTGTGGCGACCCCAGATTAATAAAGGGACTAGGCCGAAACGAAAATGAATTTTATTTTAAACTTTATATTGTGGACTGTGCCTGTGGAGTTACCATGTAACTACACTGTTATTAAAGTGTTGCATAGAAGATATTTCTACAAGTTACACAGTAATTTGTGACCATTTTACACTTTATATTAAGTGGACAGTTCCTGTGGAGTTACCATGTAAGTACACTGGTATCACAAGGTGAAACCTTCTAATGCAGCATTAGTTCTGCCATACAGTGTTCACAAGTGCATGATCTGCAAACAGGTGTGGAAGTGGGAAAACATCTGCAAGTACATATTGTTGTTACACAATGCACTTACATAATTCTTGTTACAGATGTGTACTTTCCTACTGTTGTTACCAATGTCCTGTTACACATTTGTACTTACACATACTATTCAGTGGGTTGTTACATGAGTGTAGTTACACCAGTAATACAAAAGTAAATACTATGTAAACGTGTGTACATACACTGTAGTTACATACTACTTACACATCTAATTACCTTGTAAGTTCACAGGTATAAGCTACAAAATAAAGTGGGACCGTATTTTAAAATGTAACATTTTCCTGTAATTTCTCAGCAGCCACTACTCCAACATTCAGTGTCAGGAATGTTCAGAAATCCTTTTATTAAATGTATATGTTGCTCAAGAAATATCCCCTTTCATAATCAGAATCCACTTAATTCATGCAATACTTTATGCTGCAGTGTTACCATGTAGCAAGTTTAATTTCAGTTACCATCCACTTAAGTCAAGATTACAACTGATATTACAACCAGTTCATCCATCACACTGAACATAGAAGTTCAAGCTGATAGCATTGCGTTTGGGGATACTCTATTAGTTGCCGTGTCCTTATTTTGGCAAGTATCATAAATCATTTAGCTACTTTAGCAAACAGAACATTTGCATAATGGATATGTCTTCATATCTTCAAGCTAAAGCTGCAGTCCAAAAAGTTGGACTCTTTGTCGGCATAACTCCATTCGAAACCAGATTTATTTGTTATTATTTTTTTATTTGCAGAAGTATTAATGTATGTTGGTTAAACATCATCAATATCACCTGAACGAGTAAGAAATATGTAGTACATTTTTGTACTGCGAATCAACAAAGGTAAAGTCTAGATAGGATACACAGCCGGCCGGAAGTGTGATAGGCCTTTGCACATCAATATAGCAGCATTTTATATGACACTGTAAATTTTTACAGTACTGTGATGATTGGGTTTATGGTTAGGGTAGGGGTGGATGTTAAAAATACAATTTATTGGGTAATTTAATAGATAACATAAATAATACTCGGTACAATTACTGTTTTTATGTTACCGTAATGGTTGGGTTTAGGGATGGGGTGGGGGTAGATGTTACTAAAAATACAATTAATGGGAAATTTAATAAATAATATAAATGATTTTTTTTAACTTCCGGCTGCAACCATATCCGATCTAGCAACAACCATTGATGAAAATCAAATTCAAAACTGCCCAATCTGGCAACACTGGGTTCGAGTCCGGTGAAGAACGGTTCCAGAAAGCAGTTAAAACTAAAACAAAAGGCAAGTAATAAAATGAACAAGCAAATAACAGGGTTAAAATGTGGTAAAATCTGAAAATGTGGTAAATCAGGTGGCCGCGGGGGCTTTTCTTTTTCTGTATTGCTTTGAATATCGGTGAGTCAGTCAGTCAGTCGACATCGGCCTCTGGTGGATTTCCGTGAGAACAGCAGCCACAAATGGAACTCGCAAGAGAAATTTGAGATCTGAAAAAGTGTACACAGCAACCTCTGGTGGATTCACGAAAACAAAAACTGCAAAAAAACGTACCTCCTGGTACATATTTCGCAATCTCCAGAAATGTATATAAGGGTGCGTATCAATAATGAGCCTGGGTTGACTTATTCTCTTTTACAATCCACTAAGTTGTACAAGCTACTTTATTAAAAGGCAACAATGCTTCACTTGGAGCTCCTCACATGCAATACACTGTAGCCAAAGGTCCTTCTGTGTATAACAGCAGTCCACCTATATTTCCTGCAAAACCCCACCAGTAACGGTCCACTTTTAAAACATTACTACAAGCTTACCACTGTGAATTGAGCCAAGGTAAATGGCTGGTTATGTGCTTGCTGAGAAGTTCAATTAAGGTTATTTTGAAGCCCAAAAAAGTTTCAGACTGCAGCTTTAAGTGAATTGTTACCATTGTGTTTCAGCACTAACATCACATCTGGTTGTGCGTCCATCTCAAAGAGGTGAATGTGAGGATTCTGGGCCTCTCAAAATCCTCCGGGTCTCTTAAAATCACCCAGGGCTTTGTGCTTTTCGAGTATGAAGTCAGCGGTGAGTGTGAAGAACGACAGGTTGTGTTTCTCTAAGTGCATATTCACTTTGGTCAGTGGGAGTTTAAGCTGGTGGAAAGCCGTAAATGGGGTCTGTAATTTAGCTGAGTGCCTTTCTCTGTGGTCCACCACCATCAGAGCGGATTTATGACACCACACTCCCTGATCTATGAGCTTTACTGTGTCCATTCAGCACACAGACAGCCAATGCAGATCACTTCAATTAGTTAACTGCATTATTTCTTGAAAGGAGACAGGAGAGTATACTGTGTGCTGCAATGAGATTACGCAACAATAACATTAGTCAGTTATTTTATCGACCTAGAGATGACCTTTCAAGGGTTCATTTCTGTGTATACAGGATGTGGGTTAGTTAAAAATACTTTATAATCAATGAAGTGTCTGCAGTGAAAAAAATCGGTGTTGTAAACAATGTAGCTTTTTGTGTAAGTAAAGCATAAAATACTAGCTAAAAATTATTTAAAGTCGCAGTGAAATTGAAATAAATTTTTAGTATCATTATGTTAGTCTTAAGGATATACAAAAAAGTGACCCAGTGACATCATATTTTAAACTTTAGTTGATGTGTAATGTAGCTGTGTGAACATAAACAACATATCTGAATGTAATTCGCTCCAAGTTCAATGCAAAGGAAAACATTGGCTTTTACAGAGTTAGCTTAGCAAAACCTACAGTGAACAAAGTTTGGGGACTACAAAAAATACATCCAGGCTACAGAGATCACAAATGCTCCAGGTTACGTGCATCCACCATGCGGATATACCCTGCGCAGCGAAGGGGCATTACCAGAGGTGCTGTAATGATATAGCTGATAAAGCTAAATTGTCGTCCAAACGCAGCTATTTCTGTTGTTCTGTTTCTGTATTTGGGCTTCTAAAGGACACGACACAAAGAGAGAAGTGCTTACAATTTAATTTTAATTATGTTCCAGAGAATTATAAAAATATATAGCTAGCATTTGACAAAGGACAGCTTCCAGAATCTCTCCCAGTTCAGTGCTGGATTTGGCTAAAAACTCCTCAAAGAAGGAGCAGCTCCAACCATAATAGATGAAGCTGTGAATTGTGAGCCACAACCTGTAAATATTTTTATTTGTTAAAATTGATCTATTACATACATAGTTTCTAGCGTTAACGATATGTTGTAGCAAGGACATAAACAACTGGAAAGACTGTTTGGCACCATTAATAATTTAGCCACACATTCATATTTATCCGTCAAACCGCTGTAAACAGCCACAATCTTCAGCAGCGCTGCAGTGTCACTCTATGTGGCAGCTTTCTGTGCGTTCTACATCTCAAATAACAAACTCACAAAAGACATTTGAACGTTTCATATTACTACTTAAACATGCTTATTCCGAGTATATGTTAAAGACACTTGTCAGATTTTATTTTAGAGAGCAGGCATGAGGTTTAGCTGTGTCCTCTGTGTCATTTTCTGTCTAATTGAGGCTCAAACTGATGCAGTTAACAGCTACTCTGACTGACAGTATTGCACAGCCAAGTCAAAGCACATGCTTGTGGAAGCGTGACGCTTTTCCTGGTGACGTGGAGCCAATCCACGAATCACAGCACATTATGTTAGCGGACCAATCAGAGCCTCTTGAGGGCGGGCCTTTTGGAGCAACTAGGAAATATGATTGTCGTTTTCATGTTAGCGATATATATAATCAAAGTAAGATATATGAAAAAAATAAAAAGATTTCTTATAAATGAAGCATGAGCACACATTGCTTTGCATCTTATAAACACAACCAGAATCTCATCAAATGATGAGATACTCATGAGGAAGTTCAACCTCCCAAAGGAGCTGCTGAAACAGTTCTACACCTCCATCATTGAATCAGTCATCTGCACATCAATAACTGTCTGGTTTAGCTCAGCTACCAAATCCGACCTCCGAAGACTACGTCGAATAGTTCGGACTGCTGAGCGAATCATTGGTACATCCCTCCCTACTCTTCAAGAACTGTACTTATCCAGAGCGAGCAGAAGGGCTGCCAAAATCACTCTGGACCGCTCACACCCAGCACACTGCCTGTTTGAACTTTTACCTTCTGGTCGACGCTACAGAGCACTGCGCACCAGAACAGCCCGACACAGAAACAGTTTCTTCCCTCAGGCAATCCATCTTATGAACACTTGATGATAATAATTGTGGAACCAACATCACTACCTGTTATACACTTTTTTTTTTTAGACACACATACACTTATTTAACAACACACTTTACATGCCAATTTGCACATAACAGCTGCACATATTATGTTGTATATAGTAATATAGATGCAAATATACAAATTGACAAGTGTATGTACATTCACTTTTTAAAATATATATATTGTCTGTTTTTTAGTCCTGTCTGTAATTCTGTTGCACTGTAGAAGCTCTGTCACGAAAACAAATTCCTCGTATGTGTGAACATACCTGGCAATAAAGCTCTTTCTCTTTCTGATTAAAATAAAAAATAAAAAAAATCGTCTGACCAATAGAATGCTCTCTACTATTTGACATGTGCTTGAGCTCAGTTTCTGAAATAAAACTGTAACAATATTAACCATGCTTTTCTGGAACTAGTCTAGCAAAATAATTTAAGATTACAGTCCAAAAATGTGTATATCCACAAGAGATACACTGGGCGACGTGGTGGCACAGTAGGTATTGCTGTCGCCTCACAGCAAGAAGGTTCCTGGTTCGAGCCTCGGCTGGGTCAGTTGGCATTTCTGTGTGGAGTTTGCATGTTCTCCCCGTGTTTGCGTGGGTTTCCTCCAGGTGCTCCGGTTTCCCCCACAGTCCATAGACATGCGGTTGTCACGCTGGTAGACAAGGAAGACAGAGATGGCTATCTTTTTACAAAGTTTATTCAAAGGCAAGTTCAGATATCACACAGGAAGTATGGCAGGCAGTTGAGTGTGTGCTAACGGTCTCCGCTCACCGTACTGAAGGTGTCAACAGTGGGTGTTAGTCCGCTCGCTAGTAGTAGCAGCTCGCTGCAAACACAGCAAGTGAGCATAAAGCAACACAGTTCATCAATGGGATATCAGATCTTGGAGACACCACACACACGTATAAGCCGTCCTATCCACAGTGAGAAGGGTTGTAGAACAACCTTCCGTTGGTAAGGATTAGGCACACAGTACATGTGAGTGAATATAGATCTTCTAGTCAATGCCAGATAAGTAGGGATGGCTAACGTTTCGACACAGTGTCGAGATCCCGAAGCGCAAGTGTTTCGAAACACTGCACCGAAGCATGATCCGAAACACCCAGGTCATGTGACTGAAGCGTTTCGAAACACCTGTCACGTGACTAAAGCGATTCAAAGCATCGATCAGTTCAGAAGCGTTTCGAGACCTGGCGAATGTGCATTTGACTGACAGGGTCAGAGGAAACTTCTGTCTCATATGGCCTAGTGGACAGTGCGTGTGCACGTTGTTACTGTGCTTCAAATGACTTTTGGGTTCAAATCCCAACTTGTACAAATACTCCGAAATCATGAATTTATGTATTTTAATAATGTTACTGTTTTAAAGTGTAGTCTAGATAGGATACAGCTGCGGATACACTATCAATTTAACATAATTTTTGGAACACTGTTAAATAATTAATATTTTACAGCACTGTGATGGTTGGGTTTGGGTAGACATTAATAAAATACAATAAATGGGAAATTTAATGAATAATATAAATAATTCTTGTTAACTTCTGGCCACAACTGTGTCTGATCTAGCAACAACCCTGTTTTATGACCAAAACAAGACATATTTATTCACAAAGTGTTTATTCGGATGTCAGACCAATGTTGAAACAAAACGATACAAGAACAGATCAATTCAAACTGATATTTAAGCATTTCAAAACAGCTGTGTTAGCCTGGATTCGAACCCACAATTCCCGCATGGAAGTCAGGAACCCTAATCGCTCCACTAATGCACTTGAAGGTTTATGCCTATAAAGTGGGTTTTAATACCTCAATTTGCTCAACTGATCTTTGCTGAAGCTGTTCCAGTGCAATTCATAAAAATGACCGCTAGGTGTCACCGTAGAGTGGGGTTTCGAAACGTTTTGAAGCTTCGACACATTTGCTTCGGCTGTTTCAGTGTTTCATGAAGCCTCGCTTTGCCCACCACTTCAAATAAGTAAAGTCACTTTCCTTTATCAATGCGAAGAACTCGAAGACTCAAGGAACATCCATGGAAGAACAGGAGAAGACGAAGGAGCTTGGACTGGTTTGAGGTGGTGATCTGCTATTGGGTGAGCAGGAACGAGCCGTGGGTGTGACAGCAGTACAGGTGAATTGGGTAGGCTAAATTGTCCGTATGTGTATGTTTCCCAGAGATGGGTTGCAGCTGGAAGGGCATCTGCTGCGTAAAACATGTGCTGGATAAGTTGGCGGTTCATTCCGCTGTAGCGACCCCGGATTAATAAAGGGACTAAACCGAAAAGAAAATGAATGAATACACACACACACACACACACACACACACACACACACACACACACACACACACACAATGGGGGAAATAACTATTCAACATGTCACAATTTTTCTCAGAAAACATATTTCTAAAGGTGTTGTTGGTTTGACATTTTCACCAGATGTTGGTAACAACCAAAGAAATACATATATGAAAAGAAAACAAATCTAATTAGTTTACAAATGAAGTTATGTGTAATAAAATGAAATGACACATGAAAAAAGTATTGAACACATGAATAAAGGGAGGTGTAAAAAGGCAGCGAAAGCCCAGACAGCAGCTGAAATCTCTCAGTAGTTCTTCAGCAACCCTCTTCCCCTCGTCATTGTAAATTATTATTAGCTACTTCAGTCTAACATCTACTTTACCATGATGATGAAGATGTAAACAGAGTGAATATTTCAAGTCAATGATCCAAAACACAGCCAAGGAAATTCTCAAATGCTTTCAAAGAAAATCAAGCTGTAGAATGGCCCAGCCAATCACCTGAATTGAATACAGTAGAAAATACAAAATAAAAATCTGATTTGATAGACGACCCACAGAACCATCAATATTTATACACTCTGTTGAAGTTGAAGAAAAATCACACCTGAGCAATACATGTGACTTCATTCTCCATATGAGAGTCATCTTTAAGCTGCCATCACTAAAAAAAAGCTTATACTAAGTCATATAGTCAAAACGTTTCCTTTTTTCCTAGCTTGGGAGGGAGGGGTGTCCTGGGAATAGTATTTCTAAAGGACCTGTAGACATGGAATTGAACCAGATTTAGTCAAAATGGTGAAATTTCTAAGAAAAAAGATTTCCATTGAAGCCTTACTACTGCAGATAAATGATGATTGGGTTGACTGGTTGAAACCCATTCCTGAAATGTTCCTGTAATTGCGACTACTGCTCAAAATCATCTACAACTACATACAATCATCTCTAACTACCCCAATTGCTAACTACACCCACCATCTTCAAATTGGATCATTTTCTTGTAATAAGTTCATGCTGTTCAATGGTGATATCATATGTCATGGAAATAAATTCACCAACCCATGGTTATGAGATGCTAATTGTTCTATTCCATTCCATTCTATTCTATTATAGTTTGATTTCTGTTACACACTGGCAAAAGTTTCTTGCTGTTTCTTATTTTGGCTAATTGCTGTTCGTGTCACCTGTCTGCCCCAGAGATTCAGGTTTCTGGAGTAAAGCTGCTTGAATTCTGACTGACAGAAAAGCAGAGAAAGAGAAATTTGATGGTTTAGTAATCTGACACTCAGTTTTCTCTAAATCCAGCTTCACATAATGAGAGCCCTCAAAACTACCGACTTACAGAAAGAAAGTCTTTGAGTTTCATCAAGGGCTCTTATGTTTTCTACCCCATCTGGCAATTAGATGGCGGCGCATCATATAGAAGAAGCATTGTTTGTTATTTAGGCGAAAGTTTTAAAACGGTACATTTTAAGAGACAATGACACACTATTTTATTTTCACATTTTTACTTTGCTTTACATTGTCATGCTATGTTTTACAACATTTTTCTAGGTCTTGTCCCACATGCTTTACGCTGTTCAAACTTCACCCAAGGTTAGTGATCAATCCTGGCTGCTCGGATTTCGCATTGATCTTATTTTTACATTTGTAAGCTTTACATTTGGGTTAACATTGTAATTTGCATATTTATGAGTATGCGTTGCATAATGAGTTGGGCTCTGGCACATATTAGAACATAATGACGTGTGAAATCGAGCTGTCAGCCAGAAGCGTCACATTCCATGCACTTGCCTATATGTGACGCTGGACCACAAAAACAGTCCTTAAGTTACGTGGTTATATTTGTAGGAACAGCCAAAAATGCATAGTAGCCTATGATCAAAATGATTGATGTTTCTTTTATAACAAAAATCATTAGAATATTAAATAAAGATGGGCATCACTTGCTCACAGCAAGAAGGTCGCTGGTTCGAGCCTCGGCTGGGTCAGTTGACATTTCTGTGTGGAGTTTGCATGTTCTCCCTGTGTTCGCATGGGTTTCCTCCGGGTGCTTCGCTTTATCCCACAAATCCAAAGACATACGCTATAGGTGAATTGATTAAGCTAAATTGTCCGTAGTGTATGTGTGTGCTTGAGTGTGTATGGATGTTTCCCAGTGATGGGTTGCAGCTGGAAGGGCATCCGCTCCGTAGAACATATGCTGGATAAGTTGGCGGTTCATTCTGCTGTGGCAACCCCGTATTAATAAAGGGACTAAGCCGAAATTAAAATGAATGAATTAAATAAAGATCATGCTCTATGAAGACATTTTGTAAATGTCCCACTGTAAATATATCAATGTGTAATTTTGGATTAGTAAGTAGTGAGTAATCTTGGATTAGTTAGATTCCAGATTTTCAAATAGTATATCGGCCATATATTGTCCTTTCAAAACAAACCATGTCAATGGAAAGCTTACCTATATCTAGATGTATAAATCTATAAAATTAATAATATTAATATAAAATATCTTTATAACTGGTATAACAAAATCATAATTTTGGCAGCCAAACCACAGACTGTTACCTTATTTATATGTTTATTCATTCATTTATTTTTCTTCGACTTTATTCATCCCTTTATTCATCAGGGGTCACCACAGCGGAATGAAGCGACAACTTATTAAGCATATGTTTTACATGGCGGATGCCCTTCCTGCTGCAACCCAGTACCGGGAAACACCCATACATACTCACATTCACACACATACACTATAGCAAATTCAGTTTACCCACTTCACCTAAAACTCATATCTTAGGACTGTGGGGGAAACCGGAGCACCCAGTGGAAAACCCACACCAACAAGGGGAGAACATGCAAACTCCACACAGAAATACCAACTGACCCAGCCAAGACTCAAACCAGTGACTGTGACAGTGCTAACCCCTGAGCCACCGTGTCACCCGATTTATATGTTTATCTTAGCTTATATTGAACTTACTATGTATGAGGGACTTTTATTTAGAAAACGGGAGATACCAATTCACTGCAGTTCTCCCATTCTTCTGTTTACAGCAAAACACAAAATGTGGGATATACAGATTATAAATGCATTTAGCGCAGCTCCAAAAGACACATAAATCTTTTGTTAATTAATCATGTATATTGTGAAATCTGCTGTACATGTTTGTAATGAGGCAACACACACATAGACACGTAGATTTTTTTCACAAATCCATCAAGGCTGATGGGTACAATTTTTGAGATCTCAAATTTCTCTCACAGGTCCCATTCACACCTGCTGTTCTTGCGTAAATCCACCAGAGGCCGCTGTCGACTAACTGACTTATTGACTGACCAACCGACCGATATCCCCCACCCTCCGCCTTCCCTAAACCAAACCAATAGTGTTTTCAAAAGCACCGATTGACCCGCCCACCCACTTCCCTAAACCCAACCACAGTGTTAAAAGCAATCCAGAAAAAGAAAAGCCCCCTGACTTTTAACCACGTTTTCAGATTTTACCACATTCTTACCCTGTAACTTACTTGTTTATTTTATTTTGTAACTTTTGTTTTTGTCTTACTCACTTTCTGGAACCGTTCTTAACCGGACTCAAACCCTGTTGTTGTGGTCAACTCCACTCTGTGTCTCAAGGTCACTGACAAACATGTCGAGCTACCAGAGAAACTGCTAACAGCAGAAAAGCCGTCCATACGGAGGTAAGCGGTTGGCTGGTAGGCAAGAAAAGGAATGGCGTCATACCACCCCACAGTATTTTGCATGCAGTTATTTCTGAGTACATCGAGTTTTGTGTGTGTGTGTGAGAGAGAGAGAGAGAGAGAGAGAGAGAGAGAGAGAGAGAGAGAGAGAGAAGGCACTGAGCTGCATCAGAACAGATCTCATTAATGTTCATGACCATACCAAATATGGTCAATATGGACCTTCTGATTCTAGTGATATTAAGGGGTAATAAATGAGCATATACTGTAAAAGCGTTTCTAGAGAACATTTGAACTTATCATATAGTTCATACTATAGTATGTGGATACCAGAAATAAATAAATAAATTAATTATATATATATATATATATATATATATATATATATATATATATATATATATATATATATATATATATATATATATATATATATGTGCATTGATTCAATATACTGTATGTATATATATATATATATATATATATATATATATATATATATATATATATATATATATATATATATATATTTTTTTTTTTTTTTTTTTTTTTTTTTTGGAATCAATGCACTATATGACACCTTTAAAATGTATAGTAATAACTTGGATATCTTGTTTACAACAAATAAACCATATAGGAAAAATGTGTATTTGTTTAAATTACCCCTAGGAATGTGTGTTGCCAAACATCAGCCCCTACCTCTAAATATGGTAACATGACAGTGTTTGCATTCAAGGTACCATGGTTTCCTTGGTTGCAGTCATTTTCATTTTCAAATTATCTTTTTTTTTTATGATAATATGTGCCATTTTCCTAAAGTCATGACCATGGCTTGTTTTCTAGATCATGGTTTTCATTGTCTCTTTTTTGACTGAGTTCTTATGTAAGGGTTCAGTTTATTTCAGTTCTTGGTTTATCATTGTTAATCACAGTCAAATCCAGAAACACGCTGCAAGCAGCACACTTATAACTAAATGACTTTATTAGTATTCTCAGCAAAGGTTGTACAAGTAATTCTTGTTCCCTATTAACTTACATTTCTGACAGTTACTCCAGCTAACTTGTAGCCTACTTAATTTCTAAAGAATCATATGATTAGGATCTCAAAACAACTCACATTTTATGTCATGAACACCACAGACAAGTATACATTGAACAATGTTTGTGTATTTGGTTCCATTGTGAACATTTTCAGCATTTGGTTGCACTGTGCATAGCTGAAGCACATTTCTGTATCTGCCCTGCTGAAAAAAACAGCTTAAACCAGCCTAAGCTGGTTGGCTGGTTTTAGCTGGTCGACCAGCCTGGTTTTAGAGGGGTTTTGGCCATTTCCAGGCTGGTTTCCAGCCATTTCCAGCCTGGTCTTAGCTGGTCAGGCTGGAAAATGACCAGCTTAAACCAGCTAAAACCAGCTTGACCAGCCTGGTTTAAGCTGGACATAGCTGGTTTTGGCTGGTCAAGCTGGTCAACTCCCAGCCTGACCAGCTAAGACCAGGTTGGAAACGGCTGGAAACCAGCCTGGAAATGGTCAAAACCCCTCTAAAACCAGGCTGATCGACCAGCTAAAACCAGCCAACCAGCTTAGGCTGGTTTAAGCTGGATTTTTCAGCAGGGTGGTCTCAGTATGGCTATTTTAAATAAAATAAAATAATAAAACAGCAACATTTCTGAACATAAACACCTGACAGAAATGACTAAATATGTATCCTGACATAGTTTGAATCAATAAACAGTGCCACCCTCCGGATTTTTTGCCTTAGAAGGGCAGGATTTTCTGAGAGAGGAACTTTGTGAGACTAGCAAAATGCTAAAGGCTAGCAAAACAGCTGCGATCACTTTCTGCACCTTTAACCTGTGGTTAAAAACATGTTAACCCAGGGTTAAGTGTGGCGTGAAAAGCCTCTAAAACAACAAGTAGCACTGTGCTGATGGGTTTTCAGATTTTGGTCAATACTAGACTTGGGTAAACAGGATCAGACAACCACAACAACCTCAGAACTAGGAAACAGATGGCAATTCTACAAAAAACAACATACAGAGGCTGAAGTTACAATTCAGCTATAAGACAAATATACTATGATATTCTGTACACATACATACAAAAGTGTGTTCACACAAACACATCAGTTATCCCAGAATTCCTTGCTGTGTCTGAATATGTGAATGTTGACAGCTCATACCTGCACAGCACATGCTGTCAGTCACCGACACACAACACAACACTGTCTCTCTGCATCACACAGAAAGAACTTCTTTGCTATAATAAACCTGCCCCATTCCTTTATATTGCTGCATTCAGCACAGCAGATAGCTTATCGTTAGGTTTTTCACCATGATTTGATTTAAATGTTTATATGTGCATTTTAGTGTATTATTTTAGTATTTCCCTGCTGAAAAATCCAGCTTAAACCAGCCTAAGCTGGTTGGCTGGTTTTAGCTGGTCAACCAGCCTGGTTTTAGAGGGGTTTTGGCCATTTCCAGGCTGGTTTCCAGCCATTTCCAGCCTGGACTTAGCTGGTCAGGCTTGGAGTTGACCAGCTAAAACCAGCTTGACCAGCCAAAACCAGCTATGTCCAGCTTAAACCAGGCTGGTCAAGCTGGTTTTAGCTGGTTTAAGCTGGTGATTTTCCAGCCTGACCAGCTAAGACCAGGCTGGAAATGACTGGAAACCACACTGGAAATGGCCCAAAACCCCTCTAAAACCAGCCTGGTCGACCAGCTAAAACCAGCCAACCAGCTTAGGCTGGTTTAAGCTGGATTTTTCAGCAGGGATTCTGATGTTCTTTTGTTAGTAGTGAAGTTTATTTATATTTCATTTCATTTTCCTTCGTCTTAGTCCCTTTATTCATCTGGGGTTGCCACAGCGGAATGAACCACCAACTTATCCAGCATATGTTTTACACAACGGATGCCCTTCCAGCTGCAACCCAGTACTGGAAACATCCATACACACTCATTCACACACATACACTACACCCAATTTAGTTTATTTAATTCACCTATAGCGCATGTGTTTGGACTGTGGGGGAAACTGGAGCACTCAGAGGACACCCACACCAGCACAAAGAGAACATGCAAACTCCACACAGAAATGCCACCTGACCCAGCCGGGACTTGAACCAGTGACCTTCTTGCTGTGAGGTGACAGTGCTAACTACTAAGCCACCATGTTGGCTCAAAGTTAATTTTGATCATAATTAGATTTTTATAATTGTTAGTGTTTTTTGGTCATATATACATACACTAAAAACAAAAACAAACAAATAATAATAATAATAATAATAATAATAATAATAATCTGAAATTATTAAATTAAGTTAAGCTACTTGGAATTCTATATCCTTTTTATAAATAAGCTTTTAGCAAATTTAAATAAAACACACACTGCAATAAGTTAGAGACAAAGTACATCCAGGAGGTTGTTATTGCAGAATGAAGCCTGACAGGCTTATCGGACTGTCACACACCAAACAACTAGCACCAACTGTGTTTTCGCCTCATGTTGGTACATCTGGTTCCATCCCAGGCTCATTCTGATTACGTACACCTATATACATTTCTAGAGAGAGCAAAATACAAGGTACGCTTTTTCAGATCTCAAATTTCTCTCGCGAGTGCCAATCATGCCTGCTGTTCTCGCGTAAATCCACCCGAGGCAGCTGTCGACTGATTGACTTACTGACTGACCAACTGACCAATCCCTCCACCCTCCCTCTTCCCTAAACCCAACCGCAGTGTTTTAAAAAGCAGTCCAGAAAAAGAAAAGCCCCCTGATTTTTTTAACCAAGTTTTCAGATTTTACCACATTCTCACCCTGTTATTTACTCGTTTAACAGGCTTTTGTTTTTGTATTACCTGCTTTCTGGAATCGTTCTTCACTGGGCCCGAACACCGTTGTCGTGGTCAACTCCACTCTGCATCTCAAGTCCGCCGACGTACATGTCGAGTTACAGAACAAACTGGTAACAGCAGAAAAGACGTCCATACAGAAGTAAGTGGTCAGCTGGTAAGTGAGAAAAAGAATGGCGTCATACCGCCCCGTAGCATTCGTTTTAAAAATGAAATACAGCCATATGCACCGCTGGTTAGATAATTCGCAATCTCCAGAAATGTATATAGGGCTAGGTGAATGAGCCTATGTTGTCTGGTTCTGTCTGGACCAAAAAAACTGTGCGTCAACGTGCGTCAACCAAATGGACAAAAGCAAATATTAAATGAGAGCTTGTGTATTTTGCACCTGCGTGAGTAGACTTTCTGCACCCATGGAGGGCAGTATCTGTTTTCTTATTCACAACAGGAAACCTGAACTTTTCACGTGCATGTACAAAGCTTAAACTAAACAGTGTTAATTGTCATTACCACAGTAATTGTCACCCACCACGAAAAGATTTGCTCCTGCAAATACGTCTGATAATCTAACAATTCATATTGTTTGCAAATATTTGAGAACTGTAGCGAAAGTATTATTTTGCTTCTTTGTGATCCTTCTTGATTTAATTTTTCACTTGCTATATCACTTTAATACATCACAATCACACTTTAATTCATTGCTGAATAACCAGTAACCATCTATTAGGGCTGCACAATTTTGGAAAAATCTGGCATTGCAATATTTAGTTTTTTTGCGATATACATTGCGATACACTGATTTTATCCAATTCCACCAAATGACTGAATAGCACTATTTGGAAATAATTTTTAGTCACACTAATTTATGTTTAAATTCTTAATCTTAGCAAACCCTTATGACTTTGTTGAATATATGACAACAATATGAAAAATTACACAAAACATTGTTCTGAGCAATAATAGTTTATTAATTCTTCAATTCTGACAGAAAAAAAAAACAGGCACCTAACAGTCACAAACCGTGACGTGACAGACAAGCAGATAAATGTGGATATAAGTATATAGTTTTGATCTATCTATCTATCTATCTATCTATCTATCTATCTATCTATCTATCTATCTATCTATCTATCTATCTATCTATCTATCTATCTATCTATCTATCTATCTATCTATCTGTCTGTCTGTCTGTCTGTCTGTCTGTCTGTCTCTCTGTCTGTCTGTCTCTCTGTCTGTCTGTCTATCTATCTTAAGGCTGCACAATTTTGGAAAAATCTGGCATTGCAATATTTTGTTTTTCTGTCATATACATTGTGATACACTGATTCTATCCAATTCCAGCAAATGATTGAATAGCACTATTTGGAAATAATTTTTGGTCACACTATTTTAAGGTTCAATTCTTACTCTTAGCAAACCCTTATGACTTTTGCTTCAATAAATTCCTAATTTGCTCCTTATTAATAGTTATTAAGGTAGTTTAGGTATTGGGTAGGATGTAGTTTGAAGTAGATTGTTGAATTTGATTTTGTTCAGAGTTACTTTCAAGTGTTTAGAAAAACAAATGGGCTTAATTGACTTAGTCCGACATTAGTTCTGAAATGTGTGGTGGTCAAGCTAGCTGTCCTGATTCAGACTCTTACAACATGTGTTGTTATGGTAGTTTTAAAGTGGAAAAAAGTTAATGGATCAGTTTACCCCCGGCTGGTTCACTTTACCCCTTTGATTTCTCTGGTCTGTCTCAGTTTACCCCGAAGCTGGGGTGAAGTGAGACACAAGACAACTTTTTTAAAACAATCATATTTTCTCTTTCCTTTATCCTAAATACAGTCTGATAAATTCCATTGCTAGGAAACATTTTGAATTAATGAGAAATGTGTAAATTTTACTGATATACTAATAATAAAGTACTAATAAGTAATAATGAAGTACTAATAAGGAGCCAATATCTCAATAACATGTATGCTAATATGCAACTAGTTAATAATGAGAACTGGTCCATAGTGTATTACCAAATGTATTATATTTGATTGATTAGGATGATTCTGAAAGGGAGTGAATCACATAAAATGTAATAAACTACAAGCATAAATAAATGCAACAAAGCAAAGCCAAAGATGAAACAAATAGTTTATGCTTCATGGTTTTGTATATGTAAATGTAAAAAAAGTTACACTGCAAATTCAACTCAACATTGCATATCTATGCAATGTGACTATAGACTGATTTCATGCGACCGCCATTTTAAACAGCGAAATCGAGGCTGCAGTGGGAAGAAACCCGGAAGTATCGCCTGAGTCACAGAGGAATGTTGTGTACCTGGCTGTATATCTTATCAGCAAAGAGAAAGTGACACAAATCTATCATTTCATTGCCTTCCAAGTGACCCAAAGGTCCTTTCTGAATGAATAGTGAAAATAAAAAGGGATATCAGACCTCATTTTCAGCTAAGTTAAGGGAAATGGCACTAGTTAGCTAACGTTTTCTTTCCCAAACACACACTTTAGATGCCTTTTATCAAACTTAAGTTAATGAACTGATTCTTTCACTATATTAGACTTGTCACGATACAAAATTTCGGTACTGAAATGTAGAAAAAATTATCAATTTCCCGTTAACTTTTAAGCACTCTTGATGGTGTTCTTAAACAGCAGAAATGACTGTGATTGGTCGTGCAGGTCATCAGTTCACCGCACTTCACCGATGTTTACCAAGTGCAAACACAGACGAGCGATCCGCTGATGAATCGACTGATCTTCATGGCTTTAAAACGCTCCAATATCCGTCTATATGTGTTTGCAATCTGTGAAGAGCGGTATACCGATAACCTTCACAGCCAATCACAGTCATTTCTGTTGAACACTGGTGAATACTATGGCAAATCAGCGCTGATTGTGAACGCGCTCAGCGGCGCTTAAATGTTAGCGGGAAATGGACGTCTTTAAAACTTCAGTACTGGGACAACACTGTTACAGACAACACGAGGATGTGCTACAAAGGACTGCATTGTTTTATCGCCCACCGGGTTACATAGGCTGAAGCAGAGAATCGTCCCCATGGTGTTTACCTGCTGCCATGAACTTAAGCCTAGGAGGGCACTGTTATTACCCTTACAGAGATTGTGATGTTGTTTGATGCCTAATATGCTTTTAATTGTTTAAATTAAACTGAACTGAATGATAATAAAGGGATGTTTACACCATTTCTGCATTTTGAAATCACGGCAACAGCTGGAGGTTTGTAGTACACTACTTTTGTAGTACACATGTTGTTGCAATGTTTACAGTGCTGATCCTATACTTTCGGGTTTCTTCCCACGGCAGCCTCGCTTTCATGTTTTAAAATGGCGGCCGCGTGAAATAAGCGTATAGATGATGCACACATTATGATATTGATGCTGAAATGATATAATGTGCAGCCCTAATATCTATCTATCTATCTATCTATCTATCTATCTATCTATCTATCTATCTATCTATCTATCTATCTATCTATCTATCTATCTATCTATCTATCTATCTATCTATCTAGAGAGATAGACAAACAGACACACTGTACTGTATAGATACATACTATTTTATAAATTAAATATATAGGCCCTACGTCCTAAACTTTTTTGTTATGGCATTTTTGCAAATGTATCATAAACCATAGACGTAATAGAGCTTTTAGAATGTTCTGAGTTCACTTAAAAATGCACTGTCCTTGTGAGTATGTGATGCTGTCAGAGGACAGAACCCAGGATGACTAGTCTCTAACCCCAATTAGTCCCGTAAGTGCTAACCGGTCTCTAACGGACTCTGGCTCCTGTCAGCAAAGCACTATGGGAAATGAAAAATGTATCCCCTTCTCAGCTTTCGCCTTTCCTGCATCTTTCATCCACACACACACCACACACCCTCCTGCTTTTACCTCCATTACCGCTCCATCTATCCTTTCTTCCACAAATGTCAGCGGCTTTCTCCGGCATGTGTGCTTTCAGACCTCCATGTGACCTCATCTTCGCGTGCGTTTATCTGCAGCAGGTCTATGCTCGGATTCGCGAGACACAAAGTCTCGCTGGGGGTCTACCGTACCGCACACAGGTGGAACCACAGAGACGTGTGACAGTGAAAAGCAGTCCCCGGAGGAACGCTCTCTCTGACAGGCCAGCAGGCTCAAGCTGTCTCCACCGCTCACATATGCATATGAGAGGAAATGGAGCAGGAAGGGGAAATGTGTCACTCACATATGGCTTTGAATGTTGTTTTTACTGTTGCTGTTCAAATATACAGGCTGCAATCATCTGTTTGGGTGCTAGGGGGCAGAAGAGAAAAAAATACTTGAGTCCATTTTAAACAAAGGAATAAGAGGTTTAGTAATCGACTCTCATGCTGCGTCCCAATTCGCATACTTGTACTACGGCCTAAAAGTATGTACTTTTTTTGTAAAGTATATAGATTTGAGTGTGTAGCAGAAGAGTATGCAAGCTTTGGGACATAAAGTGCATCCGGAAAGTATTAATAACGCTTCACTTTTTCCACAGTTTTATTATGTTACAGCCTTTTCCCAAAATGGATTAAATTCATTTATTTCCTCAAAATTCTACACACAATACCCCATAACGACAATGTGAAAAAAGATTTTTAGAAACTGTTGCAAATTTATTAAAAATAAAAAAGCTGAAAAATCACATGTACATAAGTATTTGCTCAATACTTTGTTGATGCACCATTGGCAACAATTACAGCCTCAAGTCTTTTTGAATATGATGCCACAAGCTTGGCACAATTGCTTAGGGAATTTTTGCCCATTCCTCTTTGCAGTACCTCTCAAGCTCTATCAGGTTGGATGGGAAGCGACGGTGTACAGCCATTTTCAAATCTCTCCAGAGATGTTCAAGAGGATTTAGGTCTGGGCTCTGGCTGGGCCACTCAAGGACATTCACCGAGTTGTTGTGAAGCCACTTCATTGATATTTTGGCGGTGTGATTTGGGTCATTGTCCTGCTGGAAGATTAACAGTCTCCCCAGTCTGATGTCAAGAGCACTCTGAGGCAGGTTTTCATTCAGGACGTCTCTGTACATTTTTGCATTCATCTTTCCCTCTATCCTGACTAGTCTTCCAGTTCCTGTTGCTGAAAAACATCTTAACAGCATGATGCTGCCACCACCATGCTTCACTGTAGGGATGGTATTAGCCTGGTGATAAGCGGTGCCTGGTTTTTTCCAAATGTAACGCTTGGCATTCACTCCAAATAGTTCAATTGTAGTCTCATCAGTCCTGAGAGTCCTTCAGATGCCTTTTGGCAAGTTCTAGGTAGGGAGTGGCTTCCGTCTGGCCACTCTACCATACAGGCCTGATTGGTGGATTGTTGCACAGATGGTTGTCCTTCTGTAACGTTGTCTTCTCTCCACAGAAGAACGCTGGAGCTCAGGCAGAGTGACCATCGGGTTATTGATCACCTCCCCAACTAAGGCCCTTAACCGATCATTCAGCTCAGAGTGCCGGCCAGCTCTAAGATGAGTCCCGGTGGTTCCAAACATCTTCCACTTACAGATGAGGGAGGCCACTGTGCTCATTTGAACTTTCAAAGCAGCAGAAATTTTTCTGTAACCTTCCCCAGCCTTGTGCCTCGAGACAATCCTGTCTCGGAGGTCTACAGACAGTTCCTTTGTCTTCATGCTTGGTTTGTGCTTTGACATGTACTGTCAACCCTGGGACCTTATATTGACAGGTGTATGCCTTTTCAAATCATGTCCAATCAACTGAATTTACCACAGGTGAACTCCAATTAAGCTGCTGAAACATCTCAAGAATGATCAGTGGAAACAGAATGTACCTGAGCTCAATTTAGAGCTTCAGGGCAAAGGCTGTGAATACTTATGTCCATGTGATTTTACAGGTTTTTTATTTTTTAAAAATTTGCAACGATTTAAAAAAAAAAAAATCACATTGTCATTATGAGGTATTGAGTGTAGAATTTTGAGTAAATAAATTAATTTAATCCATTTTGGAATAAGGCTGTAACATAAAAAAATGTGGAAAAAGTGAAGCGCTTGGAAGATCGTTAGGCTATGTTGCTTAGTTAACTTACATCCCCTGTCAATCATCTCAACACATCATCCACACTTCTTTTATATTAAATTACATACCTTAATGGAGAAGCAGCAGCAGGATAATCTGCCATTCACAAGTCTTTCATGCAGAGAAATCTCCTTAGGTCTTTGGGTAATTATGCATTCAGAAGTTAATGTCCAAACATATCTTGATATAAAGTTCACATTGTTGTTGCAGATGAACTATAACACCGGAAACGCAGCATTACAGATGATACAGGAGTACCCAGAGGAAACCCATGTGGACAACATGCAAACTTCACACAGAAAGGCCTCCTGGTCCGTTCGGGACCAGCGACCTTCTGCACTGTAAACAAATGCTGGCTTCCACACAATCGATTTGTGTTGAGACACCATGAATGAATTAAGTTAACTGATTAGTTTTTACAAATTTAGGTGGATTGAACATAGCACACTTAAGTTGTCTCCCCTAAAAAAATCAAGAATTGTGTTGTTTCAGCTCAATTTAAAAAAGAAGTTTGAACAAAAAGCAAACATAATTTTTTGAGTGCTCTTGTGAGGGGTCAGTGCTACCTATTGAGTTACTGTGCCACCCTATTAGTTGATTTCCTTTAGTATTTTTTTTAATGGGTTACTAGTGACCGATGTGTGTAATAGTGTAAGATTTTTTTTTATGCACAGCTAAAAAGCTCATGATTCAATTGGTACCCCTTAGCTCTATTGCTCAAAAAGCCAATTTCTGTTATTCAATAATGATGCAATGTTATAATTACCAAAGACATAAAACTAAAGAGTATCATCAGCAAATCTTGAAATGACCAGAATGGCTTCACCACAGAGTAATTACTGTACCGCGTCAAATATAAGTGCCACTGTCACTTGATGGCAGGACCTGGTGAATAAGTTGTCAACGATCCAAACATTGACTTTTAAGATGCTGGAAACAATAACTTTGAGAATATGGTTGAGGCTGTGAATATGAGACAGATGCTGAATCATTTGCTAAAACTAAACCCTTTCAAAGTCCAAAATGGTAACAAAGTATGCTTTATTTCAATTTGTTTTGTAATTGTTATGAAAATATCAAGTAAGTTTTATGCTTTTGCAGCTGATAAAGATCCATCTGTGTTAGATATAAAGAGTTCAGATGTGAAAACCTCTAAGTAACATCTGAAAATTTCTTCAAACATTAGAATTTTTCTCAGCATCTTTTGTTTGTGTTAATTTATTTCATTTCAATGGCAATGCAAAGAACCTATTCTTTGCCATAAAAGTGGATTTACTGAACATACACACTTAAGCAAGAAACATCTCATGGATGCACTGGGACACATCCTCAGTGATATATCCTGGGATCATTGGGTGTTTTTGGGTCTCTCAATATCATACAATCTCACCCAGGCGACCCAGCCGGAGTTGACCAAGTTTCGGCTTGCGTCCCAGTAGCAGTCCATAGATCAGCACTCTCAGGGCGTACTCACACTATGTACAGTTGCCTTGAACCGGGCCGAAGCACGCTTGTCCCCCCTCCCATCTCCCGTCTCCCCCGACGGCCCACACTCATATTTCATTCAGGCCTGGGCACGCTTACATCATCGATGATGCGCTGTTCAGTAAGTGCTTTCGCTCAACACAGTGGAGATTTCTTTAGTTATATCGTTTTAGTTGTTTGGGATGCGGGGACACGCAGTCAAATATTTCGCCGAACAGATCAGCCACTTTTGACGCTCATAAACAATCATAAAGTCCTCGTGCTGCAGGAATTATGAGGTTTGCTAAAGGTGCAGCTGTCGTGCAGTGAGGGCTTTGCGTCTTTAATAATCTACGACAGTTTGCGTTCATTGAACAGTAAGAATGATTAATAAATCCATATGAAACAGTCTCTTAAAAGTCATGCCTCATCTTCAGTTTCGGGCTCAGGCATGCTTTGCACTCACACTACAAGCGTACCGTGTACTGAGCAATGAATGAACTGAGCCCCAGTGAACCGCGCTTTGGCACACCTCTTCCAACCGGGCCAGGGCCAGCCAAGTGAACCACGCTTGAGCCTTAGTCAAAACACTCAAACGATCCGGGAAACGGGCCTGGGCACGGTTCGGATAGCATAGTGTGAGTACGCCCTTAATCCAAAGCCACCTCGTGGCCTTCTCTGTGGCTTCGCTTGCAGATCAAATGGTCCTTTTCTTTGCCACCCCTATAATGCCCAAATGACTGAGGACTTTGTAAAGTGAACACCTTGCAAAGCCTCTACAACCAACTTCTATGGGCTCATAGAAAGTTCTCCAGCATCTCTCTCTGCACTCCTCCACCAGTTCCTGGTACTAGCCCGTTTCCTCTTATTGGCTTTTTCAATACCCTTATCCCAAGGCACTGTAAGCTCCAGAATGACTAGCTGTTTTGAAGCTTCTGAGGTAACTATCATATCTCAGCTGTTTTCCACGGTCGATCTACAGCTGCCTATCAGAGGCTTTGTGAAGAAGGCCTGATGATAATTGATAAATGTGGGTGGCCCGGGGTTTCTCTAAAGCTTTAATGAAAAAGACTGCCTTCTTTGGAGCATGATGATACTTGCTGGTGCTGATGGCTGAGACTAAGCTCTCAGCAATTGCCATAAGCACCTGGTCATGGCACCAACAATAGTGACCATCAGCCAGACCCCTTGGGGCAGCTGCTGAGGAGGTGTTCTAAAGAGCCTCACCCAGAGTAAAGCTGTCTCACTCTTCCCCCAGACATGGAGGTTCGATGGGCTTGGCAGGACATCGTAGACAGCTTTGTACCAGGAAACAGACCCGCTGGAAATCTGCCTGCACGATGTTTGCCCAGGTGATCCTGCGCTGCATTGTACTCTCCCACCTAGTCCACGCTCCCTGCTGCCGGAGTATCAGCGCCCTGCTCACTCACTCTTCCTCCACACCTGCTCGAACCTCTTCCTGGAGTAGGTGGTGTCTTTCCTTGCCGTGGACCTGGCTAACTAAGGTCTTTGGAAAATAGGCCTAGCTCAATCTACCTGTTGCCACAATGCCCACCAGAGCCTTTTGTCTTAGGCGTGACTCTGCCAACTCCACTGCTTTCCCAGCATTCCACTTCCTGCCTGTCCTCACCTCAATGCAGGAACTTGAGAAAAAAAACAGAATAAACTTTCCGACAGCATTTCGAGGTTCATATATAACCCTTCATACAGTATATAGTTATGGGTGACTAAAGACCCTCAATATATAATAATGAAACCTTCATCTATTGTATAGTATTATATATTATTGTATATATTATAGAGTATTGTCTTTTGTTCAGTTTTGTCTTTGTGTAAGCATGCTGTTTTGAGTGTGCTTGAGTTGTACACTCTTACATCTTCTCCATCTGTCCTCCCGTCCTTTTTTCCACCTTATTTATTCTCTGTGCATTCCCTCTGCTGTGCCAGCACATTGTCTTGTTACCTGCTTCTGTCCGCTCTTGTCCACTTGTGTTCAAATCCTGTTTTTTTTTTCCTCACGGGGTAGGATTGGTTTGTTTTAAAGCCTATTTTAAAGGCCCATCTTTGTCCTGTGTGTTTTGAAGGCCCTTGAACCATTTATTTGGTTGCAGCCAATGTCTTAATAATAAGACTGCCACTGCAAACAACCATCTAAATTTGAGAAATAAATGAATGATTTAAGAAGATGCAGACTGGAAACTAGTCAAATGATCTGCTAGTGCAGTAAGATGATTATACTTGAAATAAGAAAACGTACATAGGCTTTAGCACAGAAAAACATGTCTTAAAATAAGTACAGCATTAACACTTATCCCAAGTAGTGTATTTAGTCAAATAATCATTAAATGTCTTAGTTAATTGTTAACGTCCTTGTCCTTTTTATTTTCATACATATTTTAAAACTAGAGTTATGAAACAGGATAATTCCTCTTCATTTATTGTCATTATATATTCTGTCTTAAAATGAGGCAAAGCATTTACAATTAAAATGAAATTATTTCATAAATCAAATCAGGATCACACATACACTACATGACAAAAGTCTTGTCATCGATCCCAGTTGTAAGAGCAACAAATAATAACTTGATCATTTGGAAAAGTGTCAGACTGTAGATTTTTCAGATGAATCATCTGTTGAACTGCATTCCAATCATCACTGCAGAAGACCTACTGTAACCTACTTGAACCCAAGATTATCATAAAAATCAGTCAAGTTTGGGTAAAGGAAAAATCATGGTTTGGGGTTACATTACAGGTATTAAGACATTTGTGTTGCCCAATACATTACAAACCACAAGAGAGGGCAAGATTCTTCAGCAGGATAGCGCTCCCCCTCATTCTTCAGCCTCCACATCAAAGTTCCTGAAAGCAAAGAACGTCAAGATGCTCCAGGATTGGCCAGTCCAGTCACCAGAAGTGAACATTATTGAGCATGTCTGGGGTAAGATGGAGGAAGCATTGAAGGTGAATCCAAAGAATCTTGATGAACTCTTGATGAATCTTGATGAGTCCTGAAGTAACTTTTTCTGTGCCATTTCAAATGACTTTATTAATAATTTATTTGTCATTGCAGAGATGTAAAATGCAGTCGTCCAAGCTCATGGGAGTCATACACAATATTACTTATTTTTCCACTGCACCGTGACTTTAAGTCATAGTGTTAAATGACAAGACTTTTGTCTAAGCAAAGTCAGACCTTACTGTCCTAATTAAATAATTAAATCAAGGCATGATCATATTTTTATTTGGTAAAATAAGCTTAATCTAGAGGCCTTTTCCTTTTATATAAGCCACTTTTGATACCAAATGATCAACTAGAAGTCGTTATTATGTGTTGTTCTTAAAACTTGTATAGGCAACAAGACTTTTGTCACTGTCACACTGTACATGTATATTGTTCACACTTTTTTTTTATTCAAATTAAGACTTGACAGTAGCCACAATGCAAAAGTATTACTTGTTTATCAAAACACTGAAGTTTACTTCAGTTACACTTTAAAATAATGGTCCATTAGTTAATGTATTTACTAACTTCAACAAACTATTAGTAATTCACTTATTACAGTATTTATTCAACTTTGTTAACTTCAGTTAATGTTATTTAAGTTAAATAGTTCATGTTCTCTCACTGTGCTCACTGTGCATTAACTTTGGATTTTAATAATGTATCAGTTCAAGTTGAACTATGGTTAATAAATAATTTACAAGATTATTAATACTGTCACAATCACCAGCGATCTAATCCTTGCAGATCGCTGAAGAACTACACACACACACAAACGCACACCACATTAACAAACTACAAATTCCATCATGCACCTCACACACAGCTGTTCTGGATCGCCATTGATTACACACACAGACGGAGGATTGTCAAGGACTGATTACAAGGACTATTTACACAGCACGCGCACACACACACATCAGCGCTGAGCCTTGTTATACTGTATCATGAACGTTATGACACGTTTCCTTAGCCTTGCCGTGTTTGACCCTTGCTTTTTCCTGTTTGTTTAGATTACTTGCTACCTGTACTGACCATTCGCCTGTTTATTGACCATTACTCTGGATTCCCTGTACACATCTGTTTGCCCCTGTATTGACCATTGCTTGCCTGACCATTCTCATAATAAACCTGCAGTGACCCTCCCAATACACATACTTAATGTTAGTAAATACATTAAGTAACATTAATTGGTTGACCATTATATTAAAATGTTACCCTTAAAACAAGCTACTACAGTTCTGATTGTAAGTTAGATAAAGTTTCTGGTAAAATACCTAAATTTAAGCTTTACTAAGTAAGAAAAAAAATCTTAAAATAATCACCATAATCATACACAATATGATCTTACATGTTTTATGTTATATATTCTAAATATAAGATCAATGCAATTTTTTTTTTTTTTTTTTTTTTTTTTTTTTTTTTTTTGTGGAATACAAATATAATAATAAGATTGTAACACTTGACAAGATAAAGAGCTTTTGCAGTGTGACAATTTCTTCTGGTTTAGCACTGTTTACATAATTCAAGTTTGTTCTGTATTCCTGCTGATAAAATGGTCCAGATTTCAAACCCAAGCACAAGTGGAAGTTGCAAAATACAGGTGCCTAAAACATTTAGAGCTTGTCCACTTTTTCACATACAGAGGTCCAGTAGTCATCCATCAAATTGCTTTTCAGTAGACACACATGTGGTTGAATACCAGCTACTCTTTGCCTACTGACCTGATTCTTAAACATTACAGGACGTTAAAGTGCACTGGCCAGATGGGATTTGAACATTGCTGACGTAAGTCTGGTTTGAAGGTAAAAAAAAAAAAACTAAATGTTCTCTTACTCGTACACTCTAAAACAAAATTGCTGTGTTGTTTCCTGACATTTTGTAAAATGTGTACAAACCAAGCCATTGGGTTAATGCAACTGTAATTTAAATGTAATTGAAACAATTAACCCAACGTTGAGTTTGGCCTTACTTGACCCAACACTTAGGTACAGTGTCAACCCAGCATTTTTTAGAGTGTACAGATTTTTAACTCGGAGTTCTGCAAGTGAAGTTTTATTATAAACAAATTTTGAGAGGATCACGTGCTTATGATTGACCACGGCTGGTCCCGTATCAGCTATAACATGATTTACCAATCAGATGAATCCAAACTCACTATAAATAACCAGATTGTCTTACCTTAGTTATCTTTGTCTTGAAGAATCCCCCATTCACCCCTAATCCTCCCTCTCTTTCCTAAATGAATCCGGGATAGGGTGTCACAGTAGCTCAGTGGTTAGCACTGTTGCCGCACAGCAAGAAGGTTGCTGGTTCGAGTTCTAGCTGGGCCAGTTGGCATTTCTGTGTGGAGTTTACATGTTCTCCCCATGCTCGCATGGATTTCCACTGGGTACTCTGGTTTTCTCCCACAGTCCAGAGACATGCGACATGCAAATTGCCACAATATATGAGCATTTAGCTTTTAATGCACAAACTCTAATAATCAAAGAACAGGACGAAAGAATGAATTCAGGGTAGCTATCGAAAACTACCTGAGCTCAGACTCCTCTCTCGCCCTACGAAACGGGAGGGAGCCCCGGGCTCGAGGATCTTCTGAGATCAGGACTTTCTCCTGGGACAGCATGCCAAACACGCTTTATAATCAATCGTCAGTTAAACATGAACTCTTGAATTATTATTAAAACTTGTCTCAAATTTAGAATTATGTAACAATTTTTTTTGTGTTGTGTGTTTTAGAATTTTACTTGAGATTACTTTTACTTTACAATTAATTTAAAAAAAATTACTTTTTAAGAAAAAAATACTTTGTAAAGAAAATTATATTGTAAGTACATTGCTAAAGTAAGTGTAAGTAAGTAAGTACATTGTAAGTAAGTGTAATTGCTATATTGGGAGTAAAGAACTTTAATAAAATGGGTGATGCATTTCGTTGTCTGTTCTGTTTCTAATTGTGAAAATCTGCTAGATTAAGTTCAGTGAACTTGAAAATGTAAGTTCATTCATTGATTCATTCATTTTCCTTTCGGCTTTGTCCCTTTATTAATCTGGGGTCGCCACAGCAGAATGAACCGCTAACTTATTCAGCATATGTAAATCATATATCCCATGTCACGAAAACTGCCTTCTTTCATCTGAGAAATATTTCTAAGTTACGAATTATGCTATCCATATCAGATGCAGGAAAGCTAGTCCATGATTTTATGACTTCTAGGCTAGATTATTGTAATGCTCTGTTTGCTGGCTGCCCAGCATCCTCTATTAAAAAAACTTCAGCTAGTACAAAATGCAGCTGCCAGAGTTCTTACCAGGTCTAGAAAATATGATCATATCATCCCAATTTCATCCTTCTTACACTGGCTGCCTGTTAAGTTTCGTATTGAATATAACATATTGCTTCTTACCTATAAAGCTTTAAATAATCTAGCTCCTGTTTATCTAACCAACCTCCTGTCTCGCTACAATTCAACCCGCTCTTTAAGATCTCAAAACTCAGGACTTCTGGTAGTACATAGAATAGCAAAGTCGAGTAAAGGAGGCCGAGCCTTCTCATTTATGACCCCTAAACTCTGGAATAGCCTTCCTGATATTGTCCGAGGATCAGACACACTCTTGCAATTCAAAACTAGATTAAAACCCTATCTTTTTAGCAAAGCATACACTCAGTGCACCACTTAGCGCTATGACGCATGTTGTGCCCCATGCAGGTTTTTGCATCTCGTTTATATACACTATAAACAGCAGCTATGCTAATTATTCTCTTTATTCTCTATTTCCACCTGGGGGTACTCATCCCGAGGCCCTCAGACTATGCAGCGCCACTGATGCGATCCAAGACCAGCGACAAGATGATCCCAAGGTTTTCATAATCCTGGACCAGGCCGTATCCTGAGCAGCTGCTGTGATGGTCATGGAAGAGTGGAGAGCATGAGACTGATTCCTGTGACGCTCCAGGGACAGACGAGTCTTCGCTGAGGTTCAGCATTCTCCAGCCTCCGGCGTCTAGACTGCAGCTCTGCACAAGACGTTTGGCCATAGGAGAAATGGTCGTGCCCAACTGAGCCAGGTTGCTCTCCAGGTTTTTTAAATTCTTCACTTTCGCCAATTGGTGAAGTTTTTTCCTCGCCGCTGTCGCCACTGGCTTGCATGGTTCGGGACCTGTAGAGCTGCGCATCGATGGATTTGCTCTTCAGTGTTTGGACTCTCAGTAGTGATTATTAGACTACACTGAACTGAGCTAAACTGAACTGAACTTAAACTCTGAAAACTGAACTGACACTGTTTCAATTTACTATAATCTTCTATGTGAAGCTGCTTTGACACAATCTACATTGTAAAAGTGCTATACAAATAAAGGTGATATGAATTGAATTGAATATGTTTTACGTAGCGGATGCCCTTTCAGCTGCAACCCATCACTGGGAAACATCCATACACTTATTCACACTCACACTCATATACTACGGACAATTTAGCTTACCCAATTCACCTATATTGCATGTCTTTGGACTTGTGGGGGAAACCGGAGCACCCGGAGGGAACCCACCCGAACATGGGGAGAACATGCAAACTCCACACAGAAATCTTAACTGATGCAGCTGAGGCTCAAACCAGCTACCTTCTTGCTGTGAGGCGATCGTGATACCCACTGTGCCACTGTGACGCCTAAAATGTAAGTTAATGTATTATATTTATTTTAGATTTTTCACTAAAAAAGACTTTTTCACAAAAATATTTTTTAATTAGTATTTGAACTCAGATTATTGAAACGTAAAACCGGCGACGCAGTGGTGCAGTAGGTAGTACTGAAGCCTCACAGCAAGACGGTCGCTGGTTCGAGCCTTGGCTGGGTCAGTTGGCATTTCTGTGTGGAGTTTACACGTTCTCCCCGTGTTCGCGTGGGTTTTCTCCGGGTGCTCCGGTTTCCCCCACAAGTCCAAAGACTTTTTTTTATTTAATGTATATTATCAGCCACCCAAAAAATTGTCATGTGTACTGTCTTTTATCGAATCGACAACACAGGATCCCTTGTAAAAAAAATGTGAAAATGTAATTTTATATTAAACGGCGGATTATACAATAAATGTTATATTTTAAAGGCACTCCATACAATAACCCTTCATGTTCTAAAATGTTAATAAAACTAGTTTAAATGTAAAACATGTAATATAATACACATCATTATTTATATACACTCCAGCCCAACATGCCTGAATGACTACCGCCCTGTAGCACTCACACCCATCATCATGAAGTGCTTCGAGCGGCTGGTCCTGGCACATCTGAAAGACTCTCTGCCATCCACACTGGACCCACATCAGTTTGCCTACCGTGGCAACAGGAGCACAGAAGATGCAGTCTCCATAGCACTGCACTCTGTACTCACACACCTGGACAATAAAAACACTTATGCACGAATGCTGTTTGTTGACTTCAGCTCAGCATTTAACACTGTCATACCCTCTAAGTTAATGATCAAACTTAGAGACCTGGATATCGACACGTCTCTCTGCAACTGGGTTATGGACTTTCTGACTAACAGACCTCAGAATGTGAGATCAGACCACATCTGCTCCACCACCATCACACTCAACACTGGTGTACCACAGGGCTGTGTGCTGAGCCCCTTCCTCTACTCCCTTTTTACCATCGACTGTAGGCCTGTGAACAGTTCTAACACCATCATCAAATTTGCAGATGACACCACAGTGATTGGTCTAATCAGCAACAATGATGAGACTGCCTACAGGGAGGAGATACAGCATCTGGCCACCTGGTGCACCGACAATAATCTGCTCCTTAACACCGACAAGACCAAGGAGCTCATTGTGGACTTCAGGAAGGGACGAACAGGCTCACATGACTCCATCCACATCAATGGGATGGCCGTCGAGCCTGTCTCATCCTTCAAGTTCCTGGGGACCCACATCTCAAAGGACTTTTCCTGGACCACCAACACCTCCAGCCTGGTCAAGAAGGCTCACCAGCGCCTATTTTTCTTAAGGCAACTTAAGAAGAACCAGCTGTCATCAGCCGTCTTGGTGAACTTCTACCGCTGCACAATAGAAAGCATCCTGACGAACTGTGTCACAGTCTGGTATGGAAGCTGCTCTGTTGCGGAGCGTAAGGCACTGCAGCGGGTGGTGAAAACTGCCCAACGCATCACAGGGACCACACTGCCAACCATAGAGGACATCCAGAGGAAACACTGTCTGCGCCGAGCACGCAGTATTCTTAAGGATTCCTCTCATCCTGCTCACAGACTGTTTTCTCTCCTGCCTTCTGGCAGGCGCTTCAGGCTCCCCCGGACAAAAACCAGCAGACTAAGGAACAGCTTTTTTCCCAGAGCTGTCTCCCTTTTGAACTCTGCCCCCCACTGACTCTTTGCCCCCCTGATACACCCCCACTCTGCTCATACCTTATACTCCTCATAATCACTGCACTATTTAACATTTGCACATTTAAAAATTGCACATATTCATTGCACTGATTCATTTATTCTAACTGTACATACCCATGTACATTTGTAATTATGTACACACCCACTGTACATATACATTTGTAATTATGTTTATATATCTGCACACTTCTGATTATTAATAGCAACCTGTACATCTATCCATCTATTGTAAATCTCTGTTCATAGCTAACACAACCTGTATATAATGTTCATAGTACATCCATTTGTAAATATCACCATAGTTTTTCTATAACTGCACTTTATAACTTATACCTGTATCCTGCACTTGCTGCTATTGCACTCCTGGTTAGACCTAAACTGCATTTCGTTTCCTTGTACTTGTACATGTGTAATGACAATAAAGTTGAATCTAATCTAATCTAATATATATATGGAATGGCACGGTGGCTTAGTGGTTAGCACTGTCGCTCACTGCAAGAAGGTTATGTTATCCCCTTATTGGTGGTGCTCCGGTTTCCCCCACAGTCCAAAGACATGCGGTATAGGTGAACTGAATACTATTTCATTCATTCATTCATTAATTTTCTTGTCGGCTTTGTCCCTTGCGGGGTCACCACAGCGGAATGAACCGCCAACTTATCCAGCACGATTTTACGCAGAGGATGCCCTTCCAGCCGCAACCCATCGCTGGGAATTTCCACACACACACATTCACACTCATACACTATGGACAATTTAGCTTACCCAATTCACCTGTACTGCATGTCTTTGGACTGTTGGGGGAAACCGGAGCACCCGGAGGAAACCCACGCAAACGCAGGGAGAACATGCAAACTCCACACAGAAACGCCAACTGACCCAGCCCAGCCGAGGTTCGAACCTGCGACCCAGCGACGTTCTTGCTGTGAGGCAACAGCACTACCTACTGCGCCACTGGGTTGCCCTGAATACTATTTATACTTCTACTTTATCTGCAAAATGTCAACAAAAATTAGTACAACATTATTTTGTGTTTGTTTGTGCATGTGTGTTTGTGTGTGTGTACACAATATGCAAATTTTGTGCTGTTTTTTCTAATATTAGACAGAAAAATCTTCCCTCATCAGAAAAATGGTTGAAAGTGGACAAAAAGAAGGGATTTAAATGCCCGGTGTAAATAGGGCTGTGTTTTCCTTTGTCTGCTTGTGATCCGATCAACCAGAACACATCTTAATTCCAGGTGTAAACACAGCCAACGATTCTGTTCTATCTGTCTCAGTCTAATGCAGCCATAATCTTCAGCTAGGCTCACAGCTCTGATCTGAATGCCTTATTGTTCTGAATGAATCATCGGCTGCCAGATTCATCCAGCTGCTCAGACGCTCATGCTGCACTTTTGAATGCATATATTTATCCATACATTTTCACACATTAATGCGTATGAGCACACAGACACGTTGTAAAAAAATGTGTGGAAGTGAAGTATAATGAAATTCTCAGACTGATAAAAGCAATACAAACAGACTCAGTGCTGATGAAAACAAACAGAGAGCTGAAGATTGTACTATCCTGGCAAGCATGACTATCTGTTAGCTTAACTCACTCTCTTTCTCTCACACACACACAGCGAAACAGGAAATGAGCTTACTGTGTGCTCTGATTGACAGCTTCAGTTATCACTATAAACAGCACAAAGAAAAGTGTATATCTTGAGCACTCTGTGAAATCAAATTTGTTTTTAAGTCCATGTCCGTTAGCTATGATTTATATGCTAATTTCCTTGTAAACACTGGCAAAATTCACTTTAAGCAGATACAGTATGTGTTTTAAACCCCTTAAGGCCCAAGCTGTTTTTACATGCAGTTTTTATATCTCTTTGCTATTTGGTTTTATGGAACCTAATTAGAATAAAAATCAAGGTATCATCTTTTGATATGATGTACTTTTAGAGAAAAATGATGTCCATATATGTGGACTCGTGGTCCGAATTTCCATAAAACACAATAAAGTCACCTTTGTGTAATAGAATGAAAAACTCTTTAATTCTGCCTTGAACACAGCAGTTTTCCTGACTGTTTTTATGCATTAATAACACATACACATATATTTTTGAACATGTTTTGACTATCAGTAAAAATAAAATTTTTTGCCCATTTTGGAAAGTAAAATAGTGTTTGGGACATTTCATATGCTGCAAAACAGTTGCAGGATGTCACTCTATGTCTGTAACAAAATATAAAACAGAGGACATAAGACATAAGAACTAAAATGTGCTGTCCACGTATGTGACCACTAATCCCTAGGACAGGGATGGGCAAACTTGATCCTGGAGGGCCGGTGTCCCTGCAGACTTTTGCTCCAACACTAATCAAACACACCTGAACACACTAATCAGTGACTTCAAGATCACTAGAAAGCTGCAGGCAGGTGTGTTTGATTAGGGTTGGAGCAAAAGTCTGCTGGGACACCGGCCCTCCAGGATCAAGTTTGCCCATCCCTGCCCTAGGAGGTTAAAAAAAAACGCATCTATAAAATAATCCAAATTATTGATGATTTATGAACTACACAGATTTTTGTTCAGTCAGATGCTCTCTAGAATAAGAATGTTCCACATCCTATTACAACATGGCATCAAATATTTTGCAACAAAATATATGCTTTGTGCAAATAAGCCTAGCTCTCTAGAATACATGGAAAGCAACAATTGTAGCTTAAAGATCTATTAGAGCAAAATTCTGAAAGTCAAAAATGATTAGAATTAGTGTGTAGGCCATTGCTTTTTTGTCACGCAGTTTCAGTGTAATCTTGGTCCATGTTTAGTGACTCTAATGTCTTTCTTGGCCATAATTTGTCATCAAGGTCTTTATAGAGTTTTTCAATGAGGTTTAGGTCAGGACTCATGGTTGGCCATATCATTATTTTAAAGTTTTTTTTTTGTAAAAAAATATTTTTGGAGATGAACATTGAAAGGAGATGCATTTTGCTAAGTTCGATTCTGTTAAACGTTTGAATTCGCTCTGTCATGTAGTTGTTATAAAGACCCAACTTCTGTGGCAGAAAACACTAGCAAAACACGATACTTCCTTCTCCACCTTTCACTGTTTTTTTTACACTTTGAATTCAGTTTCCTTTGCCCTAGTTTGATATCTAATAGATGTCTAATTGGACCAGAAAATAAAAAAATTAAAATAAATACATTAAATTTAACCATTTTTCAACCCTAAAATTAATTTTGTAGCAGTTTCTGTCCACACAACATGCTCATCAGCAAAGTATACTTTGGCCTTTTGTTTCATTCTCCTGATTAGAGGTTTGGTTAATGCAGAGCGTCTGTCCAAGTTAAATGTCTAGACACTGTTTGCCAAGAAGCTTACCATGTTCGGAGCTGAACAGGTGAGCAATACCACCTGCAGTGTTGAACCGATTGGCCATTAAGGTGTTCAACATTATCCTGCCCTCTTGTGTGTTTGTCCTTCGTAGACAACCAACCTTTTCTGGGCACTAGAATGAGTTAGGGTGTACTCACACATGGTACAGTTGCCTTGAAGAACAGCAAAGCACGATTTCCCTCTCTCATCTCTCCCCACTTACACTTACACTGCATTTTGCCTTCTGAACCTGAGCACGATGTTTGCGTCTTTAATAAACTATGACAGTTTGCGTTTATTGCGTTCACACTACAAAGTACCACGCCAAAATCTAACCGAACCATGCTCTGGCACACCTCTTCCAACCGGGCCAGGGCTGGCCAACTGAACCGCGCATGGGCTCAATTTGAAGCACACACACTTGTCAAACTAACTGGGAAACGCATCTGGGCATGGTTCGGATAGCATAGTGTGAGTGCATCCTTAATCCCCATTCAGACTACACAATTTTTCTTGTTAGTTAATAGTCACTGTGTCAGATTATGCAATTTTGTCTAGATAAACTCTTGATGTATTATGGGTACCAAAATATGCCAGACTCCACATTGCTTTGCAATCAGTCAACATGTGATGTCCACATTCTGGAATTCTGTCATCAAGAAGCTGCATACATTATAAATAGCTATGTTTCCATCCAAAAATGGGGATAAAACTGGATTATCGAATAAAAGACGTGCGAATAAAGCAGCGTTTCCATCAAATGAGTCAAAGCCAACAAAATTGTCACTTCCTGATGAACTGGCACCAAATATCAACAGTAAAAACGGAATTTGCTGCAGTAGAAGCTGTGTGAATCTTTTCTTCATTTAATAAATTACTTAAATTAAAGACAATGTCGACATGCAGTGAACACGCCGTGGCGTTTGAAGGCATGAGACGCGAAGCACAGACGCTCTTGATTCTGGAGGAAATTAATAACACTAATACTGAAATGGTTAAGGCGTTTTAGAATGACCAAAACAACATTTCAGATGTTTTACAGTGTGCTCAGTCTGCTAATTTGTCCATTCACATAAATTTTTGTCATCACATGATCTCTTATAACAAAATCACATGACTTTTTTTGCATACTGGAATTTGTTCAGTGTTTCCATCACAGTTTATGCACATCTTTTTTATTAAATCAAAAGTTTATCCTACTCAGTTATGTACAAATGTTTTTTATATGCATTTTCAAAATTTTATTTTCAATTTTTAATGCGCATATCCAAAATGGATGGATGGAAATGTAGCAATTGACTCTGTAATTGGCTATCGATTGTTTCACACAGATGTGACACACAGACATTTTCTCCCATATACTGTGTATGTGTTTTCTAAATGAAAACAATTTATACAGGTGTAAATGCATTCTTTGCCAGCAAGAGGTGGCTTTGGACCTGCAGAAGCGGTTTTCCAGTAGCGACTGTAAAGAAAGCAGCCCTGCTCTCACAACCACCAATGTTACTTAAAGGTGCTGTATGTAAGTTTGTGACTCTTCTAAAGCATAAAAATACCATAATATGTTTGCAGATGTTTAAGAAACATCCCAAGTGAACATACTTGTTTAACTGAAAAACAATGCTGAAGTCAGATATTCTGCTTTGAAAATGTTTTTTCCGTGCCGGAACGCTGTCTTTGTTTAGGTAAATTTAACCTGCACTATGCCAGTTTAGCCAATTATATTTCAGCACTCCGGGTTGCCTTGTTGGAAAACAGCGTATTTCATTCATTCATTTATAAAGGCTCTGAAAGCATGCGCCCGTGACCGAAATGGACAGTATCAGACGTCGAAATGAGACAGATTCAGTTCCACATGAGGTTATTAATTAGCAAATGATATAAACATTATGAACGTAAACATTAGGTGAGCAGGTTACATTGTAATCTCGTGTCCTAACAACACGCAAACAGCAGTTTGGCCGTTTTCACCAGACGAAACACGACAAAAATGTAAATACAGCCTTTCAGAAGCACAGAATAAGCACTCACTCACGAAACGGTAAGGTTTAGAATCCATTCAAACTCACATTGTTAGCATTTAGCACTGAATAAAACACACGAGGCTTACCTGAGGTGCACTGTCATAGGTTTCACATGTTGAGCTGTGAGAAATAGAAACCGTTTCTAATATATCAATTCGAGGTGTTGGTTAAACTAAAACTCCTTTTAATACGGAACATATTCCTTCTATCGCGTGTCGTTGATTTTATTTAGAACACGGTTTAAATCACTCGCTCCTGTACTCAATCTGGCATCCCACGCGTACGTTTATTTTGATCTAGGAGTGCAATACCTAGTTCAACCACTGGGTGTCAAACTTACATACTGCACCTTTAAAATTAAGCGGACAATGAAACTTTTATTTTCCTTTCGGCTACCTTCAAAGATACATTCATAAAGATTTTCCCACACTGCATTGTGAATTATAATGTAAGGATGGCTCTATTTCTCTATAATATTAAACCATGAGAACTGTTATGGAACTCAACACGAGATAAGACCACGAGAATGGTCAGGCACTAAAACAATAAACTTTCTAACTCGAGAAGAAGATCAGCTAGAAAACCAGTTGTTCAGGTTGTCTCGATCATGCATCCTGAGCCCCCCTCTTTGCCCTGGACTTTACCTTCTCCACCAGAGCAATGTCACACAGAATGTCTAAGTTTTTAATATGGTGTATTTAATATTGTGGCTCTATATTCATGTATGGTGTCATTTTAAATGTATCTGTGTGATTAGTAAAGTGGTCTTAATTTCACTGTAATATTTTACAATTTCCCTTATATCGGTTAATTTGGGTTTTGACTTTGATAAGATCTTTGCCAGATGCTTCACTCCAGGGAAAATGGTCTTCACATCAACTCATGACCAGGCAAGGTTCCTGGTGAAGCTTTTATTGTCTTGAATTTATGGTGATTTGAGTATTTAGGCAAAAGGTGTTGAAATGTCTGTGGGATTCTGTAGCCAGAATACCCCTTTGCAGTGTATGAGTCTCTGAGCTCTGCATCAGGACTTACAGTATATGCTGCAATGTAATTCTACATGGTCAGGTATTAATCTCTAACTGAAATGAATCTTTGGATAATTGATGTTGTACAATCTTGATTGGCTTATTCTGTTTAATTATGTGAATTGGAATGGAAAATCTTTGCCTGACAAATGAATGTAAAATTCTTGTTTAACTTTAATGTCTCCTGAAATCACTTAAATCTAGTAGATTGTTTAGGCCAGAGGTGGGCAAACTACGGCCCGTGGGCCATATGCGACCCGATAAACTCTTTCATCCGGCCCGCGAGGGAGTTTTTAAAATGCTGCTTCTGAGTAACGGTAAAGTTAGCGCAAACAGTAAAATTAGAACACACTCTCGGATATTAAAATGCACTCGACCGTTAATGACTGAAAATGAGAAAAATATTTACTCTGAATGTCGTGTGTTTAAGGAAGAATGGACAACAAATACTTCTTCACCAATATCATACAAAAAGCGGTATGTCTAATATGCCAAGAAAGTATTGTTGTTTTTAAAGACTACAACCTAAGTCGGCATTTTTGACGCAAACATTATTTTTAATGTGTTAATATGAGATTTTTTCTATCAGACAATATCTTTTCTATTCTCCACTGTAAAAATTATTACAATATTATTATTATATTTTGTAAGGGATTATTTTATTGTTTTATGATGATTGGTAAGTAACTATAAATAGTAGTGCAAATTGATTTGACTTGTAAATTTGACTCTATAATAACTATTAAAAAAATGCTTGTTAATGTGACAAGTTTTTGCATGCTCCATGCATACTGCCACTATAAATATAAGTTATTTTTTGAAGGATTTGACATGTGGCCCTTAACTTGGTTTGCAAAACTTGATGTGGCCCTCGGGTCTAAAAAGTTTGCCCACCACTGGTTTAGGCTGATGTTTCTGCAGCCGACGACCAGGATTAGTCATACATTCAGGCTCAATGGATGGAGCATAGGCACAGCATTAGACACCTGGTGATTTCTGACTATCACTGACTTGGTATGATATAATCTAGGGGCTAAATCAAACTTTCTTTAAGTATGAGCAAGCATGGGGCGGCCTATTATTACTTAAAGGTAAATAGCGTATCTTATATCTAAGAACCAGAACTGGGGAGGATGTGTCCATGATCTGATGTAACTGTCCAGCATACTGGCTCTAAGCGACTTCGGGTAAACAATGAACCATTAACTGAAAATAAGTATTTATTAGGTTAATTAATCTAAACTAGACCAAATCACAACCTATATGGTAATCAGCTTGAATTGGATGAATCTAAATTTAAATTATTATAAATTGGAGTCAGATTAAATTCGGAGTTGGAGACAAATTAAAATTAAGTTTAACAAATAAAAATATTTATTTTTACATGTGCTAAAAAGGCTTACACGCAAGTAACCTTCACCCATACTGTTAGTTCCGTCATAGGACTAATAGATTGACCCTTACAAAAACATATTGAGTGATCTGTTAGCTTACATGATAATTCCAGTACTTTGCGAACTGCGATCAATCGCCAACATTTTTCTTTTTATTCTGTCATGATAGTCTCTCAAATGACAAATCATACTTGTAAGCGTAATATTTCCATAACTACACAAAGCTTACTTCCATCTGTTGTCCACCTAGCAGCACAATCCTTAATCTTTCGTTTTTCCATTTTAAAAGCAGTATATAAGCTGTAGAAGAGATTCTGTGCTCCTATTAGTCTTCCATGTGATGAAACAGCATCCATGTGTCGAAACCCGCTGTGGTTAAAAAACAACAACATGCTAGACTGTCTATGTTGACGTCATGAAGCAACGCAGACATGGCATTGGTTGTGTATAAAACACATTTTATGAGTAAAAACTATTGAATCTTGCATCCTGGTACCCATTTGTCATTTCAAAACACTCTATGACACTCTACGTCAGTGTTTCTCAATCATGATCCAGGACGACCACCAGCTCTGAACATTTTTCATGTCTCCATTATTAGCATTAGCAGAGACTGAAAGGCTTGTAATGGAGGAGGTATCCAAAACATGCAGTGTTGGTGGTCCTCCAGGAACGTGGTTGAGAAACACTGCTCTACGTCAAGCAAATCATGCCAAAATCAACAGGCATGTGTAAACTGAATGGTGCTTTAGTGAGATTGTAAATATTCTGAATGGGAATCTCTTGCTATGGCTGAAAGGGTCATTCTGTTGGACTTCATCTGGTCACTGAATGAAAAATCTATGACCTACTAATTCTGAGGTGTATATCCACTGGATCCTTTTCTATCCCATGATGCCTTGGGTAAGAAGGTGTGAAAGGCAGTGCAGCGATGCAATTAACCATATGGACAGAACGTTTATCTTTAATTTCATGAGGTTCCTTTTACAGCACTGATAGTGTAATACTTTAATCATCATATAGGCAGTTAAATAGACCTAAGCATTAATTTACTTGTTCAATCATAAAACGAAATGAATAAAAGTTTGCATTTGAGCACTGAGGGGAAACAGCCAAGCACTTAGAACTGTCATCATAAATATTCAAATAAATGTTCATATCTTAATGACATTGCATAGGACAATGCGATTTGATGCAGTTCTTCTTGTCTGGCGTGTGACCAACTTTGAATTGTATCTCAATCAGACAGTGTGGATCATTTATATTAAACGTCTAGGCTGGCTTATCAAAATCCTTCCATACAAAAATCTTATATATGGTCATATATGAACATGTACAGCGAAGAAAATAAGTAAAATAAGAAAACACGTCACCATTTTCCTCAAAAAACATATTTGTAAAGGTACTGTTGACTTGAAAATTTCCACAGATGTTGGTAACAACCAAAGAAATCCATATATGCAAAGAAAACAAATCTAATTAGTACAAATTAAGCTATGCATAATGAAATGACACAGGAAAAAGTATTGAACACATGAATAAAGGGAGGTGTAGAAAGAAAGTGAAAGCCCAGACAGCAGCTGAAATCTCTTTGAAGTTCTTCATCAACCCTCTGCCCTTCGTTTGTAAATTAATATTAGCTGCTTCAGTCCAACATCTACATTAGCGGGATGATGAAGATGAAACCAAGGTGGACATTGCAGCAAGACAATGATCCAAAACACAGCCAAGGAAACTATCAGATGCTTTCAGAGAAAGAAAATCTAGCTGTAGAATGGGCCAGCCAATCACCTGACTTGAATCCAATAGAAAATACACAATAAGGATCTGATTTGATAGATGAGACCCACAGAACCATCAAGATTGTTACACTCTGTTGAAGTCTGTAAAAAAACTCACACTTTAGCTACTCATGTGACTTCATTCTCCATATGAGAGGCATCTTTAAGCTGCCATCACCAAAAAAGGCATTGTATATAAAGTATTAAATAAGTTTCAGTAGTTCAGTACTTTTTCATTGGGTCATTTAATTCTTGTTACACATAGGTCATTTTGTCAGATTTTAACATTTTTTTTGTTGTTGTTTTAGTTTTATGTTTGTATTGTTTTTTTTTTCCTTTTTTTTACCAATATCTGGTTCAATTTCATGTCAGCAGCTCGCTGAAAAATATTCCCAGAAAAAAAAAAAAAAAAAAAACTTAATATGTTCAATACTTATTTTCCCAGCTGTATCTACAAATATTGTTATTTAGTTATATTTGTAGATTTTTGTAAATTTAATGCTTCAAAATGTTTGTATAACCATTTGTTTTTGCTATATTTTAAATATGTGTTGCATATACTGTACCTACTCATAAATCAATTTTTTGATGCTGGTTCATCATTGTTATGTACAGTAACTACAATGTATTAAAGGTGTTAAAAGGAATGGGATGAATGAAAACAGCACTTATTTAAGGCCTTTTCTTGCTGTACTGTGAGAATGAATGATCTGCGAGTGAGAACTCAGACTCTTTCCTGTCTGTGAGCTGACTGTTTTGACATTTCTGAAATCGACTGAGAACTGCGACGC
The DNA here is from genome assembly GCA_903798195.1 of Danio kyathit. Taxonomy (NCBI): domain Eukaryota; kingdom Metazoa; phylum Chordata; class Actinopteri; order Cypriniformes; family Danionidae; genus Danio; species Danio kyathit. Next base: position 51,684,180 of record LR812536.1, read on the forward strand.
AATGTGCTGATGGGATGAGAAGAGAGTAGGATTGATTGAAAGGAGAGGATATGAAAAGGAAGAAAGGGAGAGAGAAAGAGGGAAATTTTGCTTCCATTCTTTTAAAATCTGAATTTCCTGCCTGAAAACTTGTATGAAACCTTAACAATATTGATGTTACAGTAGCATCAATTTATTTTAGGCATTATACAGTATGGCGACGTAGTGGCGTAGTAGGTAGTGCTGTCGCCTCACAGCAAGAAGGTCGCTGGTTCGAGCCTCGGCTTGGTGCTCCTGTTTCCCCCACAGTCCAAAGACATGCGGTACAGGTGATTTGGGTAGGCTAAATTGTCCGCAGTGTATGAGTGTGAATGAGTGTGTGTGGATGTTTCCCAGAGATGGGTTGCAGCTGGATGGGCATAAAACGTATGCTGGATAAGTTGGCGGTTCATTCCGCTGTGGCGACGCCAGATTAATAAAGGGACTAAGCCGAAAAGAAAATTAATTAATGAATTATACAGTATTTTAAGTGGGATTTACTTCTAAACTAATTTCGAGAGGATCACGTGCTTATGATTGAACACAGCTGGTCATGCATTTCCCAATTCATGATTCACCAATCAGACAATTCCTAAGTCACTATTAATACCCTAAGTTCCATATCACAGCCATCTTCGTTTTGAAGAATCCCCCCCTTCCACCCCTACTCCTCCTCCTTTCTTAGATTGGTGGCACGGTGGCCCAGTGGTTAGCACTGTGACCTCACATCAAGATCATCACTGGTCCTTACCAAGCCAGCCGACGTTTCTGTGTGGAGCTTACATGTTCTCCCCGTGCTCATGTGGGATTCCCTCAGGCTCCCTGGTTTCCTCCCACTGTCCAAAAACACACAACTTAAGTCAATTGACTAAATCCAAATCAGCATCATAGATGTGCTCCTAGTAAATAGTTATATCTTAAGAGCAATCACTATCTGTTCATTAGCTACTACAGCAGGGGAGTGTTCGAGGTTTACCTGAGCTCAAACTCCCCTCTCGGCCTTCAACTCTCTCCCGGGACAGCATGCCAAACAAGCTAATCGATCATCAGCTAAGTGTGAACTCTTGAAATTAAACTCGGCTTAACATCTCTGTTCATGTTGGTTTCTTTAATGATTAGCATATGCTCTTTCAGACCTTATAAATATCAATATAAATATCAAGCTAATGCTGTTTTGGAATGATATATTAGCATTCAAAATATTAGCATATATGCTTATTACTTATAAAACCATAGGCTGAACTGTTTATTGAAAGTATCATCAGCCAGCAAAGTACCAACAGCTATATTTTAAAAAGTTTTAATACATACAGTAAAGGTAATAAGATGGTGTAGACAGATGACAGATATGCGAAAAAGCAACAGTCTGCATTATCTGAAGTGCAGCTCGGAAGTAAAAAAAAAAGAGAAGAAGAATAATAATGAACTTGGCAATGCTATCTTCTCCGATCATTAACTGCGCTTAACTCAGCAAAAATCCACAACACAGAGATGGAAAACACATTTTATTAAAAATCATTGAGAATAAAAATTCCCATTAACTTGACTAAAGAGAAAAATGAAATTGGAAATAGTATATATCAAATGTGGCAGAAAATGCTATGCTGCACATTTAGCCTCTTAACTGCTGAATGATCTGAGAGCCGTTAAGACAATGGCTTGTGTTGAACTGAACATAATTAAAAAGTTTGATGCTATTTTTAAGGTGGAAATCAGCAAGTCATCCAATTTTTTTTTCCAATACCATAACATAAAGGTTGTTTCAGAGTGTTCTACTGAGGTATATTTAGCTATTTAAATTGGGTTGGACATTATGAAATCAGATATAATATTAATAATAATAATAATTATATAGCGCTTTTCTGGGCACTCAAAGCACTTTACACATTGAGGGGAATCTCCTCATCCACCACCAGTGTGGAGCATGGATGACACGACGGCAGCCATATTGAGCCAGACCGCACACCACACACCAGTTAATTGGTGGGGAGGAGACAGAGTGATGAAGCTAATTATGGTATGGTGATGGTTAGGAGGCCATGATAGAGGCAGATTTGGCCAGGATGCCAGGGTTAAACCCCTACTCTTTTTCGAAGGACATCCTGGGATTTTTAATGACCACAGAGAGTCAGGACCTCGGTTTAACGTCTCATCCGCTCACTGAGCAGTATAGAGTCCCCGTCAATATACTGGGGTATTAGGACCCACACAGACCACAGGTTGGGCGCACCCTGCTGGTCTCACTAACACCACTTGCAGCAGCAACCTAGCTTTCCCAAGTGGTCTCCCATTCAGGTACTGACCGGGCGCAGCCCTGCTTAGCTTCAGTGGGTGACCATGTGAAAGTTGCAGAGAGCTAGCTGCCGGCTCAATTAAATAATTTTTTTTTTGAGAAGTCGTCTGTGTTTCTCTAAACTTTAGAGAAAATTGCCATGATAATTTGTTATGATATAATATGTTAGATATGAAACACCTGATAAACTGCTTAACCAGTGAAAACAGCAAGAGAATCAGAATATATATGACTGAAGAACAAAAATGGTCTGAAGACATAATTTGGAATAGAATACAACGGGATTCTAAAACATAAAGCTCCATACTGTATCGATTACATACATATTTGAACATATACACTTTATTAGGTACACCTTACTTGTACCGGGTTGGACACCTTTTGCTTTCAGAACTGCCTAGATTCAACAATTTTGGTCCATATTGACATGATAGCATCACACAGTTGCTGCAGATTTGTCAGCTGCACATCCATGATGCTCTAAAGGTGCTCTATTGGATTGAGTTCTGGTGACTGTGGAGATCATTTGAGTACAGTGAACTCATTGTCATGTTCAAGAAATCAGTCTGAGATGATTCGCGCTTTATGACATGGCACGTTATCCTGCTGGAAGTAGCCATCAGAAGATAGAATGTTTTAATCATTCTCGGGGATTTTAACAAAGCAAAACTATCCCGTGAACTGCCAAAATATAGACAGCATGTTACATGTCCCACAAGAGAGAGTAACATATTGGATCACTGCTATACCACAATAAAGGATGCATACCGCTCTGTCCAACGAGCAGCTTTGGGGCACTCTGACCACTGTTTGATTCATCTCATACCAACCTACAGGCAGAAAACAGCCAAACCTGTATTAAGATCTGTGAAAAGATGGACTAACGAAACAGAGCGGGATCTACAAGCCTGTTTCGATCTCACAGATTGGAGTGTCTTTGAAGCTGCTGCAAACGATTTAGATGAGCTCACAGAGACTGTAACATCTTATATCAGTTTTTGTGAAGATGTGTGCATTCCTACCAGGACTCAACTCACCTACAACAATGACAAACCATGGTTCTCGGTGAAACTCAGACAGCTACGCCAGGCCAAGGAGGCTGCTTACAGGAATGGGGAGAGGGCCTTGTATAAGCAGGCCAAATACACACTGGAAAAGGAGATCAGAGTCGCAAAAAGGAACTATTCTGAGAAACTAAGGAGTCAGTTCTCTTCCAGTGACTCAGCATCTGTGTGGAAAAGTTTGAAAACCGTTACAAACTATAAAACACCATCCCCCAGCACTGTAGACAACCAACGACTTGCAAACGACCTGAATGAGTTTTACTGCCGGTTTGAGAAAAACCCCCACACCCACTCTGAACTGCTGTTTACATCACCATTATCACCTCCACCACCCCCCGCCTCCCCCATACCTACACTTCAGTTCAGTGAAGAAGATGTGCGCCAGGTCTTACGGAAAAAAAAGAGGAAAAAAGCTCCAGGCCCAGATCTTAGAACACCAGCCTGTTTAAAATCATGTGCTGACCAACTGGCCCCCATCCTCACCCTGATCTTCAACAGATCACTGGAGCTGTGTGAAGTGCCCTCCTGCTTCAAACGCTCCATCATCATTCCCATACCAAAGAAACCCAAACTCACAGGACTAAATGACTACAGACCGGTGGCGCTGACATCTGTGGTCATGAAGTCTTTTGAAAAACTGGTGCTGGCCCACCTAAAGGACATCACTGTACCCTCACTGGCCTCTCTTCAGTTTGCCTACAGAGCAAACAGGTCTGTGGATGATGCAGTCAATATGGGACTGCATTATGTTCTGCAACACCTAGACAGACCGGGGACCTATGTGAGGATCTTGTTTGTTGACTTCAGCTCAGCTTTTAACACTATCATCCCAAAACTTCTCCTGCCCAAATTAACTGAGCTCTCCATGCCCACCTCTGTCTGTCAGTGGATCAACAGCTTCCTAACGGACAGGCAGCAGCTGGTGAAGCTGGGAAAATTCTCATCCAGTACCCGCACAATCAGCACTGGTGCCCCCCAGGGGTGTGTCCTCTCCCCACTGCTCTTCTCCCTGTACACGAATGACTGCACTTCAAAAGACTCCTCTGTCAAGCTCCTAAAGTTTGCAGATGACACCACATTTATCGGCCTCATTCAGGATGATGACGAGTCTGCTTACAGACAGGAGGTTAAGGAGTTGGCTGTCTGGTGCAGTCACAACAACCTGGAGCTGAACACGCTCAAAACAGTGGAGATGATAATGGACTTCAGGAGAAACCCCCCTGCTCTCCCCCCACTGAGCATCATGGACAGCATTGTGGCAGCAGTGAAGTCATTCAGGTTCCTGGGCACCACCATCTCTCAGGACCTGAAGTGGGACACTCACATTGACTCTATTGTCAAAAAAGCTCAACAGAGGCTGTACTTTCTTCGTCAGCTGAGGAAGTTCAACCTCCAAAAGGAGCTGCTGAAACAGTTCTACACCTCCATCATTGAATCAGTCATATGCACATCAATAACTGTCTGGTTTAGCTCAGCTACCAAATCCGACCTCCGAAGACTACGTCGAATAGTTCGGACTGCTGAGAGAATCATTGGTACAACCCTCCCTACTCTCCAAGAACTGTACTTATCCAGAGCGAGCAGAAGGGCTGCCAAAATCACTCTGGACCCCTCACACCCAGCACACTGCCTGTTTGAACTTTTACCTTCTGGTCGACGCTACAGAGCACTGCGCACCAGAACAGCCCAACACAGAAACAGTTTCTTCCCTCAGGCAATCCATCTCATAAACACTTGATGATAGTAATTGTGGAACCAACATCACTACCTGCTATACACTTTTTATACACACATACACTTATTTAACAACACACTTTACATGCCAATTTGCACATAACAGCTGCACATATTATGTTGTATATAGTAATATAGCTGTACATACACTTGTCAATTTGTATATTTGCATTCACTTTTTAAAATATATTTATTATCTGTTTTTTAGTCCTGTCTCTGTAATTCTGTTGCACTGTAGAAGCTCTGTCATGAAAACAAATTCCTCGTATGTGTGAACATACCTGGCAATAAAGCTCTTTCTGAAATCTAAATTTAACATTACAGTCAAACTCTCATCCACCAGCATATCTCTTCATAGCAATCATAAAAGGGGGGAGTTCTCGAGATCTACCTGAGCTCAAAGACCTTTTGAGGTCAGGGCTCTCTCCCGGGACAGCATGCCAAACTTGCTTTATAATCAATCATCAGCTAAGTGTGAACTCTTGAATTGGCTGTAGGTGATCGCGGATGTTATTTTCAGTCAGAACACATTTCACACGGCATGATTTGAATCGCCGACAGCTCTAGATATTTAGCATGCCAAATATATCACGGGTGTCGGTGACTCATCTGTGATTCTCTCATATCACATCCTTGATAGTTCACACTGTGTGACTGTCTGAGCATCAGAATGGGGAAGAAAAGGTGATTTAAGTGACTTTGAATGGCTGTTGGTGCCAGATGGGCTAGTCTGAGTATTTCAGAAACTGCTGATCTAGTGGGATTTTTATGCACAACCATATCTAGGGTTTACAGAGAATAGTCTGAAAAAGAGAAAATATCTAGTGAGCGGCAGTTCTGTGGGCGCAAATGCCTTGTTGATGCCAGAGGTCAGAGGAGAATGGCCAGACTGGTTTGTGCTAATAGAAGGACAACAGTAACTTAAATAATGTCTCGTTACAACCAAGGTATGCGGAAGAGCATCTCTGAATGCACAATACATTGTCACGGAGTCAGCTGAGGTAGTAGAACTCACAGTTTGCCTTCGATGTAGCAGAAAAGTGGACTGGACTCCACAGCGACAGACCCATTTTGAAACGCTGAATCTAGAAGTCATCCACATGGATTATCAGCGTTTCTTTCATAATCTCCGCATGCACAAACACTCACTCAGCGCCGACCTTGACGTCCATGTCGCCCCAACAGTGGCGCTGTTTAACCGGACGGGTGGTAGGATAGGCTCGGTTGTTTTCTGCAGCTCCCTCAGGTAAGCATCGCTCTCATTGCAATCGGCAAATGTGTGAATTTACTTTTTTTTTGCTCCGTGTCCCTCTCTCTGCCGCGCACTTCAACTTCCTCTACTTCAACTTCCTCTTCTGCTTTTATTGAAAACAATCTATTTGCCACTTACGATGTCATTCATTACTGCGTTCACGATTGGGATGTTTAGTTAGATAGGCTACAGCAGCAGAAGATCACACCGGGTGCCTCTTCTGTCAGCTAAGAACAGGAAACTGAGGCTACAATCTGCACAGGCTCACCAAAATTGGACAATAGAAGATTGGAAAAATGTTGTCTGGCTGATGAGTCTCAATTTCTGGTGCGACATTCAGATTTTAAGGTTAGAATTTGGCAACAACAGAATTTTTGCAACAACATGCATGGATCATCCTGCCTTGTATCAATGGTTCAGACTGGTGGTGTAATGGTGTGGGGGATATCTTCTTGGCACACTTTGGGCCTATTAGTACCAATTTACCATTGTGTTAATGCCACAGCTGAGTATTGTTGCTGACCATGTCCTTCCCTTTATGACCACAGTGTACCTATCTTCTGATATCTACACTGTAAAAAATTCCCTGTAAATTTTACAGTAAACAGCTGGCAGCAGGGTTGCCAGCCAGTTGCTGTATTTTTTACAGTAGCAGTGCTGTAAAATTAAATTACAGCATTTTGCTGTAAATTGAATTACAGCATTTTCCTGTAAATTAAATTACAGCATTTTCCTGTAAATTAAATTACAGCATTTTCCTGTAAATTAAATTACAGCATTTTCCTGTAAATTAAATTACAGCATTTTCCTGTAAATTAAATTACAGCACTGCTACTGTAAAAAATACAGCAACTGGCTGGCAACCCTGCTGCCAGCTGTTTACTGTAAAATTTACAGGGAAGTTAATTTGTCATTTACTGTATTTTTTACAACTACTGTATTTTTATACAGTAAAATACTGGAATGTCTGTAAATTGTAAGAGTTTAAAATGTTAAATTTAAAGTGTTGTACTGTAAACTATTAACTCCTTTAGCTCTTAACAATTTAACTGTACTAAGTGTTGCTTAAAACAATTCAATCATCTATTACTTCTAAAAAAAAAAGAGAGAGAAAAAAAAAACTCACGTTAGCTTGAAGGTCAACGTTTATTTAAAACATACATTTAACATTTTTGGTCCAAAGGTCCCAAGTGAGTCCATAGAGGTGTACAACAAATCCGCTCCAGGTACTGCTCGATCACTGGATGCTCCATAAGAGTTCCTAGAATCAAAGAGAAAAACATATTAGATAAAGTACAACACGATAAACAAACTAAGAGATGACAAATACAGACACAGACAGATGGAGAGATGACAGGACAGATACAGACAGACAGATGACGGACACAGACAGATGGAGAGATACAGACAGATGGAGAGATGACAGATACAGACAGACAGACGGACAGATGACAGACACATACAGGTGGAGAGATGACCGATACAGACAGATGGAGAGATGACAGATACAGACAGATGGAGAGATGACAGATACAGACAGATGGAGAGATGACAGATACAGACAGATGGAGAGATGACAGATACAGACACAGACAGATGGAGAGATGACAGACAGACGGACAGATGACAGACAGATTCAGAGATGACAGATACAGACACAGACAGACAAACAGATGACAGACACAGACAGATGGAGATATGACAGATACAGACAGACGGACAGATGACAGACACAGACAGATGGAGAGATGACAGATACAGATGGACAGATGACAGACAAAGACAGATGGAGAGATACAGACAGACGGACAGATGACAGACACAGACAGATGGAGAGATACAGACAGATGGAGAGATGACAGACAGACGGACAGATGACAGACAGATTCAGAGATGACAGAAACAGACACAGACAGACAAACAGATGACAGACACAGACAGATGGAGAGATGACAGATACAGACAGACGGACAGATGACAGACACAGACAGATGGAGAGATGACAGATACAGATGGACAGATGACAGACAAAGACAGATGGAGAGATACAGACAGACGGACAGATGACAGACACAGACAGATGGAGAGATGACAGATACAGATGGACAGATGACAGACAAAGACAGATGGAGAGATACAGACAGACGGACAGATGACAGACATAGACAGATGGAGAGATGACAGATACAAACGGACAGATGGGGAGATACAGACACAGACAGATGGAAAGATGACAGATACAGACAAACTGAGAGACGACAAATACAGATAGATGGAGAGATGACAGACACAGTGAGAGACAGAATGAGTACAATTAAGTTATAAAAGAAAAGGAAAAAACAATCTTGGTTTGTGTGCGTTGTGATTCTTACATTTCACAAATTCCACTGAAAGTCCATCAATTTAGAGAGAAGAGTAGCGCCATGAGGTTCACATCAGCCTGTTTCTTCTGAGCTGTCCTGTTTTTTTGGATGGCACCTTTCCCTTAAAAGCCTTTGTTTCTTTTGGATTGGTACCTATGAAGTGCCTGAAGGATTATAAAACAGAAAATGTGTAGTTCAGATTTTTAAACTTCACTTTTTGCTTTTGATTAAGGCAGTCATATTTTTCTAATTGTATCTCACAAGGATTTCTCAACCCCAGTCATCAGAACCTTACTTGTTAAAAGTTAAAGATATTATTATCTAAAATACCCATTTTAAGGGATAGTTCACCCAAAAATGAAAATTCTGCAATCATTAACTTACTCTTTACTTATTTCAAACCTTTTTAGAGTTTGTTGGAATGTTGGAATCCTGTAACCATTGACATCCAAAGTATTATTGTTTTTTCTCACAGTGCAAGTCAATAGTTACAGGCTTTCAGCTTTCTTCAAAATATCTTCTTTTGCATTTAACAGAAGAAAGAAACTCAAAGGTTTGGAAACACTTACGGGAGATGGGAGAGGGTGAATGAATTAACTACCCCTTTAACCTATTATCTAGCCAGTGTTAAATAGGGTAACATTTAAATAATTTGCTCTTAAAAGAAAAAAGCTCAATTTCATATCTTAAGTTGACAAACACTGTGTGTACTTAAAAGATGATTAACAAATTATAGAGAATTTAAGAAACACATGTACATAATGTAAAATGCAGATACAGAATTCAACCATTACCTCTGAATGAACTCAAGTGTACATGCATCCTTCTGGTATAATAAGATGCAAACAGAACTGCCAGGCCTGAAGATGCGCTGAATGGCCTCACACACAACATCCCCTTCAACTGTAAGCATCCACTGCCCATTCGACAAAGAGTCTCCTAAAACAATCAATTCCAGATGTGACAATAGTAATTTTTGTAACAGAACAATTCAACAGAACTTTCCCAGTACTGGGTTGCAGCTGGAAGGGCATCCGCTGCATAAAACAAATGCTGGATAAGTTGGCGGTTCATTTCGCTGTGGTGACCCCGGATTAATGCACGGACTAAGCCGAAAAGAAAATGAATGAATGAATTCAACAGAACATTTAATGTCCAGTTTACTAAGTCAATGAAATAATTTTAAATCAAAGTTAATGACATATTAAAAACAATAAGTAATTAAAAATTTATTCATTTTCTTTTCTGCTTAGTCCCTTTATTAATCAGGGGTCGCCACAGCGAAATGAACCGCCAACCTATCCAGCATATGTTTTACGCAGCAGATGCCCTTCCAGCTGCAACACATCACTGGGAAACACCTATACAAAGTCATTCACACACATACACTACAGACAATTTAGCTTACCCAATTCACCTATAGCGCATGTGTTTGGACTTTGGGGGAAACTGGAGCACCCGGAGGAAACCCACACCAACACAGGGAGAACATGCAAACTCCACACAGAAACACCATCTGACCCAACGAGGCTCAAACCAGCAAACTGTTGTGAGGTGACATCGCTACCCATTGCGCCACCAGGCTGCCCTAAGGAATTAAACAGTATAACAAAATTATATAAAATAATTAATTACATATATAATTAAACAGAGTATAACTAAACACATACTCACACTGAAATGTAAATCCTGTTAGCCAACAGAACGCTACAAAATACGTACTTCAAAAAAGACACAAAATAAACATCCCTAGAGACAGAAACCAACAGGAACATATTAAAACAGCTTAACCATCTTACAAAAATAACTGTTAAAGTTGTTATATTAGAAAATTAATGTACACATACCAAGAAACATTTGTCGTGGGTACAGTGTTTGTCAGCTGCGTGGTACACCTATATAAAAGATAAAAAAAACATTAACATTTTTAGTGTGACATACTGTAGCTTTAACAAAGGATACAGAAGGCCAACCCTTAAAAACTCTGCCCTCTTTCAAATGTGTCTTTAGATGAGAAAGGAATGTAGTCAGATCCTCACAACGCAGTGAACGCACAATGCAACATTCAACATGACAGTTCAAATCAGTACTGCAGAATTGTACAACGTTTGTTTACTAGTCAACCTCGAGCATAATCAGTTCTGGTAACGCGTGCGAGCGCACTTGGCAACAGAGATATACACTCGCTCCTTCCAAAACCCAACTCTCGCTGTGCTATTTATGATAATCCTAAACGATTATAGTTTGTCCACACGAACATGATTTCCATATCACACTGTAATCTCAGTTATCATAACTTCGGAGTGAACGGCAATCAAGACGCGCCAAATATGAACAAGCATGAAAACTCACCAAGAGTGCGACATCCATTTGTGGCACATTCAGGAATCCACATTCCCAAAATGATACCTCACAGCAAACAGCTACGTTCTTTAGCGATACAATTGCTCACCGTGAGCCTCGGTAATAAACCGGAAAGAAACACCAGTTCGGACCACTAGATCCAGGCAGTAGCGAACCATATATGGGTAATGTCAAGTCCGTCGATACAAAACCGAATGCTGCTCTCCGGCGGTTCTGTGAATGCACGGCGTGGTTCGGCGGCGCGAGTGAATTTCGACGCACGGTTAGCCTTCCCGCCGGCAGAAATGCATGTCAAATATTTTAGCTGTACTAAGCACTAACGTTATTCAGAATCAATTTGATTGACATCCTCCGTTTAACTAAGGTTGACTGCGGTTTAGCAAAGACTTTACATTGAAAGGGTTTACATTTAGACATGTGTAAAGATGATGCTTGTCGATTTACACCATAATAAATCATGACAAGTGTGCTAATCAGCACAAAGTTTATTAAATGTTTTAACTAAAACATACTTAATGTAGAGACGCAAGTCGGGGGTTCACCTTACATAACACACACACACGCATCTATTAATATATATATATATATATATATATATATATATATATAAGATGGAAACAAAATCAATTAAAAAGAAAGAATACACTTACCACAGACGTGAATCACTCTTCCTCTTGTCTTGACCGTTGAATATCCCATAATGCCTTGCAAGATTTGAAATTTACAGCAGTATTCTGTATTCTTCGGTTAAACTGTCACGTGACCGCAGAATTTACAAATTTTACAGCCAAATGCTGTATTGTTAGAAATACAGTCAGCTGCTGTAAAAAAATGCTGTAATTTTTACAGCCATTTGTTACAGTGTACTTCCAGCAGGATAACGCCCCTGTCATAAAGTGCAAATCATCTCAGACTGGTTACTTGAACATGACAATGAGTTCATTGTACTCAAATGGCCTCCACAGTCACCAGAACTCAATCCAATAGAGCACTTTTGGGATATGGTGAAATGGGAGATTCGCATCATGGATGTGCAGCCGACAAATCTGCAGCAACTGTGTGATGGTATCATGTCAATATGGACCAAAATCTCTGAGGAATATTTCCAGTACCTTGTTGAATCTACGCCATGAAGGATTAAGGAAGTTCTGAAGGCAAAAGTGGTCCAACCCAGTACAAGTAAGGTGTACCTAATAAAGTGGCCGGTGAGTGTATATTTAGCCAATTAATCAACCTTTTAGAACGAACTTCCAATTGATAAAATTCCATCCTAAATATTTGATTATTTTTTTGAAATTGGATGCTATTTTTTGTCACCTCTCACCAGGGGCGATTTTAGGATTTTCATTTTAGGGGGGCTCAGCTCTTTATAAGGTAAAAAAAAAAATTATATACTGTATATATATATATATATATATATATATATATATATATATATATATATATATCCTAATATTACATTTATAAGTAGTAATTTAATAGTAATACACTTAAAAATGTTTGTTTAATATGGGTTGTATACTAATATTCCACTGTACCACTGTATTACATAGCCAGGCATAACCATTGGAGTTCTGAATAAGCCAAATAGGCTCAACCTGTTTACTGTAGTAAAAAACACTTTCTATATTCAAGTGCATTTTTTGTTGTATTCAATAAATAAACGGTAACTTTTCTAATTAAATGGCATACGTATAAATATATATATTTAAACTTACAGGCTAATTCACATATTTCACGATCTGAATGATAATAAAAAATAAGAAGTTTTTTTTTTTTAATACTAGACAACACTTGATGTTTCTATCTCTGTCAGTGACAGTTAATACACAAGTACATTCTCTAAGTGGTTCTATCACTGTGCTTAATCCTTTCTGTGCAAGACTGTATGGTATAGTTAATGCCACACGAACTGTAAAGTGTTTAATATTGGTAGTTCATTTTGAAATAAAAATAGTGAAATGTTTGTTAAGTTAGATTTTTTCACTGGAGGAAACAGCTGTGCTGATGAGGTGAACGCCGGAAAAACCTGACTGCTCTTCCGTGACATTGGGATACAGGTGATACAAGGTTATCTATATCAAAGAACTGCAAATAAGCAGATATTATAACAATTTATCGATAAACACACACCTCCTTCTCTCGCTGTCCATGGCTGTGGTTTGCTGATCAAATGAAAAACAAAAGATGGGGAGGAGTTGAATTCTGCCGCCGTTTTCTTATTAAATTTAAAGGGGACTGAGGCGATAATTTAGTGTACAGTTTACGTATGAGCTAATCGCAAACGTTTTAGGGGGGCTGAGTAGAAATATCCTAGCAACGTCTATGCCCCTCACAGAAATCTCTTTTAAACTAAAACATTCTATGGCATGCTATACAATAGTATAATTGTGTATATAGATTACAGATGTCAGTAACAAAGGCAAATCTGGAACTCACTCTATCTGTCTGTCCATCCGTTCATATAGGGCTAGGATATAACACTAACCCACAGTTAAATTAATAGGGGAAGCCTTATTTCATTTCAGATTTTGAACAGAAAATAATAGTGTAAGGGGGCAGAGCTATTTCTGCAACACTTAGTATGGCACTGTGAACTTGTTTAGCTTTATTTTGATATTACAGTTTTTCTCAGTCGCTTTGGTGTATTTCTCACAACACTATTTACATTTGCACAACAGTTAATGCATTTCTCAAAACAATTAGTACAAACTGCAAAACCTAGTTGACAACCTGCAAAAGCGCATCACTTGCTCAAAATGGAGAGCTCATTCCTCAAAAGCAAGTATTGATATCAATCAAAGTGTCAGTGTCATCAAGATGAAAAGTCCTGACTCCATTGTTTATGAACAAGATAGTCAAATGGCTTTGTCCTGTTTTCATTATGACACTTTACTCTGTTAATGTTTTCCATTGCAAAAAAGTCAGATTTTGGTGACACTTCCTGAAAATGTTCAAGACAGCACTATAGACTATTTGCACAGCCATTTGAAAACTACAGTAAAGTTAAACATCACTGGATTTAGTGAGGTATCTGAGTACAAGACACTGAATATGTATGTTTCACATTTTTACTGCATTTGCTCTTTGCAATTCCAGTTTATTCACAGCATTGTGCAAAAGAATAAATACACCCTTATTTACAACAAACATGAACTTCCTTTGGGTAGAGCTGTGCACAACTGTAGACATTACTGCAGTACATATTGGAACTGAACCCAACATACACAGGTCTGTAAATCTTTCATGAAATTGTTCAATTTAGGAGACATTTTCAGAAAAAAAAGATTACATTTTTTTTTATAAAATGTTCATTACAGAATTTGACAACTAGTTCAACAGTTTTGTATGTAATGACTCAAGTAATGAAATGAGGACTATTAGTTTTATATGGAATGACTATTCAGCATCCACATGTTTAGTTAATTTTGACTGACATGACACAAGCAAATGATAATGTTACAAACAGCAGAGAGTTGTATGAAAGCAATTGATGCATGTCCAAAAGCATTCACAATTTGTTGGAAGGAGGGAGAAACTGCTACTATGATGTGCACAAATGACTAATTGTTTTGGGAAATGCATTAACTGTTGTGCAAATGTAAATAGTGTTGTGAGAAATGCACCAAAGCGACTGAGAAAAACTGTAACACCTTTGCTAACAACTTAATCAATATCAGAATGAATGAATGTTTTATTAATTATTAACATGAAATTACCTTAAGGCAAATGAAAGTGCTTTTACAGTACTTGTTAATTTGGGAATTAAGGGTGCCACACGGTTTAATTAAACATGCACTTATCAAGATTTATTTTAGGGTTTAGAAAAGAAAAACAAAATATGCAAGTATTCCTCCTAGGATACTTCTGTTGAGACAAAAGAAACACATTTGCATTTACATCTGGTTTAAATCTATGTCTTTTGCCCCTTTTCAACCATTTTTCAGATTTGTTTTTTTTTCCTATGGAGGGTCTATGGCTCAGAATACAGTTGCAAGAAAAAGTATGTGAACCCTTTGGGATTACTTGGATTTCTGCATAAAATGGACAGAAAGCTATATGTTTTCATGTTTTCATTGAACATCCTGCACTGTAAATGTTTACATGTTGTGTTCAATAAAACCATGAAAACATGTCATATTTGTGTGGTATTATTTTAAGCAGGCTGTGTTGTTCTATTGTTGTGACTTAGATGAAGATCAGAACACACTTTCTGCCGAAATCCAAGTAATCCCAAAGGGGTTCATATACTTTTTCTTACAACTGTATATGGGCTTTTTCTAATCTTTTGATCTACAGTACATGTAATATTGTGAAATAAACCTGCATAACTTGCCGATGAATGCAAAATGAGACGGGCGGCATGGTGGCACAGTGGTTAGCACTGTTGCCTCACAGCAGAAGGTTACTGATTTGAGTCCTCACTGGGTCAGTTGGCATTTCCGTGTTTGCGTGGGTTTCCTCCGGGTGCTCTAGTTTCCCCCACAGTCCAAAGACTATAGGTAAATTGAATAAACTAAATTGATCGTAGTGTATGTGTGAATGTGAGAGTGTATGGGTGTTTCCCAGTACTGGGTTGCAGCTTGAAGGGCATCCGCTGTGTAAAACATATGTTAATTTGGTGGTTCATTCTGCTGTGGAGATCTCTGATGAATAAAGGGAAGCCGAAGGAAAGTGAATGAATGAATGCAAAGAGTAGCCTGAAATCATACTTGCAACCCAAGGGCGAGCAACCTCATATACACTTCCAGTAGAGCCATGGACATATATACAGTAGAAATACTCATGATTGGAATAGTGCAATCTGCTTTTGTAATGAAGCCATATCAAAGTAACATGCTCTTATATCAGTTGTTGTGTTTAGATAATGCTAAGTAAATCCGTAGCCTAGATCTATCCCAAAATAGTGTATACTACTATTTTACCGTATACTACGCTACAAGGCGGAACGTTCATTTTCGCACTTACCAGCTGACCACTTACCTCCATGTGGACGGCTTTTCCGCTGTTACCAGTTTGTCAAGTAGCTCGCCACATACGTCGGCAGACTTGACATGGAGCGGAGTTGACCACAATGATGGTATTCGAGTCTGGCGAAGAACAGAAATCAAAAAACAAAAAAAAAACAAGTTAATAACAGTGTGAGAATGTGGTCAAATCTGAAACGTGATAAAAATCAGGCTGCTGTGAGGGCTTTACTTTTTCTGGATTGCTTTTGAAAACACTCTTGCTGGGTTTAGGGAAGTGGGTGGTTACTGGTCAATCAGTGCTTTTGAAAACACTATCGGTTGGGTTTAGGGAAGGTGGGTTCAGTCGATTGGTTAGTCAGTCATTCAGTCAGTCAGTCAGTCAGTCAGTCAGTTGACAGCGGCCTCTGGTGGATTTACACGAGAAGAGCAGGCATAAATGGCACTCGTGAGAGAAATTTGAGATCCTAAAAAGTGTAGACAGCAGCCTCTGGTAGATTCGTGAAAAAAACAAAAACAAATAAACGTACCTCCTGGGACACATTTGGCGCTCTCCAGAAATGTATATAGGGTTACATATTCAGAATGAGTCTGGGTTGGTTTTGACACAAGATCCAAAAATTAATTATCCAGTCTACTTCACGTCTGTCCTGTTATTCAAATAAAGAGTCTCTGCTACTTTATAGCTTGATAAATATAAAATAATATTTAATGTATAAATAATTATGGACGATATAGCTGCATGATTGTGGTGACAAAATATTTTCTATATATTTTTTTTCTATTATAATAATAATTTTAAACATATTCCCAGTGTTGGAAGGGCATCCGCTGCGTAAAACATGTGCTGGATAAGTTGGCGGTTCATTCCGCTGTGGCGACCCCTTAATAAGAAAGGGACTAAGCCGAAAAGAAAATGAATGAATGAATTTTAAACATATTGCTTACATTTGCAATGTACATCAGCACATGTCTATTTAGTGATATGTCAATATTACGAATTGTTACTATGCTTCACCCCTAGTGCCTTCTTCCATAGTCCAAACTAATTGTGCATTTTTTTAAATAACATAAATCTTCTATTGAGGCAGCATGGTGGCTCAGTGGTTAGCACTGTCACCTCACAGCAAGAAGGTCGCTGGTTTGAGTCCTGGCTGGACCAGTTGGCATTTCTGTGTGGTGTTTGCATGTTCTCCTCATGTTCGCTCCGGTTTCCACTACAGTCAATATAGGTGAATTGGGTAAGCTAAATTGTCTGTAGTGTATGAGTGTGTGTGAATGAGTGTGGATGAGTGTTTCCCAATACTGGGTTGCAGCTGGAAGGCAATTTGCTGCGTAAAAAATACGCTCGAATAGTTGGTGGTTCATTCCGCTGTGGTGACCTCTGAAATAGAGACTAAGCCAAAGGAAAATGAATGAATAAATGAAATCTTGCATTGATTTTCAACTACATCTTTCAGTAAAAGACATTGTGTGATATGTAGCCGTGAAAGTCTTAATACCTTGGATTTGCTTTAATAATTAAGTTGGTATAAGGGTCACACTTTATTTTGATGGTCCGTTTGTTGAATGTAAGTTACATTGCAACTAATTATCATTAGATTATAAGTAGACTGTTAGGTTGGGGTTAGGGTTGGGGTTGGGGTTAGGGTTAGTGTAAACTGACATGTACTTGCAAAGTTTCTTATAGTCAGTTAAATGTCTGTTGAAGGACTGTTAAATGTCAGTGTCAACAGATATTAAGCAGACAGTCTACTAATGCTCAAACGGACCATCAAAATAAAGTGTTACCGGTATAAGTGGTTGGAATTGAACAAGCATTCTTTCAGACCATGTTTACACCTTGATGTCCACTTTGATTGACAAAAACACATCTAAATACTAGGTATAAATAATGTCTACTTACCCCCCAAATTAACAAAATTGTTTTACCATGTTTTGGATAATTGGACAATTTAGATAATTGATATTCTCTTTAAACGACCAAAACACAAAAGCATGCCAATGGATTTACATTAGAAAAGAGCAAAAGCTTGTTTGATAACATGGCAGACAGCAACAGTTGCTATGGACTTGATCCGGAATTCTACTGTTTGAATGTCTTTCAGATATTTCAATAGAATGTATTCAAATAGTAGTTAATGTACTATATAATATTAGATTAAATCATGAGCAGTGAACGTTTGCCCTTTATAAGCAGACTTTCATGTTTCTTTTCTTTCTTTCTTTTTTCTTTTTTGATGTGAAGCAGGTCAGTTTGCCCTGCAGCGTCCATTATAAAAGAGAAAAGCGGGAATGAGGCCAGTCAGCATGCATTGGGTCTACGCTGCATGCATAATTCACATCTTCAGCTTTAAAAGCTTCAGGATCAGGGATGCCTGGTTTGGTAGCTGGGTTACCTCAGCAGCACTCTTTCTCTCATTCACGCCATTCTGAGAGCTCGAGTACTTCTATAAAATGCGACTGTGGTTCATGCTAAGACCGCAAGAATAGGCTGTGATGAGACTGTTTTTTACCCGCTGAACATGTGTTTGTGTTTCTGTGTGATTGTGTGTTTGAGTGTGAAATTACATTGATGTGATCCCTTTTTTGCTACCTAAAATATGCTTTGGAAATAGGTAGACCGTGAACAAGAGTGCTGTTTTTGGGATGCTGTTTTATGATTGCTACACTGTTCTGAGCATGCTGTTATCATGATTGCTAGAGTGTTTGGGGTGTTTGTTTCCCCTCCGCATGTTGAAACGTAATCCTTACAGAATATTGACATTTATATATTGTAAAAGATCTGTTATTTGACAGTTGCCTTGCGGCTGGAAGGGTATCTGACACATAAAAAATATGCCAAAGTAATTGGTAGTTCATTCCGCTGGACCGAACCATGACAAATCAGGGACTAAGTCGAAGGATAGTGAATGCTTCTGCATTAGTGATATTGAGAATTACAACCCCAAATCAGAGTTTGGACAGTATCGAAAACGCAAATAAAAAACAACAACAGTGGTCACACACACACACACACAAAATAAAATATGTACACCTATATAAGTAACCCAAGAGTATATGCCTTGACATTAAAAAAAAAAAAAAAAAATACTACTCAAGTGAGGTTCGAACTCGGGTGGGCAGCATCGTAACGCAATGCGCTGACCACTGAACTACGATAGCACTGGGTTTATGGTGAGTTTTGTATGTCTTCCTCCAACGCAGTCAACCTTGAACACACACACTACACACAAAAAAAATGTATATATTAACAAGTGTTAAATAAGATTTTGGGTGCCAGACAAGTTTATAACTTGCCAAAAATAAATCTTAATTATATAATTGATTACCCAGAAAACAAACTTATACAAACCATCCGTTACATAAGAGTAATAGGCCTATAGAAACATACAAAAAATAGAACAAGAAAATAGGATTCAGCTTAGAAAGATTTAATGAACTAAGTTTAACTACAAGCAACAACAAAAAATAAATTCAATATCCCACGATCATTAAATAAACCCTTACGTTCATTTTAAGTAACACAAAACAAAAAATCCCCTCAAAAAACAACAAATAAACCAACAAACAAAAACACTTAAAATTTTCTCAAACATAATAAAATGAAAAAATAAGTACGTTGGGTTATGAATGCATGTATGTGTGTGTATGCGTGAAACTGACACAAGCAACTTGAAGTACGGTGGTTTGAAGAGGCTACACGTCAGCAGTTCAATGGCAGGTGTTTTGGCAGTACGGACGGTTAAAAATGACAGATTTGCAGCAGTTGTCAGAGTTGTCCTCACACACGGACACAGGTAACTTTGGCAGCACAACGATGGAAAAGGACTGGTACACATCAGCAGTTACCATGTAACTTGCAGTTCGGTGGTTATGGAAGACAGTTCAATGTGTAAACGTGAGCATCAGCCGCATCTCTTCTTCAGACAAACGCCCAGACAGAGCCACACCCGCATCTTTGTGATGCTAACACAACTTCCCACACTGGAGGTCAGACTCTCCTTCATCAGAAAAAAAACCTTTTTTTTTTTTAAATATAATTTCACCTCAATATAATTAGTCCTCATATCCAATGGTGATGAACTCGTTTTGTAGAAGGCAGTGACAAAGTAAACACACAGAGGGGCAGTACAGAAAGTTTTTGTATTGTCACACATTATTTAATGTTATTTAATTTACTGTGATTTTTTTGTTTTGTTTTGTTTTTTGTTTTTTTAAATAAACACATTTTCCAATTTTGGTTCTTGCAACAAATAAAAAAAAAAAATTACCAGTTTGCAATGTTGCCATTCCTTTTCACAACACTTAAAAGACGTTTCAAGAGTTCGCACTTAGATATTGCTTGATATTATTAGCAGGTTTGTCATGCTGTCCCATGCAGGGCTGGCCCTGAACATTTGGGGGCCCTAAGCAGAATAATTTTAGCGGCCCTACGTTGCTCTTATTAGTGAAGTAATGCCATGGCATAACAGCCCACAATGGTTTTATTGCTTATTGAATACAGATACAGTCAATTAAACATAAATGTAAAGCTTAAAGATTTGCCCCATTTGTTCTACTTAATAACTATCTGAATGATTTGGACATTTTAAAACAGTAATATTTTTGTCAACTAGCAACTTCAAAAACCTTTAATAAAGGGACCAGTGATTCACTTTGCGTCTTTAGAGTGTTTAAAACATATTCTATTATTTTAGCAAACAGATTAAAGAGTCATATATATATATATATATATATATATATATATATATATACATACAGTTAAAGTCAGAATTATTAGCCCCCCTGTTTATTTTTTCTCCAACTTCTGTTTAACATAGAGAAGATTTTTTTCAACACATTTCTAAACATAATAGTTTTAATAACTCATTTCTAACTGATTTATTTTATCTTTGTCATGATGACAGTAAATAATTTTACTAGATATTTTTCAAGACACTTCTATACAGCTTAAAGTGACATTTAAAGTCTTAACTAGGTTAATTAGGCTAACTAGGCATACTGTGAAAATTTCCTTGCTCTGTTAAACATAATTTGGGAAATATTTAAAAAAAGGAAAAAAAAATAAAAGGGGGGGCTAATAATTCTGACTCTATCTATCTATCTATCTATCTATCTATCTATCTATCTATCTATCTATCTATCTATCTATCTATCTATCTATCTATCTATCTATCTATCTATCTATCTATCTATCTATATTATGAGTAATAATATATATACTCATTAAAAAAGCAAAAAACTATTTAAAAACTATTAACATCATACAGTGCAAACATTGATCCATAAATAAAATAAATAAGCAAGTATTTGTTATTCCCTGTTCCTTCCCTTATTTTCTAATTGGTGTCTAGATTTTTGAGATGCAAGTTTCAGAAATTTAACTAGGATTCATTCAATGAGAACACAACAATTATAAACATGTGTTAGTAAAAAAAAAAAAAAAAAAAGATCAGTGTGCAATATATGCTAGTGAAAGACACTTGAGTAAAATTGCATTTCAATAAAATGCGTTTTCGACTAAGTTTAAGCTTCATCTGTAAAACCGGGCAAAGATCAAATGTTTCAGATGAAGTTTATTAATTTGTAATTGCCTATTTTCAATAAATGTGCTACTAGATTATGTCTTTAACATCATGTTTATTACCACTTAAAAATGCTAAAAATTGTCTTGTGCTCGGGATTTTCTGCTCCTCCGCCTAAAGAATAGATTTGTTTCATTTTCACGGTCCAATTTTTAAAACAAAAAAATCAGGTGAGGGGCAGGAAATAAAGCAAAGGCCATGGCTGTGTCTGTGCGGAGATTCGTGTTCATGTGGTGACCGGTCTGCCTTGCAGGTTACCTTGGAAGAATGAACTCGAACCGCGAGAACACAGAACGCATATGAGAAACGAGATGCTGCGAGCTTCCTGTTGATCATATGACCTTCACCTTTCAATAACCTTTCAATGTTCATAAAATAATGATTATTTTATATACATATTTGTTTCTTTATTGTGAATATAACTATTTATGTGCTAAAGCATTGTAAATAAAGATAATTTTTACAATGCTAATAAAAACAATTTCAGCAAGCAAACGGCTCAGACTACTAGCGCGGGGTGGGGGCCCGCTAGTGGCGGCAGGGGCCCTATGCAGCCGCTTAGTTCGCTTATAGGGAGGGCCGGCTCTGGTCCCGCGAGAGAACCCTGAGCTCGGAGATAATTGAGCCCAGGGCTCCCGCCTGGTCGATGAGCACACAAGGGGGTACAAGATCAGGTGGTTTTCGAGAGCTCCCCTTGGTAATGGAGGAAAGGGTGAGATGGGGGGGATGGGGGGATTCTTCAAAACGAAGATAAGGGAGTAATGCTAGACAGGATATTTATTGTGAATTCGAATTAATCCAATTGGCTTGCTACTGATTAAGGGATGGAAAAAAAACTATATATATATATATATATATATATATATATATATATATATATATATATATATATATATATATATATATATATATCATGAGGAACACATTAAATAGTGATTGTTGTATTGTATGCAATTAAATACAAGTCAAAGTAAATTTAGAAATCACTAGTTTCTTTTTTATATGCAACTCTAATTGACAAATAATCAGCAGAAAATAAAGTATTTTAGTGAAAGTGAATTGCACTTATTATTGTTTATCTAAATTTAAATTAAACTTACCTTGTGTACTGGACTCTTATTTTGAAAATGGGAGATGCAGGAAGAGTTCTGTGAAACAAGCAGTCATGTGTCATATCTGTTCACAGCTCATCAGAATGCAAAATGCAGGATATACGAATTGTGGATATTCAGCGCCACCCCAAAGAGGCATAAGGTCTGTTTAATGTATATTGAGTTAGCTTAATGTGTATATTGTGAAATCTGAATTATAAATCAAACACATGTAAACCGCTTAATATAAATGTTTAATGCATTGTGTCATATCACTCAGCTCTGGAGTGAAAGAATGCCAGTACACTTTATAAAACTCATCTGTTTACGCATAGGTTGATATTAATACCTGGTTGTGTTTCCATATGTGTTAAAACCATAAAATACAACTTCAAATACATCCCTGTCATTCTTTTTCTTGGATATACTGTAATTATAATTTGTCCTACATTTTCAACTCAGTAGCAGTAATGGAAGAACCATGGAAGGACTTTGTAACAGGAACAGGGGCGGTATGACGCTGTTCCTTTTCGCTCTTACCAGCTGACTGCTTACCTCCGTATGGGCGGCTTTCCCTGCTGTTTGTCCAGTTAGCTCATCATGTACGTCGGCGGACTTCAGATGCAAAGAGGAGTTGACCATGATGACGGGGTTCAAGTCTGGCGAAGAATGCTTCCAGAAAGCAGGTAAGACGAAAACAGAATCCCAAAAATAAAATAAACAAGTAAATAACAGGGTGAGAATGTGGTAAAATCT
The DNA here is from genome assembly GCA_903798195.1 of Danio kyathit. NCBI lineage: Eukaryota > Metazoa > Chordata > Actinopteri > Cypriniformes > Danionidae > Danio > Danio kyathit. Next base: position 51,707,670 of record LR812536.1, read on the forward strand.
AAAAACGTGGTAAAAAATCAGGCGAAGGCTTTTATTTTTTTGGATTGCTTTTTAAAACTGTCGATTGGTTTAGTAAAGTGGGTGGGCGGGTCAATCTGTGCTTTTGAAAACACTATTGGTTGTGTTTAGGGAAGGAGGAGCATGGGTCAGTCGATTGGTCAGACAGTTTTTTTTTTACCAAAGCCACGTTCCTACTATTTTGATATCAGAGAACAATTTATCATACTGAATAGATGCACTCTATGGCACCTTTAATTTAGTTTTTTAACTCTCCAAGAAACTAAATAAACTCCGTTTTGATTTGACATCCTCTTTAAACACCTGCTAAATGAATGCCGACATGTCGGTGGATATCTGACAGCTCCAGCCCTCCTGCCGAGACTAAGTTCTGGCTGAAGACTCCAGAACGAGATGAACAGCATATGCAAATGATCAGCCTCCATCAGAACAACTCAATGCACTGGGCACCAAACTTCAGCCTCGCTTCCACCCTTCCGATCCAGCCACTATCACCACAGCAACATCAAAAGAGATGAAAAACAGACCAAAAAAAAAAGAGGAGAGCATGGCATACCTGGCACAGGGCACCTACAGGATGCCAGCTCCTGTTCCTGCATGTCAGAAAACGGGGGTATCTGGCATGCGTGTGTTGCCATCTGGAGGCCGGAGGGATGCCAGCCTTGCTTTACCTCTGCCAGCAGTAGGAATGAACTCAACTCTACCAGCATAAAAAACTCCTATAATGGGAAATCATCTGTGTGTGTGTGTGTGTGTGTGTGTGAGAGAGAGAAGCTGTCAGACCTTACTCGGCTATGGGAAAGATTAAGAATACTTTCCCCATCTCTCCATTCCTCCATCTCGAAGGCAGAGATGAATGGGAGCCGGGGATACAATGTGACTTAATGGGTTGAATTGATGTCGGTTAAAGCACCATGGCCTGCAGCTCAGCTCACAATAATAAATAAATAGGAGAAGCGCTGCTGTCATTGTGTTTGTGAGATTATAGCTCTTCAGCTCGCTCCTGAATCACCACCTGAGCTCCGTACACTCCAGTTTCTTTATCCTGTAGTGCCCGGTAAGCCACTCTGAGTCAACAGGTAATACTGTCACCTCACAGCAAGAAGATCCCTGGGTGGAATCCCAGTTGAGCCAGGGGCATTGTGTGGATTTTGCTTGGTCTCCCAATGATGGTGTGTGTCAGAAATGAACTTCATTAAGTAACTCTGGTAACACTTTATTTTGATGGTCCATTTGAGTATTAGTAGACTGTCTGCTTAATATCTGTTGATACAGACGTTCAACATACATTTAACTGACTATAAGAAACTTTGCAAGTACATGTCAACTTGCACTAACCCTAACCCAACCCTAACCCCAACCTAACAGTCCACTTATAATCTAATGAGAATTGTAGATGCAATAACTTAAATTCAACAAACAGACCATCTAAATAAAGTGTGACTGTATTAAGTATTAGCAAATAGTTCATTCATTATTTGATAGTGAGCAATTTAATAATAGCACTGTCGCCTCACAGCAAGAAGGTCACTAGTTTAAGTCCTGGCTGGGCCAGTTGGCATTTCTGTGTGGAGTTTGCATGTTCTCCCCATGTTGGCGTTGGTTTCCTCCGGGTGCTCTGGTTTCCCCCACAGTCCAAAGATATGAGCTATTGGTGAAGTGGTCCGTAGTGTATAAGTGTGTGTGTGTAAATGAGTGTGTATGGGTGTTTCCTAATACTGGGTTGCGGCTGGTAGGGCATCCACTGTGTAAAACATATGCTGGAATAGTTGGCGGTTCATTCCACTGTGGCGGCCACTGAAATAGAGACTAAGCCGAAGAAAAATGAATGAATGAATGTACACTAATATAAGTCTAATCTTGTTGCCATAACAAACTGTATATAACAGCATTCTACAAAACATCCAGCTCTCATATGACCTGCCTCACTTCATTTAATTCACTGCGTGCTAATATAGTGTACTCCACTTTCATTAATGAAGGTATATTCAATTATTACATGCACAATAACAAACATGTCTTCAAATTATAGAGCAAGGAAAGAACATGATGTATCTCTGAAGCGGTCAGTGAGCTCAGCGTTCTTGCAGAACTCCTTTTAAAATCAATGAAGCTGTCTACACTGCAGAATGAATCTCTTATTTACATAGTATCTGCACTTGGCAATCAGACTGCATGCTGTACAAAACTCCAGCATTTTCTCTTAAGCTATATTGTTGAACTTCTTTTGCTTTTATTTCGGAAAGTAAGGGGAGATACAAAAAGTTATAAGGACAGAAGGGAATCAGACTGGGGAAAAGTCTTTCTGCTCGCCTGAAGAATAAACTAAAATACCTGTATTTTGCCACAATTTCAAAAAATCTGCAGCATTTAAATATATTTAGTATATCCAGTATATTTACAAAAGCTTGTTTGAATTTTAATTTAATTTATCTGTTTGGGCGGCACGGTGGCTCAGTGGTTAGCACTGTTGCCTCACAGCAAGAAGGTCGCTGGTTCAAGTCCCGGGTTCCTCGTGTACTCTGATTTCCCCCACAGTCCAAAAACATGCGTGATAGGTGAATTGAAAAATCTAAATTGGCCATAATGTATGAGTGTGGGTGTATAGAACATATGCTGGAATAGTATTAATAATATAATTAGTTTAAATGCACCAATCTAGCCAATTTAGCTTTTTTATTTAATGTAAAAACATGATTTTTCGAAAATTACAAAAATATTTTCTTTACTGTTATAGTCATTTACATTAATCTTTTTTTTTTTTTTTGGTAATGGTGTTCTTCAATACTGTTACAGTCACCAGCGGTCTAGCTACTGCGGATTGCTACAGAACTACAATTCTGCCACATTTACGAACTACAACTCCCAGCATGCACCTCACACACACCGGTTCCCTCATTTACACTGTTTACACAAACAGCTGGTAACTCATCATGGACTGATATCTTGGACTATAAAATCAGCACACACACACACTTTACTGCTGAGTAGAGCTGTAATCAGGCCATAAAAATTAGGCCCGATAGTGGTCAGGGGTCTGCCACTCTGGTCTTGTAAATTCTTGTTTTGGTGACAGAGTCCAGACACTAGCTCTGTCTTGTCCTGTCTTGTAGTGCTTGGCTCGAGTTTTCTCGGGTCGAGCACTTGTTTTCTGTCATTGTGTGTGTCTCTGTGTGCACGCCGTTGTGAGTGCGCGGAGAGCGTGCGAGCTCCCGCTTGATGCGGACGCGCGTGGTCTGTGCGTGCTCTTGTACTCGTGTTTGTGTTTTGTTCTGTCGGCATCGCACTCTTTCATTCTCAGCGTCTCAGTCTGGTTGGTTTTGGTTTTGTTTTCGGTTGGCGCTGAGATGAAGCATGCGCGTTGCTTATGTGTGAGCGCACGGTAAGGTGTATTAAATTATCGTGTGCTCGTGTCTTACGTCTACGTTTGTGTTCAAGCACGTGGTTCGGTGTTTACATTGTGGCCGCGTGCTTCAGTCTTGTCTGTTTATTGTGAACGCGCGGTTACTGAGTTCTCTCTTTGGCTTCTCTTTGGAACTCTCTTTGAGTTCTCTCTTCACGCCAACGCGCAAAAGAAGGGGTAGGGGTAAGGGGAAGGGCTAAGGGGTAGAATTAGGATTGGGCCTATGTGGTTTTAAAAGAAAACTTTCAGAAACCACCAGTCGGATCTCGCAAGGAAATTTAACTATTTTACACTTTGTCAGTTTAGTGACTAATTCGTACTAGTTCAGTCATAGTCAAATAGACGATTTTAAAAAGGAGGCGTGGCACCCAACCCCGCCCCTAAACCCAACCGTCATTGGTGGATAAACAACTCTATACTATACTAAATTGTACGAATGAGATCATACGAATTTAATACAAATTAGCAGCCGATTCGAATGTTATCACTTGATTGAATAGGCGTTATCAGCGGTTATCAGCTGGTAGATATGGGCCTTCTGCACGTACTAGTAGGCTCAGAAGGCTGTTATCATCCATCCACATGGTTAATCCACTAGATATCGGCACACTGCCACTTTAGCTCTCAAAAGTCTTTAATATCCCTCACACAATGTTTCGACCGACATGGTCTTCATCAGGTAAAACAATACAAATGGGAATCCTCAAGAAATAGTGAAACAGCTCTACACATTACACCTGCAGTCAATCATCACAATCAGCCAACAAACCCGTGAATAGGCACAATATGAGATATATACCATTACACAAAAGATTTAAAATCCAAATCCAAATTTTCACTTCCTCGAAGACAGAGTTTTCAATGTATAAATATAGCGCATCACACCTGCAAACAATAATCACATCAATCAACTACAAAGCCAGTGAACCAAGGGGAAAAAAGATTGAGTACACATATATTTAGTATACAACCGTGTAGGATATAAATACACTTACAAAAAAGATTTTAAATCAAAATCCAAATTTAAACCTCTCGAAGATAAAGTCTTTTATGTGTAAATGTAAAACGCTTCCCTCTGTAATAAAAGTCTGTCAATATCCCAACCCCTTCTCGGAACCTTCACTTGTTGAATGCCAATTTATCATAATGTCGAAAGGTTATGTTTTAATGCATTAAAATGAACAGAGATAGGATTTCGTTGATCATTCAATCGTATATTACTTCTGTGTTCAGCAATGCGTGTTTTTAAACACCATCTTGTTTTACCGATATAAGCTAAACCACAAGGACATTTAATCATATAGATCACATTTTTTGTGTTGCATGAAATCGCCCCTTTAATCTTTAATTGCTTACCTGAATGGGGATGACTAAAAAACTGACATTTGGTTGTAAAGTTACACTGTGCGCATTGACCACATCTATAATTACCTTCAGGGACTGAAAAAGGATTATCAGACAGTGTTGCCAGATTGGGCGGGTAGTGGATATTTGGGCGTTATTATAAAGGTACGCCCGCCTGGCCGCGATCTCCCTTAACCCCCCAATGTTCGTCAATTTTGGCACCGTTCCCCCTACTTTTCTTGAAATACAGGACTATCCAATCACCCCTCATACGTTTTCGAGTGCCCCATATATCTATGGGAGCGCCCAACCCCCCCCCACACACACACTTTTCGTGAAATTTGGGACCGTCTCTCCCCCCCCCCACACTTTTTGTAAAATCGAGGTTGTTGGGCGGGTGTTTTCGCATGTCGGCGGGTTTTTGGGCTGGAAAAAGTCAGCTACATCTGGCAACACTGTTATCAGAGCGTTTTACCCGATGAAGACCATGTCGGTCGAAACGTTGTGTGAGTGATATTAAAGACTTTTGAGAGCTAAAGTGGCAGTGTTGCCGATTTTCTTTTGATCTTTTGCTGCAGTGTTTATTTTTGATCAAGCACCTGCCTCCGAGATTTTTTAGATGTCCGCACATTTCTGTTTTTTGCTTAATCCACTATATATCACATACGGCTGCGGCTGGCAGTTAACAATAATTATTTTTATTATTTATTAAACTTTCCATTAATTGTACTTTGTTAACATCTACGCCTTACTCCAACCCTAAACCCAGCCGTCACAGTAATGTAAAAACAGAACTGGATCTGGAGTCTTCTCTATTAGTATAGCTGATTAACCATGAAAATTATTTATATTATTTATTAAATTTCCCATTAATTATATATTATTGTTTACCTCTACCCCAACCCTAAACCCAACTGTCACAGTAATGTAAAAACAGATCTGGATCTGGAGTCCTCACTATTAGTGTAGCTGATTAACCATGTGGATGGATGATAACAGCCTTCTGAGCCTACCAGTAGGTAGGACCCCTACTGGCCCATATCTATCAGCTGATAATCACTGATAAAGCCCATTCAAACGAGTGATAACATTCAAAGTGCGTGCAAATTAGCCACTAAATCAAAAAGTTATGAATTGCCATGAGATTGTGTTGGAAACTACACATTTAAAATATGTTTCACATGTGTCTTAGATATTACACATGACTTTAACATTTGGTTTCACCTGTAGATTCTCTGGTTTCCCCCACATGACAGAATGTATACATTGACAACACTATATTTCCTATGTATATTTGTTTTACCCATGCATGCAGGTGTTTTTTTGTTTATGGCCTTGAGAGGTTGGGATACACTCCACCCTTGCTAAACCTTGTAGAGCAAGTTATTTGGAAACTGGATAGCTGTTTTGTTCTGTTCTGTTCACTGATTCTGGATCACACATGTTTAGCATTCTAATGTTTGTGCTTATAATCAGATGCAGGCAAGATTAGCTGCATCTTTGCTTTAGTGATACAACTTGCTTCACATTAGTATAAAGGGGACCTATTATGTGCATTTTAACAAGATGTAAAATAAGTCTCTGATGTTTCTAGAGTGTATATGTGAAGTTTCAGCTCAAAATACCCCACAGATCATTTTCTTTTGCATATAAGCTCTCATGTTTACCATGTCCCTTGGTTGTGTAGTGTAATGCTGTAACCATACAAGTCCAAAAACCTAAAACCATAGTACTGTTTGATAAATCTATATCATATAATTGCATTTTGTGGGTGCTGTAGCTTGCGTATAACTCAAAAACTGTGTTTGTTCATATGTCCTGTATTTTTTGAGTACCTAGAATAGTATGCCATTTGGTTGTTTTCTTCTAACAGAAAAGGTCTCGGTCAGTTTCTGTCCTCTTTGAGTTTTCTGTTTGAAGAGTCAGTTGCTTCATGTTATTCCAGGAAGAGCTAAAGCAATGTTCAGCTATTCACTCTCTACCTTTTGTGTCTTCCTCCTGTCTTATTTTCCTAAAAATAAATGTTTTATATACATTCTGAAAACGTAGCCCTATATGCGTTTCTCGAGATCACGAATTATGTAGTCAGAAGTAGCTAGATTTAAGAAGTACATCTTTAAAATGAACGCTACGGGCCATACCTGCCAACACTCCCGTTTTTCCCGGGAGTCTCCCGTATTTCAGACCCGTCTCCCGTATTGTTCTGTCTCCCCGTAAACTCCCGGAATCCCCCCCATCCGCCCCCCGCTCCTCAGCATTTTGGTACAGTCCGGGCTGAAACCTGGTGCTTGTGCGCGTGCTCTTCCGGTGAATCCGGTCGCACGCCTCCATCTCCCCAAATCTCTCACCCCTCCCGCTCCCTGCTCTTCAGTTCGCAGCCAGTGTTGCCAACTTAGCGACTTTTCAGACCCCCCTAGCGACAAATTTTCAAAAAAGCGACAAACCTACCGACTTTTTTGTGTGTTACTGGAGATTTTTATAGACTGTCGTTTGTCCATTACTGTACCGTCCCTACCTACTCTTCTCAACGAGCTGCGGGTGATGCCGCCGGCCCCTCCCCCGCCTCAGAGCACTGACAGGCGGTCCAGTCCTCGTACAGCAGCCTCTCCCACCTGCAGCCTGACAGCAGATCACCCCTCTGCGTACCGACGGCAAATGATTTAGCACCGGGAGTGTGAAGGTATTTCCCTTGTACAGTCAAACTGATCTGCTTCTCCTTTATTTTAACAATTTGATTTGACCGTTTATTGTTCACAATCAAAGATGTTTTAAGTGAGAGTTTCAGAACTTGTCTGAGTATATTACGTCTGAGAGATTTCTGCAAATTCACTTCACATCTATAATGATATACTGTATTCAAACAGTAATAAATTTAGTTAAATTGACATGCTTACATAAAGCGTAGTGCAAATATAATACCCCCTTTATTTACCATAGGCTGTTAAACAAACAGAAAAGGTAGAACGTGATGACGTCAGTAATATGCAAATTAGCGTATGACGTAAATATCACCCCCCCCCCCCCCCCCCCCCTCTACCGGAATTTACGAACCAGATGTTGGCAGGTATGCTACGGGGTGGTATGACACAATTTCTTTTCGCGCTAGCAGCTGAGCGCTTACCTCCGTATGGACGGCTTTCTTGCTGTTACCAGTTTGTCCAGTGGCTTGCAGCATATGTTGGTGGACTTGAGATGCATAGAAGAGTTGACCGCGATGATGGGCTTTGAGTCTGTCAAAGAACAGTTCCAGAAAGCAGGTAAGACAAAACACAACAAATGTAATAAACAAGTAAATAGCAGGGTGAAAATGTGTGGAAAAATCAGGAAGCTTTTCTTTTTCTGAATTGCTTTTCTAAACACTGTTCGGTTGCGTTTAGGGAAGTGGCTGGGCGGGTCAATCGGTGCTTTTTAAAACACTATTGGTTGGGTTTATGGAAGGGGGTGGGTGGGGGTATCGGTCGGTCGGTCAGCCAGTCAGTCGATAGTGGTCTCTGGTGGATGTATGCAAGAAGAGTGTCTGCAAATGGCGCTCCCAAGAGAAATTTGAGATCTCAGATAGCGTACACAGCAGCCTCTGATGAATTTGTGAAAACAAAAATTGCAAAAAAAGTTCCTCCTGGGATGTATTTGGCGCTCTCCAGAAATGTATATAGGGGTACGATTTTAGAATGAGCCCGGATTTTTTATATACAATTGAAAGCAACATGTTTAGCCCTCTTGTAAATGTTTAATTCTCTTAAAAATATATTTCCTAAGTGCTGTTTAATGAAGGGATTAACAAATTTGCAATCATAATAGTTTTGATAACGAATTTTTAATAATTTATTTTATTTTGTCTTTGCAATGATGTACATAATAATTTAGTTATTTCGCAAGATACTAGTATTTAGCTTAAAGTGAAATTTAAAGGGTTAACTAGGTTAACTAGACAATTTAGTTTAACTATAGTCCTTGGACAACAGTTTTTTTTATTAATGTAGTCATCTAAAATGATAATATTTTTAATATAAGATTAATAATAATTTTAAAACATGTTTTTTTTTTTCTTTTCTCTTTTTTTTTTTTTTTAAATAACTGCTTTTACTTCAGCCAAACTAAAACAGAGTGTCTGCTGGGTCTTAAAAAATCTTAAAATGTCTTACATTTCTAAAACTCAATTTTAGGCCTTAAAAAGTCTTAAATCACTGACATTTTGTTTTGTAAGTCTTAAATAATTGTAAACAGGTCTTAATTTTCCTGTCTATGTAAAGCTACCCAACACGCATCCAATCACCAACAATCCATCTCTCTACAACTTTAAACAAAACTCTATTTATAACAATATGGTTTAATTATTGTCCTTACAACATTACTGTTAAAAAGTTCTCTTTGTATTTACAGTCCATATATGATGAGGACACAGACCTGCACAGACTGCTGTGAATACATTTAGTTTATTAGAGTTTTTAAAGATTTTTTTAAAGATATGTTTTATTGAAAAATGTGTATGTATGCAACTAGGGTTTGCTTGTTTTGACAATTTATTTAAAATATTTTGCTAAGAAATATCGAATTATAATATAACATAGAAAAATCCTGTATAAGTCTTAAATTTCATTCATAATGGTCTTAAAAAGGTCTTAAAAAGTCTTAAATTTGATTTTATGGAACCTGCAGAAGCCCTCTAAAAAAAAAAAAAAAAAGTCCTTTTCAAGAAGAAAAAATACATATTATAGGACACTGTGAAAGTCATTGCTCTGTTAAACATCCTGTGAAAAAGTTGAAACACTATTTGAAACACTGTAAAACCCAACAGTCAACTTTATCAAATGAATTGAGTGTGGTTAACTCAAAATTTACTGTAAGTTAATTCTACTCATTTGAAAAAAGTTTTGAACTCAGTGTTGTAGGTAGAGTTAATTAAATACCTCATTACTTCAACCTAAATAGAGTAAGTTCACAGTAGTCATATAGATTAGCTTTTTTTTTTTTTTTTTTAACTCAAATGGTTGTATAGCAATCAGTTTCCTCAAACGGTTTGAGTTGCCTTAACTTATTGGGTTTTACAGTACTCAGTTGGTTTGAGTTCTCTTCGCTTCATTTACTCAAATGGATTATGTTCACAGTACTCATTAGGGTTAGTCTTTGAACTTAAATGGTTTGTTGCAATCAGTTCCCTTAAATGGTTTGAGTTACCTTAATTTTTTGGGCCTTATTTTAACGATCTAGGTGCAAAGTCCAAATTGCACGGCGCAAAAGAATTAAGGGCGTGTCAAAATCCACTTTTGGTATTTTAAGGACAGAAAATTACGCTTTGCGTCGCGGCGCATGGTCTAACAGGGTTGAGCTTATTCTCTTAGAGAATAAACCAATCAGAGCCTCATGTTTGGAGAATAAACCAATCAGAGCCTCATCTCCCATTCCCTTTAAGAGTCAGTTGCGTCACGCCATAGCGCATCTCCTTTTTACATGGCGGACTTTGTAAGTGGAAAAACTGAACACTTTACTAGCGAGAAAACAGTTAAACAGAGCATCTGCAGCGTGAGAATGAGAGATGAGTCTCCTCATTCTTTACTTTCACTCTCTTGGATAAGGAAATGTGTTGTATGCACAGACATCCATTAGCCTACATAATTAATTGTGTTTGTTATGCGCAAAGATTTGTTTCAAAACTATTTCTGAATTCAGTTCTAATTTCCAGCAAACGAATAAATGAACAATAATAATGAAGTGTGGTCAAAAAACTGAGTTACATCCAAATACACATGCTATGCCCATATGGTCTAAAAGCTGACAGGTGGGCAAATCTAAGCTTGTTTTTAATAAAACAAATATAAATATGCATATAATAAATAATACTGCTAATAATAATAACATTATACAAAAGCAATTTGTCATGAATAAACTGGAAAAGCCCCCCGAGATGAAGAAGGCATGAAGGCAGTAGTTTTTATATTTATGTAGGCTAGAAAGTAATCATTTTTGTAATATTTTAATCCTTTATTTTTTATTTGTAAAGATATTTGCGTATTGCTCTACATCCTGTGTGTATTAAGCAATGTTTAAGCGAGGCGCACAACTAACATGCTCTGCGATTGACTTTAGACCTATTCTTAGCTGGTCTATTAAACAGTCTATTCTAGTTTCTCAAAATAGCAACGCGCCAGCAATGCGCCTCAACACACCTCCTTTTTTAGACCAGAACGGCTATGGGCCTCATATGAGCGCAAATGCATTTGCTATTTAAACAGCGTTGTGCAAAACGTCAAAATGACTCTTGCGTCTAGCTGAAACTAGCAAACAACAATTGCGTTGTGTCTTGCGCCGGGTGTATGATAGGGCCCTTTGGGTTTTACAGTGTAATCATTTTCCCTTCATCTGTAAGTGTTATGCAGGCAAAATAGCATCTGCTGTAAATGTATTAAAAAGTAAGCTTAAAAAGATTTAGTGTTACTACAGTCAGTTTTTCTCTCATACATATAGCTGAGAGAAATGTCGCATGGACACACATTCTAACACCAGCCTAACTTGTTATACTCTCAGTGTTTAATTGCCCATCTGTGCATTATTACAGCTACAGTTCTGATGACAAGCTGAACACATCGACACATTTGTATGAATATCATTTTAATATTGCTGAACGAAACTCTACTTTTAGCTTTCAGTCGGAAAAAGAAAGATAAAGAGACAATGTCAAAACCTGCTCAAGAACAAAATAAAATCCTCATAAGAGACCAGCCGCAAGGCCAGAACTGTCATTATCAGTCATCAAAACATAACTCAAAGTGTCTAATTCATGTTGATGTGTGTGTGCGTCAGATGTGGGATTTGCTTGAGTGATCTTTATACCTGATCACACAGCGGGACAGAGTCACTTCATTCGCACAATAAACAGCCAAACAGAATATCTTTACTGGCAAATGAGGACTGGGGATTGGCTAATTATAACCATATTATCATAACAGTTTAATATTCATGTAATTATCCATGTGAATAATTATATGGCCATGTTTATACTTCAATAATGGCTTTTAACCGGTGCCACATGGAGATGCTTCATATAGTTTCAAAAATAACTGACAGTCTGACAGAAACACGTCCTTAGGAAACATTCGTCCATTCATTTTCCTTCAGCTTAGTCCCTTATTTATCAGAGATTGCCACAGTGGAATGAACCGCCAACTATTCCAGCATATGTTTTATGCAGTTTTACCCAATTCACCTATAGTGCATGTCTTTGGACTGTAGGGAAAATTGGAGCACCTGAAGGAAACCCACACCAACACAGGGAGAACATGCAACCTCCACACAGAAATGCCAACTGGCCAAGCCGGGACTCGAACTAGTGACCTTTTTGCTGTGAGGTGACAGTGCTAACCCCAGTGCTAAAAATTGTGTGTATGATTGAATAAATAAATTTAATACAACAATTATTGCTATAAAGTTACAGTTAGGTCCATAAATATTTGGACATCAACACAATTCTAACATTTTTGGCTCTATACACCAACACAATGGATTTGAAATTACCAAGATGTGCTTTAACTGTAGACTGTCAGCTTTAATTTGAGAGTATCAACACCCAAATCAAGTGAACGGTGTAGGAATGACAACGGTTTGCATATATGCCTCCCCCTTGTTAAGGGTCCAAAAGTAATTGGACAGAATAATAATCATAAATCAAACTTTCACTTTTTAATAATTGGTTGCAAATCCTTTTCAGTCATTTACAGCCTGAAGTCTGGAACGCACAGACATCACCAGACACTGGGTTTCATCCCTGGTGGTGCTCTGCCAGGCCTCTACTGCAATGGTATTCAGTTCCTGCTGGTTCTTGGGGCATTTTCCCTTCAGTTTTGTCTTCAGCAAGTGAAATGCATGCTTAATCGGATTCAGATCAGGTGATTGACTTGGCCATTGCATAACATTCCACTTCTTTCCCTTTAAAAATTCAAAAAGCCCTTTCCCTTCAAAAAGCTTTTGCTGTATGCTTTTGGTCATTCTCCATCTGCACTGTGAAGGACCGTCCAATGAGTTCCGAAGCATTTGGCTTAATATGAGCAGAAAATATTGCCTGAAACACTTCAGAATTAATCCTGCTGCTTTTGTCAGCAGTCACATCATCAATAAATACAAGAGAACCAGTTCCATTGACAGCCATACATGCCCACACCATGTCACTACTACCACCATGCTTCACTGCTTAGGATCATGAGCAGTTCCGTTCCTTCTCCATACTCTTCTCTTCCCATCACTCTGGAACAAGTTGATCTTGGTCTCATCTGTCCATAGGATGTTGTTCCAGAACTGTGAAGGCTTTCTTAGAACTCTAATCTGGTCTAGACTCACCAATGGTTTACATCTTCTGGTGAACCATCTGTATTCACTCTGGTCATGTCTTCTCTTAATTGTTGATTTTGACACACATACACCTACCTCCTGGAGAGAGTTCTTGATCTGGCCAACTGTTGTGAAGGGATTTTTCTTCACCAGGGAAGGGATTATTTGGTCGTCCACCACAGTTGTTTTTGTGGTCTTCCGGGTCTTTTGGTGTTGCTGAGCTCACTGGTTCGTTCTTTCTTTTTAAAAACGTTACAAACAGTTGTTTTGGCTACACCTAATGTTTTTGCTATCTCTCTGATGGGTTCGTTTTGTTTTTTCAGCCTAACGATGGCTTGCTTGACTGATAGTGACAGCTCTTTGGATCTCATCTTGAGAGTTGACAGCAACAGATTCCAAATGCAAATGGCACACTTAAAATGAACTTTGGACCTTTTATCTGCTCATTGTAATTGGGATAACGAGGGAATAACACATGGAACAGTTTAAAAGCCAATTGTCCAATTACGTTTGGACCCTTAACAAGTGGGAGGCACATATGCAAACTGTTGTAATTCCCACACCATTCACCTGATTTGGATGTAAATACCCTCAAATTAAAGCTGACAGTCTGCAGTTAAAACACATCTTGTTCATTTCATTTCAAATTTATTGTGTTGTTGTATAGAGACAAAAATATTTGAATTGTGTCGATGTCCCAATATTTATGGACCTAACTGTATATTTTAACTGTACTTTACGAACACTGAGAAAAAAAAGTCTTTATTTTCTACATTAACAAAATTTTTAGGCTCAAAGATTTTTTCCACTTACATTTTAGTGAGCTGTAGGCTTATTTATGAAATGCTTTTAGGAAGTTGACATCACCCGCAGTGTCACATGCTGTATTCCATCCAAAACTTTTTTAAACAGAATTTTGATCACTTTTATAACTATTATGCATGCAGGTTTTATGGGTTTTTAATTGACTGTCTGCATAGAGTATTTAAAACAGCCCAGCTAATCAGAAATGTCTGCCTCTGCTTACTGCTTGGCAAAATGACAGAAACGTACCTAAACATACACTGAAAAAAAATGATCCATTGGATTTACTTAATTTTTATTTTAAGGTAAGTGGTTGCAAACAATTTATACAGGCTGAATTTAAACAAACAGATTAAGTTGAATATCAGTACATTTATTTATTTTTAATTCAGCCTATATCAATTGTTTGCAACCACTTACCTTAAAAAATGGAGTAAATCCAATTAATATTTTTTTCAGTGTACAATGTAATAAAGAGCACCTATTTTACACCTTTTTCAAGATTTAAGTGTCTCCAGAAAGTGTCTGTAAAGTTTCAGCTTAAAATACCCATCAGATTATTTATTATACCTGGAAATTTGAGGGCATTAAGACATTGTAGCTGCTTTGTTGCCTGTGCCTATAATGCAAATGAGCCGGTTCTCCCCGCCCACCATTCCCATGTGCATGTCAGGGCCATAGAGATCGCTCACTATACACTTATTTCACGTGGCCGCCTTTTTAAAGCACGAAAGCTAGGCTGCGGTGGGAAGAAATCCGGAAGTATAGGATCAGCACCGTAAACATTGCAACATCATGCTGTGGACTACAAACCTCCAGCTGTTGCTGCGATTTCAAAATGCAGAAATGGTGTAAATATAACTTTAACATCATTTAGTTCAGCTTAATTTAAACAATTAAATGCATATTAGGCATCAAACAACATGGTAATCTGTTTAAGAGTAATACGCTTAAGTGTCCTCCTAGGCTTCAGTTCATGGCAGCAGGTAAACACCATGGGGACGATTCTCTGCTTCAGTCTATGTAACGATTAAACGATGCAGTCCTCTGTAGCACATCCTCGTCTGTAACAGTGTTGTCCCTGTACTAAAGTTTTAAAAACGTCCATTTCCCGCTAACATTTAGGCGCCGCTGAGCGCGTTCATAAACAGTGCTGATTTGCCATAGTATTCACCAGTGCTCAACAGAAATGACTGTGATTGGCTGTGAAGGTCATCAGTTCACCGCTCTTCACAGATTGCAAACACAGATAGACAGACATTGAAGCGTTTTAAAGCCATGCAGATCAGTGGATTCATCAGCAGATCGCTCGTCTGTGTTTGCACTCGGTAAACATCGATGAAGTGCAGTGAACTGATGACCTTCACGACCAATCACAGTCATTTCTGTTGAGCACTGGTGAACAACATGGCAAATCAGCGCTGTTTAAAGGGTCACGAAACACTAAAACACATTTTTTTAGCTGTTGACAGTCATATATGTGTCCCACGCTGCTATAAACACTATTAGGACACATATATTGCACTAAAAAGTGAACATTGGTTGTTTTGTGTTATTTTGAGCAAATTCGTTCTTCCGGTTTGAAACTAATTTTTGAAGCTACGTCACGGCCATGAGATACTTAGGTGTAAATCCAGCCTGGAGAGTGTCTGTCTGTCTTTTCGAGAACATAGTGATGTATCTGAGTGTGCGGCATTAATTCATGAGAAAGACGTGCTTCAAACCAATCAGCGCGCTCTATTGTCCCTGCTGAAAAATCCAGCTTAAACCAGCCTAAGCTGATTGGCTGGTTTTAGCTGGTCGACCAGCCTGGTTTTAGAGGGGTTTTGGCCATTTCCAGGCTGGTTTCCAGCCATTTCCAGCCTGGTCTTAGCTGGTCAGGCTGGGAGTTGACCAGCTAAAACCAGCTTGACCAGCCAAAACCAGCTATGTCCAGCTTAAACCAGGCTGGTCAAGCTGGTTTTAGCTGGTTTAAGCTGGTCATTTTCCAGCCTGACCAGCTAAGACCAGGCTGGAAATGGCTGGAAACCAGCCTGGAAATGGCCAAAACCCCTCTAAAACCAGGCTGGTCAACCAGCCTAAACCAGCCAACCAGCTTAGGCTGGTTTAAGCTGGATTTTTCAGCAGGGGTGTGTGACGTGAAACTTCATTAATATGCATGATAGCCCCGGAGACTGTCTACCTGTTTACAGTGTTCAGACGGCAGAGAGACGCCACGTTGTGTTGCTAAAACAAGTGAAAGAACAAGAATTTGGAGACACGGGTCGTCGGTGTTGCGTTTATAAGTGTGCTGCAACGAAGGTTTTGTTTTCATTTTCCCTCTATGAGAGAGCAGCTGCACTCACGTGTGGATTACAGTGCACGCGACACACGACAGAAACGCGTTTGGAAGGAACATTTTTTTACCCGAGAGCTTTTCGCATCTGGAAATGATGAAATCCGGATTTGCCGCTCGTCTCCTTTTAATAAAAAGACACAGCTCCAGTTTGATTGTCTGTCTACAGATTTGGTAAGTGTGTGCAGTGCTCTTTGTTTAACTTAGATTGCAAAGTTAGTTCGTAAGCAGTGCTCTTTCAGTTTTTAAAGACATACCATAGTCAAAATGATTTAGTTACTAAGTTTACAGTATGTTAATATCACTGCAATATTATAGTATGGACTGAAAGATCCGCTAATTCTGCTCTCCGAGTGTAAACATGTAAACACAAACTATTCCCGTCGTGCAGGATTTTCGCCGCATTTTGTGACAGGATAGTCTATACACATACGGCTTTCTGACGCTACCTACCGAGTACGTAAGTTACAGAGAAATGCGGAGGATTTTTTTTCTCCCATTTGCCGTGCGGTATCAAATCAGCCTCTGTGTGTTTGTTATGCCTGTGATCAGCGCGTGCCCAAATGGAAACTCCCTTCTTTGCAAATCATACCCTCTTTCCCTCCCCCGACACTCCCACACTCCCAGAGCTGGACACGCCCAACTTTCCTGACTTTTTTCAAACTAGAGGTGTGAAAACACCCTGCTGAGAGAGGGGGGTTTCATGGCCCTTTAAGAATGCCATCAACAGTGCTTAAATGTTAAAAGGAAATGGACATTTTTTTAAAGTTTAATATAGTAAAAAAAAACAGATCATTAACTTGAGTTTGATGAATGGCATCTAAAATGTGTGTTTGCCCTGCTGAAAAAAACAGCCATATGCTGGTAAGGTATGTTTTGATGCTGGTCTTGCTGGTTTTAGTGCTGGTATTGCTGGTTTCAATGCTGGTTTTGCTGATCTCGATGCTGGTTTTGCTGGTCTCGATGATGGTCTTGCTGGTTTCAATGCTGGTCTTGCTGGTTTCAGTGCTGGTCTCAATGCTGGTCTTGCCGGCCTGAGTGCTGGTCCTGACCAGCATTGAGACCAGCAAGACCAGCATCAAGATCAGCAAAACCAGCACTGAAACCAGCAAGACCAGCATTGAAACCAGCAAGACCAGCATACCAGCATCAAAACATACCTTACCAGCATATGCTGGTTTTTTCAGCAGGGTGGGAAAGAAAACGTTAGCTAATAGTGCCATTTCCCTTAACTTAGCTAAAAATGAGGTCTGATATCCCTTTTATTTTCACTTTCCATTCAGAACGGACCTTCGGGTCACTTGGAAGGCGGTAAAATGATAAATTTGTGTCACTTTCTTTTTGCTAATAAGATATACAGCCAGGTACACAACATTCCTGTGTGACTCAGGCGATACTTCCGAGTTCCTTCCCACCGCAGCCTCGATTTCACTGTTTAAAATGGCGGCCGCGTGAAATCAGTCTATTGATCTGATGAGTGTAGCTTCTCCTGCTGTGTCTCACGCATAATGCCTAGTTAACACTACAGGATTTTAAGCCTGATTTGAGCCTGATTTGGAAGTTAACGAGCTCTCCGACAGGTCGGGCTGTGATCGGGGAAAAATCTGCGGGTGCACGGCGCTCGGCAGTCTTTATGTGTGAACTACTGAACAACGCATCAAAGAGGCTCGCTGAAGCGTTGCCGACACCTCGCAGAGGGAAATCCAATATTTAGCATGCTGAATATTCCAGAGCAGTTGGCCGACTCGACCCCACGTGTGGTCAGATGTAGTGAAGAGCTGCAGCCAATGAGAGAGCATATCAGCATGAGCTGAATGGCTGTGTGTTCAGGAGCTGAACAGAAACGTTTGTGATTGGCCAGAATGGGCATCCATGCACTCGCTTCATTCTGGGTTAACACAGACATGAGAGTAGGCTATATTAACAGTGGAGCTAGAATTCTGTAACTATTAGAATTAATGGTCATTCTGACCTTTCTCACATCATATTTACATTCAAAACTTCTATTGCGATATTAAAATTAAGCTTTGAATGTCTGTCATTATATTTTATGACAGCATTACCCTAAAAATATTATCTTTTTTGGTAATACAGCCTATAAATATGTAGTTAAGATACTAGAACATGCAAAGGTCTGAGCCTCGCTTTCATTTTCACTTTCAAACAGGAGCATTTCGCGGCACAGAATATGCTGTTTTGAAATATATATCTGAAGTAAATTTATGTTTTTGCTATCAGAAAGTTTTGTTTATTTTAGCAGGAAGTTGCGAGGTAAAGAAATACATGCATATATAAAGTCACAGCGAAAAGTAGCAGATATGCATGCTGTCGTTTTGACCAATATGGTAATTAAAGGTAGAAATGCTCAGTTCTATACTGTTTTGTAATTTAAAAAAAATAACAATGTTAGAAAGACATACACAGATATTTAGGAAACGTCAGAGTGTTATAGATATGTTAGTTTTTTTTTCAAAGAGTTATAAAATTACAAAAAATAAAATCACTCTGTGTATCTTTCCAATTGAACTTTGCAGATGAGTGCATCAGCTGACTGATGATGTTTTTAAATGCTCCCTTGAAAGCTTGAAACGCTGTCAGTGATGTAATCAGCACACAAGCAGCCAATAGTGTTCAGCTTTTTCTGACGACTCCTCCCTCAAAATTTCATTGGCTGTGGTTTGGTAGCTTGACTGAACTGTTGGCGAACAAGTTGTTGTCAGATCATGTAGTGTGTGACCCCCCTCTTGTGGATCATTTACGTAGTGTCGCGTAGTGTAAACACCACAGTGATTACAAGACACAAAATCAAGTCATGTAGTGTGAACTGCACAGCGATCTGCCGATGCTTAAAATCCTGTAGTGTGAACTAGGCTTAAGCAGCACAGTGACAGACAAGAATGAAGCAGATCTCTCTTACTACAGTAAAAACTTTCCCAACGGTTATTTGATATATTTGTTGTGGAGTCGATTCAAGCCTTTCTGCTACAATAAGTCACACACAATGTCATTATAAAGTAAAGACACACGTTAATATACATTGCTGTATGGACATCCCTTATGTTAATGTACAAAATAAACCTGATTTAACATCCACAAACCAGGATTGAAGCATCTTCTTTTATAATTGTGCTGACATGCGGCTGTGGTGAAGAATTACGAAGTGATTTTACTGTCTTTATTACAAACATGCACTGTTGTAAAACTTGTAAAACTCATTCTTGAGGTCCTGCTGATCACAGAGAGCGTTTAACCCCGGTTGCTTTGTGCACATCCTGTCTTGTGGATATAATAATTTACGTTACTATGGAGACATGTTAATACACGGCTGTCAGTAAATTTGGTGGGAGGGGAAACTGCACTCCTCAAAATGGGAGAGATTTGGATCCTATTCCTAACATCAGGAAATTTAAAAAGAAACTTACTGTGTTTATATCAGCCCAATATGACTGTGGACAGACTATACCTACACAAAGTAGATTTTCATCATAGGTGTCCTCTAAAATGTCCAGATGAAATGGCCACTATTAGCAGTACAAAATGAAACAAGGACTAAAAAGAACCACACAATTATAATTCCACATAAATATTCCCAATTAATAAAAATTGTCTTCTTTTGCTGTTGCTGTTTTACTATGTGGATTATTTGTACTAGTCTTAATACTATTTGACATTTGCATCACAAAACCAGCTTCATAAATAGATTTATTTTAGACTTAATAAACTTATGATGTAGTCTTGCGAAGTCCAGAACAAAGATTTCTGATCCTAGTACCACAAAGCTCAATATTGGGTCCACTTCTGTTTTCTGTTTTTATTAACAATCTTCTTTTAGTTCTTTCTTACTCTTCTCTTCATCTTTATACAGATGACACTGTCATTTATAGGTCAAAACCTCTTCTAACTGAAATTCAAAACATGCTTCAAACAGACATTTACTCTACAAGATAGGATTCAATTGAATTATTTACTGCTTGCATTGATAGTTCACCCAAAAATAAAAATTCTGTCATCATTTACTTACTGCTTCTAAACCATTTTGACTTTCTTTCTTCTGTTAAACACAAACTAACATTTTTTAAAGAAAGCTGGAAACCTGTATCACTGACTAGAATTTAATTTTTCTACTCTGTGTCACGATCATCAGCGGTTGCAGATCACTGGAGAACTACGAATCCCCATCATGCAACTCACACACACACCAGTTCCAGTTCTCTCCCTGATTGCACACACACAGCTGGAAGCTCATGTTCCCCTGTAACATTTCTAAGCATTTTCCTTGCCTTGTCCTTTTACCCTCATGTTACTGTTTGTTTCTGTTTGACCATTGCCTGACTAAGCTATTAATAAACTGTGTTTGGACCCTCAAGTGCATTGCACCCCGATTCCTTCACCAGGGAAGGTTTTCAGCTTTTCTCAAAAAATCTTCTTTTGTGTTCAAAGGTAGAAACTAACTCAAAATGGTTTGGAACCACGTGATGTTGAGTAAATAGTAATTTAATTTCCATTTTTGGGTGTCCCTTTAATAGTGATATATCTCATACTATGGTTTTTGGTACAAAGAATATGCTTAGATAAAAATTCAATGATTTACAAAAATGTGTGAAGAAGAGTGAATCAAACTAATTAGATTTATGATACACATTATTGTACAATGCATGAATTTACTCACTCTCTATCATTCGGCTAAGTCCATGACTTATCAGGGGTCGCCACCATGGAATGAACCGTCAATAACTCAGGCATATGTTTTAACAAAAGTTTGCATTTCAAAGAGTTTATCCTAAAGAATAAAAATTTGTTGAAAGGTAAAGGCAAGGCAAGTTTATTTATGTAGCACATTTCATACACAGTGGTAACTCAAAGTACTTTACATAAACAAGAATAAAGGATATAAATAAAATGAAATAAAAATGATTTAAAAAAATAAAAATTATTATAAACAGATTAAAATGTGTTAAAACAGGTTTTAAAGGAATGAAAAGGAGAAGGAAGACATAATAGAGCAATCTGTCAGATGTAGCACAGTGGTCATTCAGTAAAGGCACAGCTAAACAGATGTGTTTTAAGTCTTGATTTGAATGTGCCTAATGTTGGAGCACATCTGATCATTTCTGGGAGCTGATTCCAGCAGCGGGGGGCGTAGTAGCTGAAGGCGGATTCACCCTGCTTTGACTGAACTCTTGGAATTTCTAGTTTGTATGATCCTAGAAATCTGAGTGTTCTTCTAGGTTTGTATTCAGTGAGCATATCTGTAATGTATTGAGGTCCTAGGCCATTTAGTGATTTATAGACAAGTAATGATACCTAAAATCTATTCTGAATGTAACTGGGAGCCAGTGTAGGACCTGAGGACAGGTGTGATGTGCTCTGATTTTCTGGTTCTGGTCAGAATCCTGGCAGCAGCATTTAGGAAGGCTAGTGAGGAGTCCATTACAGTAATCCACCCTGCTGGTGATAAAAACATGAACAAGTTTCTCACTGGAAACAAAGCGTTCAGAATCACAATTCTTGACCTTATTTTTTTTGTTGTTTGACCCCTAGAGTGAAGGTTAGCAAAGATGAAATATCATGGTTGTTACACAGTTTCTTTGTGTTCTTGCTTAAGTATTTTACATCCTTTATTTTGGTATTTAATAATAGGATGTGTTTTGAAATCGAATGCTCTAATTGTTTGTGAAAGTAGTCATGTTGGTACTTTTTGCCTACTTGCTGAATTCATTTTCTGATAGGATGTGACATTACAACAGCCCTTTTAATAAAGACTTTTCAGACTCACATTCATTTGTTTTGGATGTAGCTGAACAGATTTTCTAGTGCCACTTAATGGATATTGCACGTAGAAACTCTTATGAAATGCACAGCAAGCGACATAATAGAAATAAACCCACAGGCCTGATTTTTCAGTGAGTCATTAAGCTTTAAAATGCACAAAGGAAAAAAAAAAAACGAATTAAAAGACTGAAATATGGTCATAACATTTTTTATTAGTCGGATCATTGGATCATGTTTTGATGAACTGCTGCCACACAAACACACTCACGCACAGCCCTTTTAATGAATTATCCTTCTCTGTGATGTTAATTGCACTAATGAAGCTTGGTGAATAGTCCACATTATGCCTAATTTACGTAAAAAGGAGGCGTGTTTGAATTGAAGAGAATGACAGTGACTTGAAATACTCACATTTTGCTACTGGCTAAATAGAATTCGGTGACTGGCTTGTGAATAAGTCAAAATGTTGCCACCCAACAAAAAATCTAAGTCAATTGTGTTTGTTTAAATAGTTGTATGATGTCACATTAAACTCCCTCTTACCCGTCTCTCTCTACCCAGATTAAAAGGAAAATAAAGTGTTGCTATTAATATATTCTTTTAAGGGAACTTTGTTCAGCAGAGCATGAATCCTCTCCTTTCAGGCTGCGCTATCCTCCTATTCCAGTTAAATGAGCTGAACATAATGCGCATGAGCGGTAAAAAACATTTGGAAACGTTGGGAAATGTTCCTTCTGCGTCTGAGTGAGGTTTTGCTGAGGTGACCCTAACAAATCTGCCTTTGAGAGGAGTCAAGAGCCAGTTCAATGCTGATGCAGACAGAAAACATTAGACCTGCCCATCAGACCAGGCTCTTACTTTTACACAATTATTCTCCTGTATTTCTGTGCCAGGGAAATGCGGTGTCAAATCCAGCAGGGAAGAGGCTGAATTCCACCCTCCAGCTGGAGGACACAGAGTCTTGCAGACACTGACATTCCCTGATCGGCGCGAGGGAAATGTTCCATCTGAAAGCGTCTGGACAAAAATGTATTTATCATCCTGACAGATATCCAACAGCAGTCACATGAAAACTCACTTTAGAAATTGTTTGCATTGCATCACGGTTTGATTTTGAATAAATACGTAAATAAATAAATAAATATTTGCAAAACTATGTACAAAGACAAAAGTATACACCCTCCTTTTAGATATTTTCCAAGTAAAGTTTAATTTGAAAGGAAAGACATTTTTTTCAAAAGAATTTTCTATTCCATTTTTCTTCTAGAGAAAGTCTTATTATAATTTGTTTTGTTCATCTGGCATAAATAAATAAGTGAATGAGTTTAATATATATATATATATATATATATATATATATATATATATATATATATATATATATATATATATATATATATATATATATATATATATATATATATATATATATATATATATATATACATACAGTTGAAGTCAGAATTATTAGCCCCTCCTTTGATTTTTTTTTTTTCTTTTTTAAATATTACATTTATACTGTGTTATACTGGAAATATTTTTTTCTTTAGGAGAAAGTCTTATTTGTGTTATTTAAGCTAGAATAAAAGCAGTTTTTAATAAAAAAAAAAAAAAAAAAACATTTTAGGGACAAAATTATTAGCCCCTTTAAGCTAGTTATTAAAACTATTATGTTCATAAATGTTTGAAAAAATATTTTCTCCGTTAAACAGAAATTGGGGAAAAAAAATAAACAGGGGGGCTATTAATTCAGGGGGGGTAATAATTCTGACTTCAACTGTACACACACATATATATATATATATATATATATATATATATATATATATATATATATATATATATATATAATTTTTTTTTTTTTTTTTTTTTTTCAGACTTGATCCCAACTAAAAACACCCCAAAACAAAGTGGCTCAATACTATTACGATCAGGTGACTTTGCAGGCCACGGAAGACGTTCAATTTTACTTTCATGTTTATTAAATCACTCTGTTACCAGTCTTGATTTGTGTATTGATACATTATCATACCTGACACCACTATCAGAATACAATGTTTGAACTATTGGGTGCACATGGTCCTCCAGAATGGTTCAGTAGTCCTTGTTAGTCCTTGGTAGTGACACGATCTAGCACAAGTGCTGGGCCTAATGAATGCCATGATATTGCAGCCCAAACCTCACTGATTCACACCCATGATTTAGGCCCAATCCCAATTCTATTTTTGTACCCCTACCCCTTCCCCTTGGCCCTTACAACCGAGGGTTAAGGGGAAGGGCTTCAAAACTTACCCCTAAGAATTGGGACAGCACTACAACACCTGCACACGTCATCATGTCATCGCAATCTCTTGCTTCACATGAGATCAGATGATCATGACTGCTGTAGTTATTCCAGTTGTTATTTTTTGGTGTTTATCATCAGGAAATCACTGAAGGGATATATTATGTTATCATAATGATCTAATGTGGCAATAAGATCGTAACTATACTGTGCATTTACACAGTGGCCGTATCCATCTATGTAAACACACGAAAACAACACTAACATTATCCCAGACACTGTAAAAA
The DNA here is from genome assembly GCA_903798195.1 of Danio kyathit. Lineage (NCBI taxonomy): Eukaryota > Metazoa > Chordata > Actinopteri > Cypriniformes > Danionidae > Danio > Danio kyathit. Next base: position 51,732,236 of record LR812536.1, read on the forward strand.
GCTCATTTTCAGCCACTAGACTGCTCTGACAGGGTGTTCGAGTGTCATCAAGTGTCAGAATGTTGTGGAACTGCTGTACAAGAGTTATGATTATGGATTACAGATCGCGAAATTTAGCAGGGTTTTTTTTTTTTATTAAAAGCATGATGGTAAAACATGAACCCGGTAATGAATATATTAAAACATGTGTTTGTTTGTCATAAAAATTCGGAATAATGACAAAAAATACAAATTTGTGGATCTCCTTACTTCCGGGTGCAGTGAAACTGCCATTGTGGCAGGTGTTTTCTGGGAAATGTTCTTACCCCTCCGTTTCAAGTGTGCTCCTGAAAAATCTTCGTTCGAAGGGGTGTATACCCCTTGCCCTTAGCGTTACGCCTTCAAGCTAAAGAGAATTGGGACACCACTACCCCTTGACGGGAATGCACAAAACAAGAGGTGGGGGTAAGGGGAAGGGCTAAGGGGTAGAATTAGGATTGGGTCTTACTCTGGGCATGCACCAATCTGGGTGGCACACTTATTTGGGGCTTCTCCACACCGTAACTTTCCAGGATGTGGAAAAGACAGTGAAGCTGGACTCATTAGAAAACAATACATGTTTCACATTGTCCACAGCCCAATATTTTTGCAACCTTTATTTTTCCAACCTTTGGTCACTGTTACGTGCCAGCACGTTTTCTTTCCATCACCCCAGTTCACTTACTTGTTTTTGCCTACTGCTGTTCCTGATTGGCTGGTTCACCTCCACTTGATGCAACCAATCCTGACACTGTCTTATGCTGATTGGTTCCTCAGTAACAACTTGGTCCCGGTCTCAGCCAAATCAGATCACTCCCAGCTCACTATATGTTTTTTTGTCTGCCAGCAGTTTGTTGGCTTGACTTGTTATTGGTTTCTGTGCTTGTTTGATTGAATCTGTGATTATATCCCCATTTTGTTCAGTTTTGTTGTGATATATTGTCTGTCTTCACCTTTATTTACACTGTGTTGTCATTTTGGTTTAGTCACTGTCTGTTCTTACCTGTGTAATCATTCATTCCCTTCTTTGCTTTAGCACCACCCATAGCCAGTCTTTCTAATTTGTTTTGTTTTGGTTGTAATTTATAAATATTGTAAATAACTCACTCACTGCTTCACTTATCACCACCTGTAATAAATCAGTTTATTTGCACAGCAATTCTTGTTTGTGGCCATTACTTGGAGTATAATTTTAATTGAGTGTTTCTTTGAATCAGATCCTTGGTCAAATGTGCAACCCCACTCCCCTAGACTACCCAGGGGTTGTAACAGTCACTCATATAAATGCCAGCAAAAACATTGGGCTGTGGACAATGTGAAACATTTATTCAAAATCTCTCTGGCCACTGTGCAGTGTGTGTGTATATATATATATATATATATATATATATATATATATATATATATATATATATATATATATATATATATATATATATATATAAATCTCACTTAGCTACACAACAAACCACTGTTGTCAAATGACCTAAGTACTAATTAAACAAATCTTGTTGTTGTTAAGTTATTTCTTGACTTGGGGAAAAAAAAAAACCTTGGGATTAGAAGGGCTAATAATTTTGCTTTCAATTGTATGAAAGTAAATAAAAGCAACCTGACTACACTCAAACTATTTTTTTTTACTTGTTCAAACTACTTAAAGGGCGCCTATGGTGAAAAATCTACTTTTCAAGCTGTTTGGACTGACATATGTGTAGGTATAGTGTATATACTGTCATATTGGGGTGATATAAACACACACAGTCCTTTTTTTTTTTTCAGTTTAACAACATAAAAACGGTGGACCAATTGGAGCGGTTTTGAGACAGACCGCAACTTGACGGAGGAGTGTGGTCCCCTGGCCCACCGAATTGATTGACAGCTGCGTATTAACATGTCGCCGTAGTAACGTGTATAATCATACCAATCCAGGACATGCGCAAACTAAGCAACTGTAAATAAAAGTCTGTTCAGTTTGCTAGGATCATCAATCATCATCAAATGTGATCAAGAGTGAGTTTTACAAGTTTAAAATGTTTTAAAACAGTGCATGTGTGTAATAAATTACAGCGATTTACTTTAGATTTACTTCATCAACACAGCAGCGTGTCAGAACAATTATAAAAGACACTTCAATCCCGGTTTGTGGACGTTAAATCAGGTTTATTTTGTACATCAACATAACAGATATCCATACAGCAGTGGATATTAATGTGTATCCTGTCACATTTGCATGCAAAAACAGTGCAAAGCTAAATGTGCGCTGTGTGTGTGCGTGTGTATTTGTGTGTGTGTGTGAACTTTGTAACGACATTGTGTGTGATTCATCCTTGCAACTCCACAACATGCATCAAATACTTACTGGTAAGATTCTTACTGTAGTTTTTCTCACAAACGTTCCTTGAGATCTTATTCCTTCTTGTTTGTCTGTTGTCTGACGCAGCCAAGGTAGCTGCTGCCAGGCACGTGGAAACGGTGGGCGTAAAGGACTAGCCTTAAAGGCGCAGTAAACAAAAACCGCTAGCTGATGCAAAATGCTTCAAAATAGGAACTTATGACAGGTATAATAAAAAATCTGATGGGTGTTTTGAGATGAAACTTTACAGACACATTCTGGAGACACAAAAGACTTATATTAAATCTGGAAAAAGTGGTAACCTAGGTGCCCTTTAATTAAAATGAGCTGAAACAACATAATTCTTGAGATTTCATTGGGACAACTTATTTTTTATGTTCAATCCATATAAATTTGTTAAAGGTGTTAAGTTAACTTAATTGATTTGTGTTGGGACAACATGAATTAATTGTGTGGAACCCTGCATTTTTTACAGTGTAGTTGGGGTATGATAAATACATATTTTACTGGAAATAGGTTTGGGGTATAAGGTCAAACAGCATGAAGCTTTGTCATTGTTTAATTTATAGATATTATTGAGGCGGACTGATGCAGTACATTAATAACTGTATTATAACACAAATATCCTTTTTTCTGTCTTGTTTTAAGCTGTTGTTTTCGTGCCCTTTGAATGAAACCTCCCCTGGCAAACATGCTGTCATGCTTGACTGAATTGCCTTTAATTATGTTCACCTGAGGGCCTGGTGCTAGATTTAATCACTGTGTGGGCTGCGCTGCTTTGTTTATGTTTAGGTAAAAGGGTAAAAAATCATCACAAACATAAACATTCAGATCTGTCTGCTGGCAAAATGTCATAACTGACGCCTGCAGCTGCAACCCACATCGAGAATCAATTTCAGGAAAAAATAAGTAAATAAAAAAATACAGAACACAGTAATGTTTTTCAAATGTTTTGATGTGCTAAATAACAAAAAAGTATTTAGTATTTGGTTTTTCATCAAAATATGGTTCATGTTTCCTTTTATTACAGCTTTATTTTTGCTGATATAAGCAAAGAATGAAGATTTAAATGTAGAGTTTATATATCAGATGAGAGATTCCTATTAGAATTCCTATCAATTCCGATGATAGTTGCTTTGCTGACACATTCAAACCCATACAGTCAATAGCCTACTGTATGTGATGTGGATGGTGCTGTCAGCTCAGCTGAAGTGAGAATTTTCCTGAAAAGTCATGACATTATTCACTATATATGTGGTATTGGACAAGACAGGTGCACTAAATTACTCTGGCATATGTTTTAGCGGAAGATGCCCTTCCTGCTGCAATCCAGCCAACTTGTGATCGCCCAGTGCTGAAAAATAGCTATACACTCTCCCATTCACACATTATGGCCAATTTAATTTATCTAGTTAACCTATATCGCATGTCCTTGGACTGTGGGGGAAACCGGAACAAACCACACAAATGCAAACTCCGCACAGAAAGCTATAATGACAATTATGTTTCAAACTAAAGTGTTATTTTTAGTTTATGCCTGTAACCAGCAAATGTCCTCAGCGTACTTTAGCACTTTATATGACCAGTGAATCTAGCTTGTGTAATCAATCTAATCAAACAGTGAATTCAGCGGTCACAGTCAGGCCATGTCCACACATGCATTATTATTTTTGTAAACTGAATAGTTTTAAAAAAAGCACACATCCGCACATGCACAGTTATAAAAAGAAACAGTAAAAAATAAAATAAATCTTCATCTACATGGAAACGCAAAAAATGCCCAATGAAGCTCTGTCAAGATCACGCCAAAGCAACAGATGGCAATATACTTTAAAGTCATGTTGGCCAATCAGAAGCCTGGAAAAAAAACAACATTATTAATTCTTGTTGACTTTCAACATGGAGCACCGACCATTGCACAGATGCACATCTTGTAAACAATACGTGTGCAATTTGACATCACATACAGCAAATGATGGCAGGGACAATCCAAAAACTCTGGTTTCTCTAGCTACACGACTAGACATATTGACCCTGTCAGGAGTTTTCAAAAAGTTTTGGTTTTAGTGATCCAATACTATGTTTGCTTGTGGACAAATGTCCAAACTGCATATAAAAAGCTGCAGGTTTAAAAAGACCAATGTTTGTGTGTACAGAGCCTTAGTGTAGTGGAATAAAAACAACAAAAATTTTCCCAACCCAGACTCATTCTGATTACGTACCCCTATATACATTTCTAGAAAGAGCAAAATACGTTCCAGGAGCTACATTATTTTGCAGTTTTGGTTTTGCGAATAAACCAGAGGCCGCTGTGTATGCTTTTTGAGATCTCAAACTTTTCTTGCCATTCGTGCCTGCTGTTCTTGCTTAAATCCACCAGAGGCCACTGTCAACTGACTGACTTACTGACTTGTCCGTCCAACTGATCTCCCACCCTCCCCCCTCCCTAAACCCAACCAATAGTGTTTTAAAAAGCACAATTGACCTGCCCATCCCCTGCCCTAAACCCAGCCCTAGCCTGATTTTTTACCATGTTTTCAGATTCTACCATATTCTCAACCTGTTATTTACTTGTTTAGTTATTTTTTTATCTTTTGTTTTTGTCCTACCTGCTTTCTGGAACCATTCTTCACCGGACTCAAACCCCATTGTTGCAGTCAACTCCGCTCTGCGTCTCTGCCGACGTACATGTCGAGCTACTGGACAAACTAGTAATAGCGGAAAAGCCATCCATATGGAGGTAAGTGGTCTGCTGGTAAGTGAGAAAAGGAACGGTGTCATACCTTCCCGTAGCGTTTGTTTTAAAGATGAAATGCAGCCAAACGTACTTCTGGCTACATAATCCGTGATCTCCAGAAAAGTATATAGGACTACGTTTTCAGAGTGAGCCTATGTTGATTTTTTCCCTAGCTTTTTTTAAGGAGGCAACACAAAGTCTATACAGTATATACAGTGGATATCTGAGGTACATTTATTTTTATATTTCAATTTGCTGGCTTGCATGGCTTTCACCCATGGTATAACCAAGATACTTGAGAATATAAGATATTAGATTATCATTAAATAATTTTCCTAAAGAGGGCCTAACTTTGAGCAGTGTGCTTTTCCGTTGTTCATAGCTTTAAATTGCATGAGACTTTTACATTTCACAACTATATTTTTTCTCTACATCTTTAGCATTATACAGCAGTCTGAACTTTGCTGTTGTTTTACAATCTTAACAATTTTTAGAATAATGTCTTAGTTATTGTCCATGTTGCGAATGGACCTTTATTCATGCATTAAAATTACAGAGAAGAAGTTGGACAAAGATGTGGTTCTTAAATCAATTGGGCTTCTCATCTAACCTCACAAGTCTGGTCAGATGCTAAAGAAGGTTTTGGACAGTAAGCATTGTGTGTTGCCTATCATGTTGTGTTGACCATTATTGTGTTGCCCATCAGTTATGCCTTCATTATCCCTGTGAATAATTAGTCATGTGACACAGAAAAACCTGGCAGCAGAGTTGACCACTCATGAAAAAAGACAGAAACATGCAGGTCTGTGTTCTTCCTGATGGTTCTGAACCTGCCAAGCAACTGCAATTGAAATAAATCAAAGCACTAATGGATAGCTTTCAATAGGCATGAACCCATGAACCGAATCTAAGATACCAAGATACCATATCATCACTGTGTCCTTGAGCAGGACACTTAACCTAAAGCTGCTCCAGAGGGACTGTCTCTGTAATTAGAGCAAACAGTGGCTGCTAATTGACAAATTACCAAAATACTATTGGATCGTTGTCCCAAATCCAATCCATTATGCCAAAAGAGGAGCAGCTGGTGGCACATTAGCATCTAAAGCTGATTGGGTTTCTCACATTAATGTGTAGCTCTCACATGATGAAGACTGCCTCGGATTTGTGGCAGCAGGCAAAATCCAGCCTGTCGGTTCGATGGTAGCAGTTGGGATGTCGGGAACTTTCAGCTTATAATGGTCACAGTATTACTTTATATCCAAAGGTGTATCCCATCGGACTATCCTTGCTAAATGACAGATAGGACTTTCAATTATTGCCATTTCCCTGGTGAATGTGTCTGAGAGTGCGGTACAGAGCTAAATATGGCTCTGTTCTGAAACCTACCGAGCTGCTGTATATTACCTGAAAATTACATAAGTGACTGATTTGAAGTGCAAACAGTGATCTTCATGTAAAGCATGGAAGACTTGTCTCACAACTGACCAGAGAAGTCATGTTCAAATGACAAGTAAAGCCTGGTTTATACTTTTTGTGTCAAGTGATTGTAATAAGTAATAAGCTAGTAGTTAACAGCATGAATTGTGACATAAACTAAAGTGTTACCAAAAGAATAAATTGTTCCTACTATAAAGTCTGAGGCAAGTCGCAATTCACAGACTATAAAAACTAAGCAAGTAAAGTCAGTCACGCTGCCAGGAAGATCTCACCACGTGGTGCCATCGAGTCGGATGAGCAGAATCTGCCTCCAGAGACGCTCGAGGCCAGCACGGCACGGAGCTCGCCGTCGTCCACCACAACCTGGAGGAGCAACTGCCATCGATGAGGAGACGGAGGAGTCACCCGTTTACTGGACGCAAAGACTTGCTACCCTCCACAAAGATGGGAAGACCAGGAGACGCGGGACTTACCACTGTAGGCAGAGTACTGGGAAGTCACCTCGATCTGCTAAGAAGAGCCATAGCCTGCTGCCAACCACCACGAAGGGAAGAAGCAGAGAGCGAAAGGGATGGTGGGCTCACAGCCGGGTACCCGGATTCCAGAGGCGCCATCGCCTGCCAGGAGGCCGTTTAAAATCATTACAATTATGAACAATGTAAGTACATTGTATTTTTTTTTTATGCAAGTACATAGTAGTTAAGGCAGTCTAATATAAAGTGGGACCAAACTTGCAGTACTTGCAGTGTCTTAGAATGTAAATCACAGAAGCATTCATTGAGCCGATTCATATAAGACAGCTGATTCAGGAAATAAAGCAGCTGTTCATTAATTCATGAATGGATCTTTGAATCACTAAACCAATTTGATCAAAACTCTGAATGAATTTACCAACACTGTGTGTTAAGCGGAAAGACAGATTTTGGCCTGTGGCTTGTCAATAACACAATATTATTTTCCATAACTGCAGAGAGTGACATTTGTATTAAAACTAGTGGTGGGCCGTTATCGGCGTTAACGTGCTGCGTTAATGCGAGACTTTTATCGCGCGTTTAAAAAAATATCGGTGTTAATCTATTCTCAAAGTTGGGCTGGGAGCTGGGTCTATTCTACGCAAACTTTGATGACTTTCACCTTGCTATTTTAGCACGGATGTATACCTGACCGGTGAGCCGCCTGACAAAAAAGTGTCCTTCTGAATCAAATCAGCAGGATGCCTGACTTTAACTGCAGTTAGGCAGTTCCACTTTAACTCACGAACATTTCATTCATGCCCCGTGACACACTGGGGTATTAGACGCAAATAAGGAGTAAGGACTGGTGAGAGTGTTATGGAATTTAATAACGCACACCAAATGGAAAGAAAAAAAACTTCCGCATTTCGCGATGTGTGTGTGCGTCTGTGTGTGTGCGGTCCTTTACTGACAGCCACGTGTGTGGATCTTGTCGGAAAATATGGCGAAAAGTCCTACATGACGGTAATAGTTTGATCGCCGTGTTTACTTCAATAATGCCACTAATAAATGCATACTCCACATCTTAATTCCATTTCTGTTTAGTTCAGTTATGAGTTTGGTCGGATTAAGGTAATCATAAATCGCTGTTTGGAGCTTATGTACGCCTACAGTTCAAAATTTATTTTTAACTGAATAAACAGTTAGTGAACACAAGTACATCTTATTGAACATAATTTATTTTCATCACCAATTATCATAGTAGAACAGTTTCTCAAGCAGTTTGTGATGCATTTTGAAAACAGGAGATGAGCCCCTGGTCTAATGCGCCACCTGGCTTGAGAAACCCGTTCTCAAAGACTTATTATTTGGGTAGCACACATATTCTGAATGCCTTCGGCAGAATTCAAATGAGCCATTTAAATCTAGATTAATTTCGAGATTAATAGATTAATCTAGATTAAAAAAAATAATCTATGCCCACCTATAATTAAAACCATTATTAGAAAAGACAAGTGGTGAATGCCAATATGCATAAAACCATGTGAATTATTTAGTCAGATTTTAAATTTCATATAGTGATATTTTGGCTAAAAACAATGGAATTTACCAAGAAAGGATGATTTGTAGTCGAAAATACTAGTTAATTGATCTCAACTGAAATATTTTGATATATGTGTATGAAATGTGCTATATAAACAAACTTGCCTTGCCTTATGCAACTCATTTGGCCAATCAGTGTCATCTTGAGAATTTAAGCAAAGTTCGCTGGTCCATAATTTAGTTGGTCAAATAATATTATACAACAATAACTATATTCACAGCTAAAAGAAGCAACTCATTATATTGTGTGTGTGTGTGTGTGTGTGCGAGCGTGTCTGATGGCTTGTCAGACAGTGTCCTCGTGTACTGAGAAATAACACCTCTGGAAGTGAAGAAACTCTCACCAGTGGAAGAGACAAACACAGACAGACAAAAATATTGATTAACCCTCTAGTATTAGCTTCATGTTTGAACTTTTACGTAGAAGCAATTGTTCAATTTTCCATAGCCAGATATATTGCAGACTTCCAGAGTATAGTTTTAAAATGCCGTCATTAAATTTAATAAAGAACAGGAATAAAGTGGTGCAGGAATGACAGGAGAATAATTTGCTGTAGGTTCCCTTAAAAATGTCAACCCAGGATCATTCTGGATACGTACCCCTATATACATTACTGGAGAGCACCAGATCCGTCCCAGGAGGCACGTTTTTTGCAGTTTTTGTTTTCATGAATCCACCAGAGGCCGCTGTGTATGCTTTTTGAGAGCTCAAATTTCTCTCGTGAGTGCCATTCGAGTCTGCTGTTCTCGCGTAAATCCACCTCTATTTGCATGTGCTTACTTTATCCGTGTCACTTGCAAAGGTTCAGAGAAACCCAGAAAATAAATGAGGTAAGGGGAAATAGTTTTAATTAAAGGAAAATGTTAAGTTTGTTAGACTAGTCAGTTGGTGTGTTACAAATTTAAACGTTAATGAAATCAGTCACAGGACATACCTGTGTAATTTAAACTAGCCAAAACACAGCGTGGCATAATAATTACTAAATTGTATTAAGTTTAAAGCAATTCCACATATCTTTTTTTTTAGGCTTAGTCCCTTTGTTTATCAGGGGTCATCACAGCGGAATGAATCGGCAACTTATGCAGCATTTTTACACAGCAGATTACACAGGGGAGAACATGCAAACTCTACACAGATAAGCCAATTGACCCAGCTGGGACTCAAATTAGCGACCTTCTTGCTGTTAGGCAACACTGCTAACCACTGAGCCACCATGTCACCTTTTGTTCTTTCATTTTATTTATTTAAACAAATGAAAGTACTGTATTAATGATTATACCTCAAATGGATAATTTGGTAGTTTGCATGTTTATGGTTTAATGAACAACAGGTTACGTCAAAATTTAAGTTTAAAGGTGCTGTATGTAAGTTTTTGACTCTTCTAAAGCATAAAAATACAATAGAGGGGTTTTGGCTATTTTCAGGCTGGTTTCCAGCCATTTTCAACCTGGTCTTAGCTGGTCAGGCTGGAAAATGACCAGCTTAAACCAGCTTGACCAACCTGGTTTAAGCTGGGCATAGCTTGTTTTGGCCGATCAAGCTGGTTTTAGCTGGTCAACTCCCAGCCTGACCAGCTACGACGAGGCTGGAAACCAGCCTGGAAATGGCCAAAACCCCTCTAAAACCAGGCTGGTCGACCAGCTAACCATCTTAGGCTGGTTTAAGCTGGATTTTTCAGCAGGGAACTTAATTGTTTTATGTTCAATCCACTTAGATTTGTAAAAACTAATAAGTTAACTTAATTCCTTTATGTTGTCAAAACACAATACAATGTGTGGAATTGTGTGGCAGTGTACCCGCCCCCATGACGTCAGTAATGATTCACTCTCCCAATAGTATGGTTTTCAACTAGGTCCGGTGCAAACGTCATGGGGGCGGGTACTTTCACTTTTCACCGCTGCACTCCCTCGCCTCTGCTCGTGTTCAAACCAAACTCAGATCAGAACAGCGCATCAAACGAAAGGTATAAGCAAAAGAAAAATACACAACTTAAGACACTTAAATGCTTGTATTTGTTGTATTTGCGCCAGCTCTGTGATGCACATCCACAACTTCATGCATTGGGTTAAATTAGGCTGTCCAGTGTCCGTGTTTAGTCCGTTACAGTCATGTTTAAAACCCAGACAGGCAGTCAGGTAGAGTAATACAGAGAGTGAATCAAAGCGCATCAAATGATCGGTAATTAAAGGAGAAAAAAAGAAAAATAGAATACATTTATATACTTTTATATTAGACACACATCTGATGCTTGTATTTGCAGCAGCTCCACGCCCACATCTTCACGCATTGGGTTAAATTAGGCTTTCCAGTCTCCGAGTTCTCTCCTTTACTTCCATTGTGTCCGTTCAGCTGATCAGAGCGAACCAACCCCGTGACGTCAGACACAGCGATACTCCAAGATGGCGGCGCCCTAGGTCTAAAATCTACAGTAAAACATGCCGTTTTCTGCTAAATGGTTACATTAATCAAGTTTGTTTAATATATTTTCATTAAAGTGGAATACAATGTACAAAATAAGGTAAACTTGACTGAGTGCTTCATTTCCCCTTTAAATTGATACAAAATATAGAATTATAAATATATCAAATTTAGATTCGAAAGGAACAACAGTATATAAGCATTCTTTTCATGTGTGTAATGGAATCAGATTTTTCATCTGTTTAAACTACTGAAGTCGCAAAGCCTCATCCTTGACCATAAACGAATATATAGTCAAATGTATCCTTGAATTTGAACAAAGATAAGCCTTGAAGACAATACATGGAAAAATAAAATGAAACAAACAACAACAAAACACTCACTGTTGTCTGAATGACGGTAAGCATCTGCTAAAAGCACTCGATGTAATGAAAATGTAAATGCATTTATTCCTCTATCCATTTAAGCTCTCTGCCTTCTCTAGAGTTCATGTAATGGAGCCTTTTTTTTTTTTTTTTGCATGTAACCACTTACAAATTGTTTTAGATGAATAGACCACAGGTAAACTCAAAATGATGACACTGCAATGCTATTGTTACTTGTTATATGATATTTGAAGTGATGTATTGTGAACAAACATCTGCATGTTAGCACACAAGTGTAAAGTGTGTTTGTGATTTTAGCACACCTGTGTTGTCTGATGTTTTGTCCACTAATAGTTTGCTCTAGTTCTCCTACAGTAGGTCAAGATGATGCTAACAAATTAGCATTTCAATCACTCGCAAATGAAGATATGTGCAGCCTTTAAACTTAGTTAATCTCTTATGTGTGGCAGGTTATCCTTCATTAGGTGAAGACAGACGCCTCTAATTAGCGAGATTCAACACATAATTACCCATCACACCACACTAAGCTTGAGCTGACTGCTTAAATATTCATATGCTGATATCAGGAAGAAAGTAAAAATGTGCATGTATTAGCAACAGCAAGATGCACAAACAAACACAGAAACAAACAAACATGCATGAACTAAATAAACAAGCAAAAAATAAATTAAATAATTAAATATACAGCCATGTAACACACACCATAGCAGCAATTATTAATTTGCAAAAAAGACAACTTACAGCCTACATGTCAAAAAAAGCATTATACTGTATAGACAAGTATGTATGCAAACAGTTGTGGTCTTTTTAGAGCCACCTGCTTCAGAGTGCTCTTGACCTCAGACTGAGACGATGGTTCATCTTCCAGCAGGACAATGACCCAAAGCACACCACCGAAATATCAATGGAGTGACTTCACAACAACTCAGTGAATGTCCTTGAGTGGCCCAGCCAGAGCCCAGACCTAAATCCTATTGAACATCTCTGGAGAGATGTGAAAATGGCTGTACACCGTCACTTCCCATCCAACCTGTTAGAACTTGAGAGGTTCTGCAAAGAGGAATGGGCAAAAATTCCCAAAGACAGGTGTGCCAAGCTTGTGGCATCATATTCAAAAAGACTCGAGGCTGTAATGGCTGCCAAAGGTGCATCAACAAAGTTTTGAGCAAAGGCTGTGAATACTTATGTACATGTGATTTTTCAGCGTTTTTTATTTTTAATAAATTTGCAACAATTTCAAAATATCTTTTTTCACATTGTCATTATGGGGTATTGTGTGTGGAATTTTGAGGAAATAAATGCATGTAATCCATTTTAGAATAAGGCTGTAACATAAACAATGTGGAAAAATTTAAGCGCTATGAATACTTTCCAGATGCATATATATATGTGTGTGAAATTAAGAGTTCAGATGCAAAACCCTCTAAACCCATCACCTCTTTTTTTGTAAATAAGCATTTTCAGGCTCGTATAATTAGGTTCAGAAGTTTCATTTTATAGATGATGATAAGGTTAAAAGCTGGTAAATAAAATAACTTTGCCCAAAGCATTCGCTCAATATCATTATCTCTATATATATGTATATATATATATATATATATATATATATATATATATATATATATATATATATATATATATATATATATATATATATATATTAGTGGTGGGCCGTTATCGGCGTTAACGTGCTCCGTTAACGCGAGACTCTTAAAAATTTTTTGCCGTTAATCTATTCTCAAAGTTGGGTGAGAGCTGGGTCTTTTCTACGCAAGCTATGATGACTTTCACCTTGATAGTTTAGCGCGGATGTATATGGAAAGCCAAATGGGTCACATTTCACCTGTTACCAAACACGTGTAACCCCCAAAACGCCGGTATTTTCGGCGTTTATACCTGACCGGTGAGCCGTCTGGGAAAGAAGTGCCCTTCTGAAACAAATCAGCAGGATGCCTGACTCTAATTGCAGTTGAGCAGTTTCACTTTAACTCACGAACATTTAACTCATGCCTTCGTGACAAACTGGGGTATTAGACGCAAATAAATGAGTAAGGACAGGTGAGAGTGAATTTAATAACGCACGCCAAATGAGAAGAAAAAAAACTTCCGCATTTTGCGACGTGTGTGTGTGTGTTTGTGTGTGTGCGTCTGTGTGGTCCTTTACTGACAGCCGCCTGTGTGGATCTTGTCGGAAAATATGGCGAAAAGTCCTACATGACGGTAATAGTTTGTCAGTTTGTCTCAATTCCATTTCTGTTTAGTTCAGTTATGACTTTAGTCGCTTTAAGGTAATCAAAAATCGCTGTTTACATGGTAGACTCTTAATCAGAGTATTGTTTTAATCATATTAAAATCGTATTACAGTATTGTTCCTCATGTAAACATACTCAATGTTTGACACCGTCAGGGTTCTGTGAACTTGCCTTTGCGAAGCAGCATTTTCTGTATGTACGTACATCAAAAGCAAGTATGAAATCACTGTTTGGAGCTTATGTAGGCCTACAGTTCAACATTCATGTTTAACTGAATAAACAGTTAGTAAACACAAGTACATCTTATTGAACATCATTTATTTTCATCACCAATTATCATAGTAGAACAGTTTCTCAAGCAGTTTGTGAAGCATTTTGGAAACAGGAGATGAGCCCCTGGACTAATGTGTCACCTGGCTTGAGAAACCCGTTTTTAAAGACTTATTATTTGGGTAGCACACATATTCTGAATGCCTTCGACAGAATTCAAATGAGCCATTTTAACCTAGATTAATCTAGATTAATTTTGAAATTAATGTAGATTAATCTAGATTAAAAAAAATTTATCTATGCCCACCTATAATATATATATATATATATATATATATATATATATATATATATATATATATATATATATATATATATATATATATATATATATATATATATACATTTCTATACAGGATACAGGTACTTGAAAGACCTGCCTACCATCCTGACCTGTCTCCAATAGAGAATGTGTGTTGCATTTTGAAGCGACAATCAAGACCCTGCACTGTTACCCACTTTAAGACTTGTTTGCATGAAGAATGGGACAAAATTACACCTTAAACACTTGAACACTCAGTGTGTTCTGTCCCTAACGCCCCATTCATACGGGGCTTCAGCGTCAACGCTTGACAGGGGGCTTGTTTGAAGTTGGGGATAACGTAATCGTCATAGCAGCGTCAGCCAATGAAATTAGTCAGCAATAGGCCACTGTCTGAGCTGGTGTATTTGCATACAGCGATCTGATTGGCTGAGGCTTCTGTCGGGGCTTAAAAAGTTGAGCAAGTCCCAACTTCTGCAGCGAGCAACGCCTCTGAAGCAGCGCCGACGGATCCACAGTGCAGTTCAGCAGCGCCTGACGTAACTCATTCAAAGTGAATGGGAAGCGATGAAGCTGACGCTGTGAATGATGCGCTAACTTCTTTTAAGCATTGTTAAAAGGAATGGCAACATTACAAAGTAGTAAATGCTTTACTGTTCTAACTTTTTTTGAAATGTGTTGCAAGAACCAAATTTGAATACAATTTGAATTTGAAACATCACAAATCATGAGGAACACATTAAATAATGTTTGTTGTATTGTCTGCAATAAAATACAAGTCAAAGTACATTTAGAACCACTACTTTCTTTTTTTATTTGCTTTTTGTATACTGTCCCAACATTTCAAAATACACATCAGTGACAGTTAATAAAATATTACTGAAAAATCCAGAGAACTGATAATAACTTTAAAGTGTTTTATTAGCCTATGTATTTTATAGAGAGCTGAAAATTTTCATATTTGTAATAAATTGAACTGAATATTTTACCACAGTTACTCTCCCTAAGTGACAATAACCACAAACACAACCATTTTGAAGTAAATCTGAACATCAATTCTAATGAACACAAATACAGTGTATGCTTGATACTAAGAGTGTCATCATTAACTGTGTGTGTTGCCAGGGAAAAGCATAAGGTGCGAGACAGAGAGAGAGAAAGTGTGAATGATATCTCTGTGTAAATCCTTTCTGTCTGCCCTTGTGTCCTTGCCGGGAGCCCAAACTCTGCCAGTATCCAGTAGCAACCATCCGACCAGCCGTCCTGCGAGACCTGCATTTAGCCATCAATCACTGACCTCACTTTTGAACCCCATTTCCCATAATCCCTTGCCATGCAAAGCTGTCACTTCCCGCAGCTGCCACTGCTGTCACTATAGTGACCCATGACCTCCTGAAACCACACAACATGTGGAGTTCATTACTGACTGACGGGTCAGCAGATAAACATTTCATGCATAATGTAGAGGTTTTGATTTTCCAACATAGGCTCATTCTGAAAATGTAGCCCTATATACGTTTCTGGAGTTCGCACATTATGTAGCCAGAAGTACGTATGGCTGCATTTCGTTTTTTAAACGAACACTACGGGGTGGTATGATGCCGTTCCTTTTTTCACTAACAGCTGACTGCTTACCTGCATATGGACGCCTTTCTCGATGTTGCCAGTTTGTCCAGTTAGCTCGCTATGTACGTCAGTGAACTTGAGACGCAGAGAGGAGTTGACCATGACGTCAGAGTTCGAGTCCGATACAGAACGGTTCCAGAAAGTAAGTAAGACAAATATAGAATCCAAAAAAATTCAATAAACAAGTAAATAACAGGGTGAGAATGTGTTAAAATCTAAAACCGTGGTAAAAATCAGGTGAGGGCTTCTCTTTTTTTGGATTGCTTTTTAAAACTGTCGGTTGGGTTTATGAAAGTGGGTTGGCGGGTCAATCGGTGCTCTTGAAAACACTCAGTCATTCAGTCAGTCAGTCGAAAGCGGCCTCTGGTGGATTTACGCAAGAAGAACAAGCGCAAATGGCACTCACAAGAGAAACAAAGCGGCCTCTGGTGGATTCACGAAAACAAAAACTGCAAAAAACGGGTTAATTAATGCTTTTTTTAAAACACTATTGGTTGGGTTTAGGGATGGGGTGGGTGGGGGTATCGGTCGGTTGGTCAGTCAGTAAGTCAGTCAACAGCGGCCTCTGGTGGATTTACATAAGAACAGCAGGCACAAATAACACTCACAAGAGAAATTTGAGATCTGAAAAACACAATGGTCACAATGGAATGTTATACTGTAAAGTCTGTATGAAATCAAAATTTAAAATGTTTTATTTGTCTAGTGCCCATTGTTAGCCCTACGGTGAACAATTGATCTGCCAATTGGGTAAGTAAAATAATTGTACTAAATAATTGTAACAATTGTATTTTACTTACCCCGTTGGCAGATTATTTAGCCTATTTTACAAAAAAAAAATCCCTTATTTTGACTTGCTATTTAAAAAAAAAAATACATATATATATATATATATATATATATATATATATATATATATATATATATATATATATATATATATATATATATATATATTCATATGTTTATTCTTATTTCATATTACACATTATCATTTATTTCAGGCTTTTTAGATAAAAAAAATAAATATATATATAATTAAAACATTTTATATAGATATGGCTTTGCTAAGTGATGCGAGAGATATGAAACTAGCACTAGCTGATAGCTATCAGTTTTACACTTTAGCTGCCATATCATTAATACATTTAAGGGCTGAATCCCATGATTGAATATTCCAGAAAGCTGTGTAATAATAAAATACACAAGACATTAAAATTTGTATTAAAGGGCACAATGATTAGCTTTCAAAATCCATTATAAATACATGCTGTTAAATTAAATGGAGCGCACAATGCTACTGAGGACATATAAAAACAGGCCGCAGTTAACAACACACACACATACACACACACACACACACACACACACAGACTATATAGCAGCAGAAGGACATGATGATCTTGATCACATCTAGCTGCCAAATAATAAAGTGCTGACCACGCAGTCAAAAGCAGAGAGCAAAGGTGCATATGTGTGTGTGTGTGGCTTGAGGCGAAGCAGGATGGACAGAATGTGGGAGGAAAGGCAGAGAGTCCTGTGGAGAAGTGTCAGGCCTGGACACAGGTGAGATCTGGCCCAGGTAGTGTTCTCATTTCCTCAGCCCTGTCTGCGGCCCTCACCCCTATAGAGAGACATCCTGATACACAGCTGTTCACTGAGTGCTCTTCTCAAATCAGGCACATTCCTCTTTCTGCATTTGACTATCTGCGAGTTAGGCAAATTCACAGTCCATTTGATATTTAAACAGGCACAAATGGGAGCAAACAGTGCCTTTGGACACACTGGACTTCACTTTTTTTTGTGACTCTAGTTTTCACCTACGTTGACAACTGCATTGCGGCATCTTTGAAAAATGTCACTGCAAATGAGACCTACATGCTAAAGAGGGATTGTTGTTGTCAATCCAAGTAAAACAGTTCTGCTGCAATATGGCTTTAGAAATACACTCCCAGCAGGCACACAACATCATAAGACGTTACTATTAGGTTACATTTAGGTCATGACGTCAGATGACCAAAATTCAATGTCTAGCCAGCGTCTAAGAACAATGTTATTTTGACATCCAACAACAACGTCAAATTACGTTGATATTTGGTTGATTTTAGGTTATGTTGGAAAGTGACCAAAACCCAATGTCTGACAGATGTCATCAACGTCCACACAATGTCAAGGTGTAACATGATTAGACGCTGATATTTGGTTAATTTTAGGTTGGACGTTGACGTCAACCCGATTTTATTTCCAAACAAAATCCAACATCCCCACTACGTTGGGGTACAATGTCAATATGACATCATGTTGACGTCCTGTTTACCAGTCCCTCCAGGATTTCTTGGACCTTTTTATTGAATTATGCGGCCTAAAATGACAGCTTTTGCTGCAGCTTTTCTTAAAATTTGCTGCAATATTTGCGGCCTTATTTTGTGTTGATTTGCTGTGAAAATTATACCACAGATAAAAGTCCTTATTATATATAAATTTTATTACTCTTAGACCCAGACACTGGATTATGTAACTTAAATTTAAAGGATACTGTATATTTTAAATTAAATCTTGTATCCATATATAAATTGTGTGTGCACAACAGCTCAAAGATTTCATTAAGGCCATCCCAGTAATAATAATAATACAAAAAAAATTCATTTTACATTTTACAGTTGAAGTCAAAATTATTTGCCCTACTCTGATTTATTTTCTAAATATTTCTACAAATTATGTTTAACAAAGCAAAGAATATTCTATAACGTTTTCTTCTGGAGAAAATTTTAATCAAACTTTTTTTTTTTTTTATCAAGCAGTTTGACATTTAAAAAAAAAAAACATTTTCAGCTCAATATTATTAGCCTTTTAAGCAATATTTTTTTTGATCGTTTGATCGATTGTTATACAATGACTTGCCTAATTACCTTAACTTGCCTAATTAACTTAATTAAGGCCCAATCCCAATTCTATTTTCGTACCCCTACCCCTTCCCCTTGGCCGAAGGGGAAACAGAGTGTGTAGGGTAAGGGCTTCAAAATTTACCCCTAAGAATTGGGACAGCACTACAGCACCTGCACACGTCGCTGTAGTTAATCCAGTTGTTTTATTTTTTGGTATTTATCTTCAGGAAATCATTGAAGGCATATATTATGTAATCATAATGATCTAATGTGGCAATAAGATCGTAATACTGTGCATTTCACGCAGTGGCCATATTCATCTACACCAAAAACAACGTTAACATTATAGCAGACACTGTAAAAAGCTCATTCCCAGCCACCAGACATTACTGACAGGGTATTCGAGTGTCAGAATGTTGTGGGACTGCTGTACAGGAGTTATTATTCTGGATTATGGATTGCGAAATTGAGAGGTATTAATTTTAGCGTTTTTTTATTTTAAAACATGACAGTAAAACACGAACGCGGTTATGAATATATTAAAACATATGCTTGTTTGTTGTAAAAATTTGTAATAATGACAAAAAATACAAATTTGTGGATCTCCATACTTCCGGGTGTAACTATCTGCCATTGTGGCTAGTGTATTCTTGGAAATTTTCTTACCCCTTGGTTTTGATTGTAGTCCTGAAAAATCTTCGTTCGAAGGGCGTGGGGAGAACGTGTAAACTCCACACAAAAAAGTCGGCTGGCTTGGTAAGGACTAGAACCAGTGACGTTCTTGCTTTGAGGCAACAGTGCTAACCACTGGGCCACCGTGCCACCCATCTAGGAAAGGAGGATGAGTAGGGGTGGAAGGGGGGATTCTTCAAAACAAAGATGGCTGTTGTATGGAACTTAGGGTATTTATAGTGGCTTAGGAATCGTCTGATTGGTGAATCATACATTGAATAATGCGGGTCGGCTGCAAGCGATCATAAGCACATGATCCCCTCAAAATTAGTTTATAAATAAACTTCACTTAGATATTGCATGGGCTGAAAAAGTTTCAAACCAAGCAGGCTTTGTATTGGTCTATCAATAGTTTCCCCTCCAATTACCAACATTAAATTCCCATCAAAATAACTGGATTTTGCAAATGAAAATTCACCAAGCAGTGATGAATATGGTATCTTTCGTGTGATCAGGTCTTGTGTTAACAACAGTGCAATTCTCATAATATGATTCTCAAGTCGTTTGAAATGAAGGTAGTATCTGAGGAAGATTCCCAAATGTTTTATTTGAGGAATACCACCATAATAGCAGAAAAGTGGTCAATAAAAATCCAATGAATGACTCAAATTTTCAAAACCCACAAAGACAGCATCATCGTTTTCAGTTGTTTTTCAAGTCATTTGAGGATTGGATCTGAGAAAGACTTTTCTGGTCTCCTGTTTGAGGAATATTTTTTGGTAGCACAGAGCTCAATGCAAATCAAATGAGTGACTTCACAGAAAAGTCACTTTCAAACCAAGCAGATCAATGTGACGAATTTATACAAAGCCTGTGTGGGAGAACACAACTTTAGATTTGTGGTAACAGAAACAGTATCATCATCATCATTTGATTTTCCAGTCATTTGTCTTGGTTAAAGTCTGCATGAACTGGAAGTTTATGAGACTTTTATTTCAGTATTTTGATGTAATTCCAACTGAAACAGAATATTGAGGCTTTCTTTTTGCACATCGTTCCCTCATAGCAAACTAACGGTAAGAGGGGCATGGTGTAATTACTACATTACAAAATGTTTACAGTAAGAAAAGTGTAAAAACTTTGAAAATTTATAAGGACTTTATAAATGTTATGAAATTTGATTGTTTTGCCTCTGTACCTTGTGTTTTATAATTTATTATTAGAATTATTATTTTCCTGTTATCTAATTTTCATTGTTTCCATAGTTGTTATGGTTATTATGTTTATATTCTTACTAGAGGTGTGAACCTACACTGGTCTCACGGTTCGGTTCGGTTACGATTATCATGCCATCGATTCGGTTCAATTCGATATCTCGGTGCATCACGGTGCATTGACGATGCTTTCCCCAAACACAGTTTTATATTTGGGGCTGTCTGTATAAACACACACACACACACACATAGACACACAGCACCAAGCAAGCGACACAGAGCATCACGCCCTCTCATTCACACACATACACGCACACACAAACATAAGACAGCAACACACAGCATCGCTCTCTCTCATTCACAGTCCTCACACATAAACACACACACACGTGCTAGCTCGGGAGCGATATTGTTAGACCGCCCGCTCCCGTTCAACTTACACCAGAGTTACCGACCGCTCCCGCGCTTTATTCGGAAATTTATTTCCGCGCCGCAAGAAATCTGGTCTGGTCCAGCGGCTCCCGCCTTACACCCGCGGGAATGCAGACCTCGATCCAGAAGTATCACCGTATCAGCCGAGAGGAGAGAAAAAGTCATGCCAGCAGGTCAAATGGGCCACAGCGAGAGAGAGAGAGAGAGAGAGAGTAATGGATGTTACTTTCATTCTCTCAATCGCAGTGAAATAGGGGCTTCTGCTGTAAGTGTCAGTGAAAGAGTGTCTAGAAAATACACACGCAGTGAAATTGTGCAGTTTGTGCGTCAAGTAGGCGAAGCATTGTAAACGCTCGCCCTCGCCTCCCTCACCATAGTAAGCTACCGCGACATAACGCATAGGAGATAAATGACGTCAGTACATAATAACCGGTTATGATTATTACTGAACCGATACCGAATTGTCCGCGTCTGCATCGCGGTGCACCGAAGAAACAATTAATTTTGACACCCCTAATTCTTACCCATACATAGAAGGACTGAAGTACTGAATAATAAGATATCTATGTTAATTTGAATAGTTTATTAATAATTTACTATACTCATTCTAAATGACCTTAAAAAACACCAACTACTCTTAAAAAACTGGTTACTTTATAAATAATGGAATCAACATAGGCTCATTCTGAAAACATACCCCTATACATTTCTGGAGATCACGAATTATGCTTCTTCGGTGCACCGCGATGCAGACGCAGACAATTCGGTATCGGTTCAGTAAAAATCATAACCGGTTATTATGTACTGACGTAATTTATCTCATATGCGCTATGTCGCCATATCTTACTATGGTGAGAGAGGCGAGCGCGAGTATTTACAACAATCCAACTACTCTAAAAATGCTGAAACTGTGCACAATTTCCCTGCGGGTGTGTTTGCTTGACAGTCTTTCACTGACACTTACAGCAGGAGCCCCTATTTCACTGCCATTGAGAAAATGAAAGTAAACTCCATTTCTTTCTCTCTCTCTCTCTCTCTCTCTCTCTCTCTCTCTCTCTCTCTCACTGTGGCCCATTTGACATGCTGGCGTGACATTTCCTCTACTCTCGGCTGTTACTTCTGGATACAGACACGAGTGCGTGTCAGCAGAGTGAGTTTTTTTCACTGCGTCTATCAGCTGTTATCTGCGCTGCCGTTTATCAGTGTTTATCAACGGTGAACAGCGCCAGAGCATTAGAGCCAATCACAGCCCTTTTTGTTGAGTGTGACCAATCATAGGGGTGTAGGAAAGAACTCACTAGACAAGGTTTAGAAAGCAAGCAGGATATTTATATTTGTTTATTTGCTATAAATGCTCATGTTGTTCTGTGCGTGTACTTGAGTTTTTAAAGGTACAGTTTACATATATGACTGTTTGTATTAAAGGACAAAATTGTATTACAAATAGTATATAAATATATTTATACATGTTAATACAAGAAGCGTTGTGCTGTAAAGTAAAATATAAATATGTGTATGGAAAGCATCATCAATGCACCGTGATGCACGAGATATCGAATTGAACCAAATCGATGACATAATAATCGTAACCGAACCGAACCGTGAGACCAGTGTACTGTAGGTTCACACCTCTAACGACAACAAGGTTCAGGTCCAGCGAAGAACAGCTCCAAAAAGCAGGTAAGACAAAAACAAAAGCAAAAAAATAAAAATAAACAAGTAAATAACAGGGTGAGTATGTGGTAAAATGGGAAAACGTGGAAAAAAATCCAACCCAGGCACATTCTGAAAATGTACGCCTATATACATTTTTGGAGAGCACCAAATACGTCCCCAAAGCAACATTTTTGTTCAGTTTTTGTTTTCACGACTCCACCAGAGGCGGCTGTGTATGCTTTTTGAGATCTTAAATTTCTCTCGTGAGCACCATTCTTGTCTGCTATTCTCGTGTGAATCCACCAGAGGCTGCTGTCCACTGACTGAATGACCAATTAACTGACCCACCCTCCTCCTTCCCGAAACCCAACCAATAGTATTTTCAAAAGCACTGATTGACCCACTGTTGGTTGGGTTTAGTGAAGTGGGTTGACGGATCAATCGGTGCTTTTGAAAACACTATCGGTTGGGTTTAGTGAAGGAGAAGAGTGGGTCAGTTGATCAGTCAGTCAGTCAGTTAGTCGACAGTGACCTCTTATAAACTGTCACTAATGTTGATTAATGTAGAGTTAATGCTAAACAAATAATGAATTAACTATTTGCTAATGCTTAATAAATGAGTCATAGTGTGGAGATTATAAAGTGTTACCACTTTTTTCAGTAGATTAATTTGAATGGATTAATTCGCCTAAAGACTAACAATGTGCGCTAGCAAAATAAGCATCGCAAATTTTGTTTTCGCACTAGGGTTGGGCGATGTTGACAAATTTGGCATCGTACGATGTCGAATGTGAACATCGGCGATGGACGATGGTATCGTCGTCGTAGGCGGGGTGGGGGTCTTTGTTGTTAAATATCAATTAATTCATAACGAATTTAATAATTGTAGCCTATCGCTTTCACTACCTGACCCACATGGTCTTTGCTTTACCCATGACCAAACCATAAATAAGTAAAGTTATACATAAATTACCACCTGTCAATCACTTTTTTCCGCGGGACTCTGGCAAGTGGAGTGAGCGGAGTGATCGGTGTTCTTATAATGGCTTTTCCCCACAGTTGGTGGCGGAGACGAGACGAGAGTTTGTTTGGAGTTCACTGTAATTTGTATTGTGATTAATGTTAACTTTCTTATTTTATTATTATTATGAGGACATAATAACAAGTCAAGATGCTAGAGCTCGACCGTTTTGGTCACACTTGCGCCTGATATTTTATGCGACCTAAAATATGTATTTGAAAGCATTTGTGCTAGTGCATACATTTTTACCGTGCGACCTGTTTTCACTGCAAAATCCTCACCGCGTGCGCGGATTTAGGAGACATTTATGCAGAATGCATCTTTGCACCTAAAGACACCAAACGCAGCGCTCAGGAACAGATTAAAACAGTTGTCATGTGAACTTGCTGAAGTACAATAGCCCGGAATGCTTGCCCCGCCTTTGTGCTCTTCCTATTGGCCCACTCCGCTAGAACTGAACGCAAATGTATGGGTAATATCAGCTGTCAATCACTCAGTCAACGCCTTCTGCCTTCACATGACAGGAGCAACAGCCGCGTAAATGTGACGCGCTGAAGATGAGAGAATGAAAATAACACTGACAGATTTAGTTTTAGAAACCACCTAAAGTTAAATAATGGCACATCTTATTAGTGATCATGTGCTGAATGTTAATCCACCATTTACACTTTTCCAAGAGTGGATAAAAGACTTCCAGTGGCTTCAAGTCCGCTATGAAAATAACTAAAGACGTTCACTGTAAAGTCTGTGGGATGGGGTTTACAGGTAACAGCGTTTGCCACTGAAGCTACACATTTTAAGCGCGAGAGGTACTGTATAATCCTCACGATGTATTTAATCCTCACGATGCTGTCAGCCGTGCAAACAGCAGCTATAAGTATAATATAACACAGCTCATGAAAAGACCGCTATTACTATTAAGATGACATGCAAATAATAAGTTATATATCAATATACATGTGGGGCGGGGCGATGGATCACGATGCCGGCTCAGCATCGTGAAGTTTATCAGCCATCGGCGATGGACGATGACATCGTCTATCGGCCCAACCCTATTTCGCACAGACTTTAAAGAAACGCCACCATTTTGGAAAAAGCAAGAGAAAGTGAACTATTTAAAATCATATTTTGCATTTTTCTAAATTCTTTGTGCTTTATTGCCTGACTTCTCAAAGGCGGCGACCTAGACACACTCATATTCCAGTCCTGTCATACGTATCTACAGAAAGAAATAAGGAAAACCTCAAAGAGATCCAAAACAGGGGCTTTGGTGATATTATTTCATATGGAGTTCATAAATGTGGAGGAATTTAATCCAGTGAGCCTGTGCCATTCATAGGCCTGCATGGCTGAGATAAATTTATTATCGTACATACCTCCAAAAAAAAAAAGAAAAACGTCTGTCCAGGCCTGGGTCACCCTCTGGAGGGAAGAAAACACTGCGTGAGAGAAAAAAAGAGAGAATGAGAGTAAAGAAGGAATCCGCGTGGGTCACAAAGGCATTAAAGGACAACTAAATAATTCAGGGCACATTTTCCAGGCTGGTGGCGGAGTCCTGTGAGCGCCGAATGAAGCTTTATATCAGTCAGCCCTGCGGCTTTGTATATCGGAAACATCTGAAGGTGAAGAGCTCAAACCTGACTCTGAGCTCATCTGGAGACGAGAGCGAGAGCGCAGACAGGAGAGCAGACGCTTACCGTGGTGTTTAATGTGCTGAGTGGCACTCAAAGATCATCCAGAGCTCTCAGTGTCCCAGATAAATGCTCCACGCACACACAGCGTTCACATCCACACACTCGGAGCTCCACAAAACCTCACACTTCTATTCACACGCACACATTTACAGACCTACACACCTGCATACTTATGATGTAGAATCAGTCTCCTGATTTATGAATTCAAGACTATGCCTATGTTTAGGGTGGCATACTAACACACTGCTATTTTTGCGCTATGCAATATGGGTATATTTGTTTTTTGTTCAGTAAGCAAACCCTGATGGATTTCTCTGTTCTGTTTTATTTAAATGTGCTGTGTATTACAAAGAAACCCTGCACAGAATGCTGTAGCACACAACGCTCTTGACTTGACCTTCAGTTTTCATTGTGATGGATTAGCTGGGAGAGCTGCAATACATTTTAAACCACTTCTCTTTGTCTTATTTTATCTGATTGTCACAAGACTTCAAATCAAATTTAAATCAATCATGAAGTAAATAAATGCTCGTTTATTAAGGAAATCATGATGGCAATTATGGACTCAACTGCAATTTTCCAATAGAATCTCAATAGTATATGGATTTCCAGTTAGGCCTGTCACAATAATTAATATATGGACTTATCACACAACGTAGATCCCAGTCATTTTTGGTGATGCAATATATATCGCCCATATAAAAACCAATTCTAGCAACATTTTAGCTGATTGTAGAACATCTCTATCTCTATTGGAGGTGTCAGTGTCAGTATGGTAAAAAAAAACAAGAACAAAACAATAGTATTTACTATAAATTTTTTAAATTTAAACCAAAATAAAACTGAAGTAATCGTGTTTGGGCACAAAGAAAATTCTCTGTTAGATGTCAAAGTGGGATCTTTGGCCCCACATATTACCCAGTGTGCAAGAAATCTCGGTGTTATGTTTGATGAAAACTTAAAACTTGACAAACAGATCAGTACGGCCGTAAAATCCTGCTTTTACCACCTCAGACAACTGTCTAAAGTCAAGCCATTTCTATCCCAGAGAAATTTTGAAACTGTGATTCATGCCTTCATAACAACACGTCTAGATTACTGTAACTCTCTCTATTTTGGTATTTCTCAGTCTTCCCTCGTCTCGTCTGATGCTGGTACAAAATGCGGCTGCTAGACTACTTTCTGGCACCCGCAAGTATGAGTCGGTAACTCCGATTTTAGCTGCACCTCACTGGTTACCCATTAAATACAGAATTGATTTAAACATTTTATTATTCGTTTACAAAGCAGTCTATAACCTTGCTCCTCAGTATCTTACAGACTTGCTTTGTCCGTATACCCCCTCCCGATCATTGAGATCTTATGATCTCAACTTACTCACCGTGCCCAGAACACGCCTTAAAAAACGAGGTGATCGAGCGTTTGCTGTTGCTGGTCCTAAACTCTGGAACAGTCTACCAATTCACATTAGACTTTCCCCCTCCATTTCTGTGTTTAAGTCTGTTTTAAAGACCTATCTATTTTCTCTCGCTTTTAATACTCCTTGATTACTGTTTTATTGCTTGTATTTGTTAAATGTTTCTTTTATATTATGCTTCTCTCTCTTTAGTATTCCTATGTACAGCACTTTGGTCAACCTTGGTTGTTTTTAAATGTGCTTTATAAATAAATATTGTAATGTATTGTATTGTAAATTACTATAGTATGTTTTTACGTGGGTGTCTGACAACTGAAACTAGATCTGGTAGCATATATCGCAGCCTCTTTTACTTTTTAACTTGCATTTTTTTGTTAACATTTATTATTAATTGTTTAGGATATACGTTTTCACATTCTGATTACAATGCCTTATTATTAAAATGTTAAAATGACTATAATTTAATCAAATATTCTTAAGGATAACATATTATCTGTTCTTTGGAAGAGAGTACTTGCATTGTGAGGATTTTATATTGTCATGTAGGCGTTATATAATGACTGCCATAAAACGGTCTTTAAATGACAATAATATCACTTATTTCTAATACAATAGTATTCCCATATATATATATATATATATATATATATATATATATATATATATATATATATATATATATATATATATATATATATATAGATTAAGTCAGCATTATTAGCCCCCCTTTGAATTTTTCTTTTTTAAATATTTCCCAAATTATGTTTAACAGAGCAAGGACATTTTCACAGTGTGTCTGATAATGATTTTTTCTTCTGTAGAAAGTCTTATTTGTTTTATTTCAGCTAGAATAATAAAAGTTTTTAATTTTTTAAACAACATTTTAAGGTCGAAAATATAAGCCCTTTCCCAAAGATGGGTTGCGGCTGGAAGGGCATCCGCTGCGTAAAACATATGCTGGATAAGTTGGCGGTTCATTTCGCTGTGGTGACCCCGGATTAATAAAGGGACTAAGCCGAAAAGAAAATGAATGAATGAATGAATTATTAGCCCCTTTAAGCAAATTTTTTTTTTCGATATTCTACAGAACAAACCATCGTTATACAATAACTTGCCTAATTACCCTAACCTGCCTAATTAACCTAGTTAAGCCTTTAAATGTCACTTTAAGTTGTATGTCACTATAAGCTGTCTTGAAAAAATATCTAGTCAAATATTATTTACTGTCATCATGACAAAGATAAAATAAATCAGTTATTAGAAATGAGCTATTAAAACTATTATGTTTAGAAATGTGTTGAAAAAAAATCTTCTCTCCTTTAAACAGAAATTGGGGAGAAAAAAAATCAAAAACAGGGGGGCTAATAGTTCAGGGGGGCTAATAATTCTGCCTTCAACTGTATATTCTATATACACAAATTTCTTGATTCTCACTATAGGGTCCTATTGAGTCCTTTTCAGGTCCTAAAATGTCTACTGACCAGAATTTTCTCTCTCATTTATTGCAGATATTAAATGCCTCATGACTAAACAAAGGGCACCAATGTGAACACATACACAAAATTAAAAAAAAAAAAAAAAAAAAACTCAGGCTTAACTTTTTGTTGTTGTTGTTGTTGTTGTTGTTGTTGAAGGCTCATGCACACCAGTAAGATTTTTCTTCTTCTTTTCCTTTAGTTTAACTAGCTGGCTTGTGTCCTCCAGTGAAGTTAGTTTTTTTTATAGATCACAATGTTGTTGTGAAAAGTGACATATGCACAAGTTTACCCCCATTTTGTACATATGTCAGTGTTATAAATAAGACTCATTCATTCATTAATTCATTCATATTATTTTCAGCTTAGTCCCTTTATTAATCAGAGGTCGCCACAGCAGAATGAACCGCCAACTTATCCAGCATATGTTTTATGCAGCGGATGCCCTTTCCACTGCAACCCATCACTGGGAAACATCCATACAATTTTCCAATAGGATCTCAATAGTATATGGGTTTCCAGCACAATAGTATTCTCATATATTGTAACAAATTTCATGTTAAATGCTTGATTCTGTCTATATAAGGTCCTTATTATGTGACTATAAGGTCCTTTTCAGGTCCTAAAATGTGTACTGACCAGAATTTTCTGTCTTGTTTATTGCAGATATTAAATGCCTCATGACTAAACAAAGGCCACCAATTTTAGTGTCTACACCAATGCACAAAAGCATGATTTAAAAACAAACAAAAAAAAACTTAGGCTCAACCTATTTTTAAGGACCATGCACACTAGTAAGATTTTCGTCATAATTTTCATTAGCATACGTCCTCAAATATTTTATTACTATTATTCATTCATTCATGTATTCCTTTTCTTTTCGGCTTAGTCCCTTTATTAATCTGGGGTCGCCACAGCGGAATGAACCGCCAACTTATCCAGCATATGTTTTACGCAGCGGATGCCCTTCCAGCTGCAACCCTTCACTGGGAATTTATTACTATTACATCCTCCATATTACGACCTTAAATGGGCTATTTTAATTCCCCTTATAGCCAGTGTTATCAGGTGAACCAAATACCAGCACGGACACTGACAAAGCAAGTAAATATATTTAAAAAAATGAGATAAATATGGCAGAAATTATTTACAAGAGTAAAGATTTGCACTCTTCCATACAAATGCACATACATACAGTATGGACAAATCACTCCCTCACTAAAACATACTATGATCAGTCTTGATCACTAAACAATGTTGGATTGATTCTAATTTGGGTTGATATACTGTATAGGTAATACTAACAGCCTAATTAAAAAAAAAGTATATATATATATTTTTTTTTTTATTTTTTATTTTTTTAGCTAAATTATACATAGGCTCATTCTGAAAATGTACCGCTATATGCATTTCTGGTGAGTGCCAAATACGTCCCATGGGGTCGTTTTTTTGCAGTTTTTGTGTTCACAAATCCACCAGAGGCCGCTGTCAGTGGCAGTTCTAGTTTAAATGGCACCCTGGGCAAACCACTGAACACACAAACACATATATATCATATATAGGTGTATATATATATATATATATATATATATATATATATATATATATATATATATATATATATACACACATACAAACACTCGCTCATGAATATACTTTATTACAAATAAATATTATTATTGTTATTATTATCATTATTATTATTAATAAATATCATAAATCAATCCTAAATGTAACTGGAAAACAATGTAAAGACACAACTGGAGTGATATGCTAAGATCACTTAAAAAATCTTTTGCATGAATATTAAAGACAATTCTAAAGAATAAATTTTTTTTTGTTTATGTAATTATCTGTTGTCTTACCTCCCTGACTCACTATCCCTCTTTATACGAATAAGATCATCGTCATATTATAACTTTAGTTTTGTCGACTTGCAAAACTCGCTGCGTGCTGACACCTCTGCATAAAAGTTACTCTGGTTACTCCGGTTTCACAGCGCGTAAGGGGCGTGTATTTTATTGGTGTGCATTTAAACAATCGGTATTCACACCGGGAGTAGAGCTGCGCGGGAGGTGCGCGGGAATGGTTTTCTGCGCGCATGCGTCAGAATGCAAAATGTGCCAAATGTGAATGGCCCCTAATGTCTTTATTCTGGTATTACCACTCTAAATTAATACACTTGCATAAAGTAAATCGTATCTCAAAGCTTTGACTGGGGCTTGTTTTTTTTTTTTTTTTTTAGCAAGATCCCGCCCTGGGCGATCGCTCATATTGCCCATGCCTAAATCCGCCACTGGCCACTGTGTATTCTTTTTGAGGTCTCAAATTTCTCTCGTGAGTGCCATTCGTGCCTTTTAAAGACGAAATGCAGCCATGCATACTTCTGGCTACATAATTCGCGACCTCCAGAAATGTATATAGGGCTATGTTAGTTTGTCCATGTTTTACTCAAATTTTGCCCAAATTTTACCCAAAACATATTTAGAGTGTACTGGCTTCTATAATAATTCATTATAAGAAGTTAAATATATATATATATATACAGTTTCTTTTTCTTTTTTAAATATTTCCCAAATGGTGTTTAACAGAGCAAGGACATTTTCACAGCATGTCTGATATTATTTTTTCTTCTGGAGAAAGTCTTATTTGTTTTATTTTGGCTAGAGTAAAAGCAGATTTTAAATGTTTAAAAGCCATTTTAAGGAGAAAATTATTTATCAATTATTTTAGCTATATATTTTTTGATAGTCTACAGAACAAACCATTGTTATACAATAACTTGCCTAATTACCCTAACCTGCCTAGTTAACCTAATTAACCTAGTTAAGCCTTTAAATGTCACATTAAGCTGTATAGAAGTGTCTTGAAAAATATCTAGTCAAATATCATTTACTGTCATTATGGCAAAGATAAAATAAATCAGTTATTAGAAATTAGATATTAAAACTATTATGTTTAGAAATGTGTTGAAAAAAATCTCTCTATTAAACAGAAACTGGGGAAAAAGTTAAACGGGGGCTAATAATTCTGACTTCAACTGTATATCAATGTACAGTTAGATTAAGCCCTTCAGAGCATCGCTGGAGGTGAAGATCATATGCTTCAGATAGTAAAACAGCAGATGCTTTTAAATAGTCTTTTTGCAGTTTGATATTCATACACACTTGACCATTTTGTGCTTAGTTTTGTCAAAACTTGCCAATTAACATGAAATAAACACTACATTCTTTATTACATATAATTGCAATATACATTGTTTTTTGTCATATTTCAAACACACTATGCCTTTCATTTATGTACGTTAAACTTTTTTAATGATGAATGATTGTTTAATTTAGCCTTAAGTTAGTTGCTTCTTCTAAATTCAAAAGAGAGTGTTTTTTTTTTTATCTCTTCTTGTGTGGTGCAGGTAAAGATGCATTAATCAAAACTCCCCCAGAAATAGTACACCATCTAGCAACATACTATTTTTAATGTACTGTAATTTAGGACACACTAATCTTATCCTAGGATGGACAGTATGCTAATTAGGTTGCAGCTCATCCTTCAAACTAATCAAGCATGAGGAAACAAGTACAAACTCCCAAGAGTGGGTAATGAATATGAGCAGACTGTTCATCCAACTTCAGACGATTTTAAAACATCTGGGTGCTGAATGTTTACAATTTCTGTTTGTTCATCTATCATTTTGTGTTCCAAATTGCCCTAAAATATGCTAATGAGGCATATGCTAAATTGATAACTTTTACTGTGGTAACTGTCGCAGTGTTGCGTCACTGATGTATTAGCATCATAAAAAAAGCATTATCCTTAAGCCCACACAGCAGACGCTAATTATCACAGAACTACAGAGCATATGAACTTCTAAAAAATAAAATGTTCTCTGCATGCTAGATCTGAGCAGTTTAAATGTGAACAGATCACTATCAGATAAATAACAGTTCGGAACCATGCAGAGGAGGAACTTGTTTAACCATGAGCACTTTGTAGGAACATAAACAGACAAGTGCCTAAGGTGAGGTTTTATAATTCAGCACTTTAAAGATGTGAATCACAGTTGCTACGCAAGAGATACACAAGTCCAACAGGCTGTTTGTGGGTAGGATTTAGACAGACAGATAGATATAAAGACAGATACTGTAGATAGATAGATGTACGGACAGATATATGTATACAAATGGATAGATAGATAGATAGATAGATAGATAGATAGATAGATAGATAGATAGATAGATAGATAGATAGATAGATAGATAGATAGATAGATAGATAGATAGATAGATAGATAGATAGATAGATAGATAGATAGATAGATATGATTGCTGGACAGACGTATGGATGGAGGGATGGATGGATGAATGGATGGATGGACAAATAGACAGCAAAGTGGAAAAGCATATAGACAGACAGACATAGAAATGGATGGACATCAATAGCAATCTATAAAAGCATGTAGATAGATAGATAGATAGATAGATAGATAGATAGATAGATAGATAGATAGATAGATAGATAGATAGATAGATAGATAGATAGATAGATAGATAGACATCAATAGCAATCTATAAAAGCATGTAGATAGATAGATAGATAGATAGATAGATAGATAGATAGATAGATAGATAGATAGATAGATAGATAGATAGATAGATAGATAGATAGATATATAGAGAGATAGATAGATAGATAGATAGATAGATAGATAGATAGATAGATAGATAGATAGATAGATAGATAGATGATAGATAGATAGATAGATAGATAGATAGATAGATAGATAGATAGATAGATAGATAGATAGATAGATAGATAGATAGACAGATTGATAGCAATGTAGAAAAGCATATAGATAGATAGATAGATAGATAGATAGATAGATAGATAGATAGATAGATAGATAGATAGATAGATAGATAGATAGATAGATAGATAGATAGATAGATAGATAGATAGATCAATGGACAGATTGATAGCAATGTAGAAAAGCATATAGATAGATAGATAGATAGATAGATAGATAGATAGATAGATAGATAGATAGATAGATAGATAGATAGATAGATAGATAGATAGATAGATAGATAGATAGATAGATAGATAGATAGATAGATGGACAGATTGATAGCAAAGTAGAAAAGCATATAGATAGATAGATAGATAGATAGATAGATAGATAGATAGATAGATAGATAGATAGATGATAGATAGATAGATAGATAGATAGATAGATAGATAGATAGATAGATAGATAGATAGATAGATAGATAGATAGATAGATAGATAGATCAATGGACAGATTGATAGCAATGTAGAAAAGCATATAGATAGATAGATAGATGATTGATAGATAGATAGATAGATAGATAGATAGATAGATAGATAGATAGATAGATAGATAGATAGATAGATAGATAGATAGATAGATAGATAGATAGATAGATAGATAGATAGATAGATAGATGGACAGATTGATAGCAATGTAGAAAACCATATAGATAGATAGATAGATAGATAGATAGATAGATAGATAGATAGATAGATAGATAGATAGATAGATAGATAGATAGATAGATAGATGGACAGATGGACAGATTGATAGCAATGTAGAAAAGCATATAGATAGATAGATAGATAGATAGATAGATAGATAGATAGATAGATAGATAGATGATAGATAGATAGATAGATAGATAGATAGATAGATAGATAGATAGATAGATAGATAGATAGATAGATAGATAGAT
This sequence comes from Danio kyathit, assembly GCA_903798195.1. Taxonomy (NCBI): domain Eukaryota; kingdom Metazoa; phylum Chordata; class Actinopteri; order Cypriniformes; family Danionidae; genus Danio; species Danio kyathit. The sequence goes on from LR812536.1 coordinate 51,766,329, forward strand.
AGATAGATAGATAGATAGATAGATAGATAGATAGATAGATCAATGGACAGATTGATAGCAATGTAGAAAAGCATATAGATAGATAGATAGATGATTGATAGATAGATAGATAGATAGATAGATAGATAGATAGATAGATAGATAGATAGATAGATAGATAGATAGATAGATAGATAGATAGATAGATAGATAGATAGATAGATAGATAGATAGATAGACATGACTGATGGATAGATGAATGGATAGACATGATTGATGGATGAATGGATGGACATCGATAGCAATCTATAAAAGCATGTAGATAGATAGATAGATAGATAGATAGATAGATAGATAGATAGATAGATAGATAGATAGATAGATAGATAGATAGATAGATAGATAGATAGATAGATAGATAGATAGATAGATGGACAGATTGATAGCAATGTAGAAAACCATATAGATAGATAGATAGATAGATAGATAGATAGATAGATAGATAGATAGATAGATAGATAGATAGATAGATAGATAGATAGATAGATAGATAGATAGATAGATAGATAGATAGATAGATAGATAGATAGATGGACAGATGGACAGATTGATAGCAATGTAGAAAAGCATATAGATAGATAGATAGATAGATAGATAGATAGATAGATAGATAGATAGATAGATAGATAGATAGATAGATAGATAGATAGATAGATCGATAGATCGATAGATAGACACGACTGATAGATAGATGAATGGATAGACATGATTGATGGATGAATGGATGGACATCGATAGCAATCTATAAAAGCATGGAGATAGATAGATAGATAGATAGATAGATAGATAGATAGATAGATAGATAGATAGATAGATAGATAGATAGATAGATAGATAGATAGATAGATAGATAGATAGATAGATAGATAGATAGACAATGATTATACAGATGGACAGATTGATCGATGGATATATACATAACAATTCTTCAGGTTTTGTCAAGTTATGAATTGGATTCTGAATTCATAAAATTCTGAAAACATGGCTCAATTCATCATGCATCTACGTCTGCAGTGATCTTTTCAGCTGACACTGACATACATTGCTTGAATGATTGTATATTGAGCGTGATATACCTCTGTCAGCGCTCTGTGATATTGGCTGTGTATACGCTGACAGGAGGACCATGTTACTGTACTGTGACATTTCTCTCTGTGACAGTCGCCCAGGGTTACCAGAACAATATGCTCACGCAATACTGACACTGCTGTATCCAGTAACCCACAAAATCTGTCCCCATGAGGACTGAATGAAACACAGGATGAGAATTAGGCTGAAAGGGAGAAACAGAAAACAAACCCCTATTGTAAATAAAATGTAGAGAAGCAGAAAGATAGATAGATGATGGCATGAAAGTTAGATACACGAACAAGGACATTACATTCAGAGTAAAGAAAATTCTGAGAATTGTTCCTCAACACATTATAAATGTTAGAAATGTATTACTAAAACACATAACAAAGACTCCTTACAAAGAAATACATAGTTCTGAATTGTGGAGTCAACTGTTAAACAGTTTCCACCAATTCAATGTTTCGAATTTTTTGGTCACTCAATGATTCAGTGGAGCCACAGAGCCACTGACTTGCATATTTTCCATGGTATAGCCAATTGGTATTCTCTGCTTTATCAGGGGGTCGCAACAGTGGGTATTAACCACCAATTACTCTGGGATATGTTTTACAGACACAACCCAGCACTGAGAGTACACTAACTCATGAACCCCCAGTTCTGGGAAACACCCATACACTCTCCCATTCACACACAAACTCATACACTACCTGACAAAAGTCTTGTCGTCGATCCCAGTTGAAAGAGCAACAAATGATAACTTGACTTCTAGTTAATCATTTGGAAAAGTGGTAGAAGGTAGATTTTTCAGATGAATCATCTGTTGAACTGTATCCCAATCATCTCACATACTGCAAAGGACCTACTGGAACCCTCATGGTCCCACAATTCTCACAGAAATCAGCCAAGTTTGATGAAGGAAAAATCATGGTTTGGGGTTGCATTCAGTTTGGGGGCGTGTGAGAGATCTGCAGAGTTGATGGCAACATCAACAGCCTAAGGTATCAAGACATTTGTGCTCCTCTATTACATTACAAACCACAGGAGAGGGCAAAATTCTTCGGCGGGATAGTACTCCTTCTCATACTTCAGCCTCCATATCAAAGTTTCTAAAAAACAAAGAAGGTCAAGGTGCTCCAGGATTGGCCTGCCCAGTCACCAAACATGAGCATTATTGAGCATGTTTGGGGTAAGATGATTGAGGCATTGAAGATGAATCCAAAGAATCTTGATGAACTCTTGGAGTCCTGCAAGAATGCTTTCTTTGCCATTCCAGCTGACTTTATTAATAAGTTATTTGAGTCATTGCAGAGATGTATGGATGCAGTCGTCCAAGCTTATGAGTCATACACAATATTATTCTTTTTTCAGTGCACCATGACTTTATATTCTATACTGTACATTATTTCTGTTAAGTGACCAGACTTTTATCTAATCAAAGTCAGTCCTTACTGTCCTAATTAAATAATTAAAAATCAAGACATGATCACATTTTATTTTGGTAAAATAAGCATAATCTAGAGGTCTTTGCCTTTAATATAGTTATTATTTGTTGTTCCTAAAACTTGGATAGGCAGCAATACTTTTGTCAGGCAGTGTACACTATAACCAATTTAGTTTATCCAATTCACCTACCGTATATTGCATGTGTTTGGACTGTGGGTGAAACCTGAAACCCACTCAAATACGGGGAGAACATGCAAAGACCACACTGCAAGACATCCTGACACAGCCAGGACTCGAACCAGTGACCTTCTTGCTGTGAGGCAACAGTGCTAACCACTGAGATGGTCATTATCTTTAAATAATTTTGAAAAGAACGGCTGCCAGTCCTTTATCATTTATTAGTTTATTATTTATTATCAACAATATGGTTTCTCTACATCTTTACCGTTATATCTGTAGTCTGTTGTTTTACATTCAGATTTCTTTTTCAAAACAATGTCTTTATTGTTTTCTTTATAGTTATTGTGTTGTGAATGGGTCTTCACTCACATACAGATCCTTCTAGTTGCCCTCTGTTATGCCCTGGTCAACCTAACTTCCCTCTGGGTCATGGGACCAATGCAGCCCTTCGTTCTGGGTGGGATTTTAACTGGGATTTAGGTCATGGAAAGTAGTTGCACTAAGGATAATAATGGCTGTGGTCAGTGAGTCGCAAGTGCACCTCTTGAGCCCAGTGGATGGGGTTTTTATTAGGGCAGCTGCTAGAAGCTAGCCTCTGTTACTCAATAATGAGTACTGACATATGCTGTTTAAAAGAGAGTTGCAGGTAAAAAAAAATATAGAAACAAAACAACATTATGATACCAGTAAAAAGGTAAGTAAAGCATTAACTATGGTCAACATGACACGCTGGTCTTCAGCAAACAGTCTAGTAGCCCTTTCCATTGATATAGAACACTTACTGGGTTCAGGAATAGTCATATGTTGAATTTGTTCAACAGTGTGACCAGAATCACAATACTTTTTGACCAACTTCTGCTTGTGAAATCTGCAGAATGACTTCCTTATATTCCATATATTCCACCATACACCAAGACCAAATTTGTACTCACTTCAATATAAAAGCAATGTTCTTACATTTAAAAGTAAAATACATAAATTATAGAAATAGCATAAGAAAGAACGACTTTTAAAGATGTACATAGAAGTTGGAGGGTTTAATGGTACTTGTTGGTGAAAGGTAGCTTTGCTTTCCTTCAGCTTGTCATAGGGGGCTTTATGTTTGGAGAGGGTAATTAGCAGCAGAAAAAGGTCAGAGTCTGTACCACCCCAGTGAGACAGCCGGGAGAGACAGAATGAGAGCTAAGAGCTTGTTATCACAAGAGGTTTTAATAGGGCTCTTCTAGAAGCAGGTCAGATGTCTAAACATCACACATCTGATAAAGCGATTACTTGTCTTATGCAGCTGACAAGTCTGTCTCTGAATTTAAATTGACACCGTGGCATTACTGACCACCCACAAAACAAATACCTGACCTGGGATGCATGTACCCCCAGGGACCTGAGCCGCCTGTCTGCCTTCCGACGCCTTCCACCAGACAGACGATTCACCTGAGAGCTTGTCAGTGCTAGTACAGGGTAATTAGATAATGATTACATACTCAGCCACAGACAGCAGGGCTTTCTTAAACTGACAGCATGCAAATGTACCACCCAACCCCCCTAATGATAAGCTTGCAATCTATACACCAATGGACCCTTGTGGTCTGATTCTGCTGTATTTTCCATGAGGCTCCAATCTTGGAATGTATGCATAAAGAGGCACAGGACATTAAAAGGTTAATTCTCACTTATGGCCCATTTCCATTGAGAGGTACAGTTCAGTATGGTATAGCTCTGTATGCTTTTTTTTGTCACTTCCACTGCCATAAAGTCCCAAAAAGCGAATCACACCATGCCATACTTTTTGAGTACCCTTTCTAAAGGGTACCAGCACAACCGAACAGTACCAAAAGGCTGGAGCTAGACGCGCAGCTGAAAGCTATTGATTTACAGAGAATCATCACTAGCATGTGGGACAAGCCAGGAGAATAAAAATGAAGGAACTGACATTTTTCTATATATAGCCAAGACATTACATCATAATAATACATACAATAATAAGCCATGGTTGATCAGAGCTCAAACAAACCTTGTCTTCTTGTGACAAACAGCTACATGCCAAGAAAAAACAGAATCTGCTATGTCCTTTTGTTGTTCATGAGGTCTGAAAGCGTGTGAAAACCGTAAGTAGTGCACTTTTGTGCTCTACTCTCTATTTGCATGCATTCACTGCATGTCTAAATTTTAAATAGTGAACTTGAGCTCATAATAATAACTTATTTGTACACTATTGGGCCAGAGTGATCAGCCTGAACTGTACCAAAGTCCCTTTAAGGCAACTCATTTCACTCGGCCATCTTTGAAACGCCTCTCAGGCAGTATGCTCGGGCATTCTGTCTAAATAGGAAAACATCAAATTCTTCAAAATTGTTTGCCAAGCTTATGATTGCATCACTTATTTGGAATCACCAACACAATTAAACAACAGCTGTCTCATAAGTTTCATTTCTAAACCTTTAAATCAAACAAAATCAAACAATTTTTTCAGGTTACCCAAGCTAATGCACATGCATAATTGAAAGGAAGGAGATCACAACACAAACTTAATTTATGGCCGTTCTTCACATTATCATCATCTGGATAATGCTTTGTCAGATCGTGCTGGTCTTCTGAAGTAATTCACTACTTAGGCCCAATCCCAATTCTACCCCTTAGCCCTTCCCCTTACCCCTCATTTTGCGCATTCACATGAAGGAGTAGGGGTGTCCCAATTCTCTTTATCTTGAAGGTGTAGGGCTAAGGGGAAGGGCTAGATACCCCTTGAAATGTAGATTTTTCAGGACAAAAATAGAATTCAGGTTGGGCCTCAATCTTGATGGCGAATCTCATTTAGAAACAACAGCAACTCTGTTTACAAGTTTTGTGGGCATTTGTGTAGTTGCTGTCATGTGATGTGCGTTTGACAGGATGGACTGTACCTTGCGTTTGTTTTATACAGATTACAAAACCAAAAAAAAAAGGTTTTTCAAGTGTAGTGGGTTCATTTACAAGTTGATATTTCAAGCTTTATGTGGATATATTTCTTATGTCTGTGAAGCAAGTATTGACGAAGATCTAATATAATCAAGATTTGATATTCTCCCCTAAAGTGTGCAGTGAACATATATTCTCCCCAACTGTGTGCAGTGAACATCTATTTTTTAAAGTGTGCAGTGAAGTGAAAATCTCCAAAAATGTGCAAGTGTGCAAGTAATCATATATATATATATATATATATATATATATATATATATATATATATATATATATATATATATATATATACATAAAGTGTGCAAATGAACATGTTAAAACTGTATATGTGTGACATCTCCAAAGTTATCAGTTAGCAGAGTACATGTAAACCTAAACCAGCACCAGCGGGGCAAAGTGCCAATATTATACCTTAGTTCAAATGGCACAGTGCCTAAAATATATCAGGTAAACATCACTGGACCATATGTGGGAGAAAGAATGCAACTCTTCATGTATAAAAGCATGACAGGAACACAGACAGGCAGAGGTTCATGGAGAGACAGTTGTTTGTCTGTTGGCCTCTCGTTTTTATTGTCTGACAATAAATCCACCTTCTGAAATCAAGACTCTCTGACTCGACTGCTGATTGAAAGACGAGGAACAAAACACAACAGTATTTGCTGAGATTCCAGTGTGTTTGTTGACTACAACAAAAGCATGTAAAAGCACACGTCTGGTTCGAGCTTCTCCTCTGGAGAAATGTCAGTCTATAGCATAGGTCTCAAACTCAATTCCTGGAGGGCCGCAGCTCTGGACAGTTTTGCTCCAACCCTATCAAACACAGCTGATCCAACTAATCAAGATGTTCATGATTCTTTTAAACACCTTGATTATTTAGATCAGCTGTGTTTGATAAGATTGGAGCTGCGGCCCTCCAGGAATTAAATTCGAGACCTATGGTCTATAGCAAACGATGATTGGATCCTGTACTAGTAAGCGGGGCTTCATTTGCCATATTGACCGTTACAATCTTCCCCATTCAAAACTATATGAGTGACATGTTTTGTGTATTCAATAGTCTTTGATTGTACTCATAGAGGGGACAAGAGTCCTGAGTGCTTACCTTGCACTGTATTCACAGAGGGACCTGGGAGAACAAGTGATAAGCTTGCTCTACAGATATATGGGCTAAGGAGAAAGTGATAGTGGTCAGCTTAAAATGAATGCACAGGGTGGCCTGAGGGAGCCAAGTGGTTAGCTTGCTTTGTTTGTGCTACAGAGATCAGGATTCCTAATTGTCAGCTTGAGCCTAATGCACATAGGTGGCCACAAGGCCTACCAGTCAGCTTTAATTCTATGAACAGAGGAGCCTGAGGCCTCATGTGGTTAGCTTACACATGAACTGAGGGCCCTTGGGCGCCCTAGTGGCCAGCTTGTGCTGATATCTCCAAGTGGTCAGTTTCTTTCAGAAGGCTTAAAAGGACCCTTACATTCCTGATGCTCTTGCCCTCTCCTTGTTTTTATGAGTCTGCTTTTATAGTAATTTTTTTTATGATTTTGGAGCATGACATTTGGTAGTCTGTACAATATATTCTTTCAGTGTATGGGGGGAAATGATTATTCTACACTAAAGCTGCTTTACTATTCCATAGTACAAAAATCATATGGGCTTAGCACAACTAGAATGTCAGGAAACTTTTCATACTGTACGTCAAATTTTTCATTTAAAGTTTCTCTCCAAAAAAGTTCCCAAATATATAATGCAATGCATAAAATTCCCGGGATTGCTTTAGGGTTATTTTACTGGTTACCTCGATCATGTGTGCTCTCCTGACTAACATGAATTTTCCAGCATTTCTGAATCTATTAGTATTCCTCCCTCTCTGCGGAAGGAGAAATTAGCATTTTGCATCTATACACTGGAAGAGCTCTCACACGCTCACACAGCGGTTTTCCCACACACTGAAGTTGAGAGACTGGCTCAGGGGAGAGTGGTGAAGCCATGAAGCAACACAGCAAATCGATAGGTCTTTCCATGGCAGGGTTTTGAAATCGATGTCCATGGGAAATTAAGCTGTAGTCTTTGAATAAATTGAAGGCACTCAAGAAAGAACCAACAGAAGCCAAAAAATAAAAACCTCTGAAAAAACTATACTACAAGCAAGAGATCTATGTGATCTTCTACAAAATATTACAGAATAAGTGAATTCTCTATGGTTTTCTCTGTAAACTGTAAGTAAGAAAACAGGCTTATGAATTATTTTGTGTTTGTGAGTGTATATTGTTTAGGGTGGCAACAACCCAGTTATATGGACTGAAATGTCTGTCTGTGCTGGTAACAGAATTCCTGAATGGTGTTTCACAATGGTCCTATTTATTCCTGGTTTTAACATCTGTCTTGGGTGATCTGATTGCAGGTGGTCATCAACTGAGACTCAAGATCATTTCCACCTGGTAGAAACATGCTTTTTTAATCCCATTTTGATGATGTTGGTTGACCTATCTGGTCTGTCTGTCCGTCCGTCCATCCATCCATACATCTATCCCAGGGGTGCCCAAACTCTGTTTTGGAGGGCCCCTGTCCTGTATAGTTCAGCTCCAACTTCTTTCACAAATCTACCTGAAGCTTTATAGTATACCTACAATAGTAAGAGCTTAAATAGCTGGTTCAGATGGGGTAATAAGGGTTGCAGGACAGTGGCCCTCCAGGACCAAGTTTGGGCACCCTTGTTTGTTTTTTATTGATTGAGTTTGGTTGTTTTTTTTTTGGTTAATTGATTACCGGTAGCTAGCTCTCTGCAACTCTCACATGGTCACCTATTGAAGCTAAGCAGGGCTGTGCACAGTCAGTACCTGGATGGGAGACCACATGGGAAAGCTGGGTTGCTCCCGAAAGTGGTGTTAGTGTGACCAGCAGGGGGCACCCAACCTGTGGTCTGTGTGGGTCCTAATGGCCCAGTATAGTGACGGGGACTCTATACTGCTCAGTGAGCGCCGCCTTTTGGATGAGATGTTAAACCGAGGTCCTGACTCTCTGTGGTCATAAAAAATACCAGGATGTCCTTCGAAAAAGAGTAGGGGTTTAACCCTGGCATCCTGGCCAAATCTGCCCACTGGCCTCTGTCTATCACTGTCCTCCTAACCATCCCCATATCATAATTGGCTTTATCACTCTGTCTCCTCTCCACCAATCAGCTTGTGTGTGGTGTGCGGTCTGGCGCAATATGGCTGCTGTCGCTTCATCCAGGTGGATGCTGCACACTGGTGGTGGTTGAAGAGATTCCCCCCCCTATGTGTAAAGCGCTTTGAGTGTGTAGAAAAGCGCTATATAAATGGAAGGAATTATTATTATTATTATACTACATATGCTCAATGGCATTATATTGACACAACATAAGTAATTGGGAAGTTGTATAAATGTATATGTAAGTAGTTTTAAAAGTGGGTACTTTTGATTTAGCTCGAATACATTTCTCATGACAAAACAGCACATTTCATATGCTGGGTTATGATTCTCTCATCATATTATTTTATTGAAATACAAGTTAATAAATATATATATATATACAAAAAAAGTGTTTTGTGTTAGGGAATAGACAAGAACTCAATCACAGGAACAAAAACAGGTATTTTCATTTATTCATTCATTTTCTTTTTGGCTTAGTCCCTTTATTAATCTGGGGTCTCCACAGCGGAATGAACCGGCAACTTATCCAGCATATATTTTACACAGTGGATGCCTTTCCAGTTGCAACCAATCTCTGGGAAACATCTATACACACTCATACACTACGGACAATTTACCCTACCCAATTCACCTGTATCACATGTCTTTGGACTGTGGGGGAAACCGGAGCACCCGACGGAAACCCACGCAAACGCAGGGAGAACATGCAAACTCCACACAGAAACGCCAACTGACCTAGCCGAGGCTCAAACCAGCGACCTTCTTGCTGTATGCGACCGCACTACCTACTGCGACACTGCGTCGCCCCAAAACAGGTATTTATTAATTATAAAAATGAAACAAAAATGAAAAAAAACAACAACCCTGAGGGGGGAAAACATTAACCAAAACAAGAATTGACTGGGCTGGGCTCTCAGGGAAGTGCAGGGCTGGACAGGACAAGACACGACAAGATACTAAATTGACGACGATGAACTGGCACAGTACAGCAGACAAAAGGGAGCTATAAGGAGAACACATTAACAAACAAACAGGTGAACAGAATAAACTAATAATTGGATAACAAGGAGGGTGGGACTAGACAATAGACAGGAGAGCACATGACACAAAGACACAACACAAACTCATGTAAGGACTAGAAACTGAAACCAACTAGATTCGAGTGCTAAGAACTAAACACCATGCAGCGAACAAAACAACAAACACAAAGACAAGAGAGCACGCGCGAACCGAGCCTCCTCGGCAGGGACGTGCAGAGACCTTTTAAGAGGCAGGGGCTCAAATGGAAAAAAGGGCACTTTTTATTAAATAATAGTAATAATTGTACTTTAATAAATAAAATATATTATAATGAGATTATTAAGGAGATTTCACCCTAAATTCACCATTTACTCACCCTCAAAAGGATAGTTAATTCAAAACTGAAAATTCCGTCACCCTTTACTCACCATTTACTTGTTCCAAACCCATTTGACTTTTTTTTCTTCTTCTGTTGAACACACAAAGTAATATTTTGAAGAAAGCGGGAAACCTGTAACCATTGACTTTCATGGTATTTGTTTTACCTACTCTGGAAGTCAATGATTTCAAGTTTATAGCGTTCTTTAAAATATCTTTTTAAAATTTTTTATTCGTTAGTGTTCAACAAAATAAAGAAACAAAGAAATGGAACCCCTTGAGGGTGAGTAAATTTAAATCTTTGGGTGAACTATCCCTTTTCAATCTATTATTTTAGTTTTTTTTTCTGTTGAACAAAATAATAAAATATTTAGAAGAATGTAGGACACACTGATGGCCACTGACTTCCATAGCTAGCCTATATGTACATGTTTTATAGCTTCAATTGACATTATATATTCTGTGTGACTGCAAAAACAAGAGGGCAATATTTTCACTATCCAGCTGTCATTTCTCCATTACATTAGCCTGTATGCCTATGATATTTCCCTGGCTAACTTTAGCTAACTTATTACATGGTTGTTAATGAGGAGGATGTTAGCAAGACAAAATAGCCTATTTGCTTTTGAACTTTTGGATAAATAGCTGACCTAAAATATGAGCCTCAGGTAGGCCTAGTCTTTTGTTAACCGTTACTCAACTCCACACAATGAAGATGAATGACGGATGAATTTACATCGGCGGTTCTGTCGATCATATCGCGCTGCGTAACAGAGGTCAGCTAGTAATATATGTTTTACACACACTCCGGCTGCAGTGTGTGTATGGGTCAGACTGTAAAGCTATGGCCCAGATGCAGTCCGTGTGCAATGCGGATGCAGGAGTTGGCATAGGCGATGATAGACGTTACTCCACTGTTGACACCTTACTTTCGAGGCGAGAGTAACAATGTAAATAGAGTCTTCGTTAGAGCATTCGACTCACATGTGGTTTTTCTTTTCAAATCGTCAGTTCGAGGCTAGACTAAAACCAAGATATACTTTAAAAATTTCGTTTTTTTATTGTTTGACAGGGAAAGCGGTCCTTAAATAGAACACGCATTAACATACATATATTATATTATATTATTAGTAGTATTTAAAAAAAAATATTATCCCCAGAAAAAAAGGGCACTTTCTCTCCAGGAGAAAAAAGGGCAGGGGCTCAAGCACCCAAAGCCCCCACCTCTGCACATGCCTGCTCCTCGGGAGCGTGCGCATGCTTGCTTCAAAGACAAGAACGCAACAACAATGGGGGACACAACAACAAGAGACACAAAAACTGACAAGACACTATCAGTGCCTGGACTCTACCACAAAAACACAAATTAACAAGACCGGAGTGGCAGAATCCTGACAAAAAGGTAAAGCATTTTCCCAGTGAGCTATCTAGTTACATTACAACAGCTTTGTGTGACAGTGAATACTGTTTTTTTTAAATATGATTTAATAAATAAAGCCACAACAAAATCTAAAAGCAAATTTCATACGCAATCAAACATGTCCTGTTCTCCTAAACTTCGCTCTTATTCAACCTGATAGGGCAGCTCAAAAAACTCTTTCTCAATTAATACATAACAGGCATAAGCAATCATTAATCTATCTGTTGTATAATTTTTACTCTCTTACACTACAATCAATAATTAACGACAGTTCTGGCATTTCAAATAACTGGCATTTCAAAGAGACACAAGATAGGAGACACCATTCAGCTCCAAGTGTGACGTCTGTGTTGTTGAGAAATCCCATTTGGCAACTTAAATGACTGTTTGAACGACGTCATTGCCTCTATAAGACAGTCATAATACATTAATGCATTACCCATCATGCTCTTCTCCAGAGAGAGAGAAGCAATTGATTTCCAATAACTGGCTCCAATAACTGGCCTCCATTTTTTATTCATGTCATGTTAGATTTTGAAACCAATCTGTCTAGTGTCTCTAATGATGGTCTGATGAATGGACATTGCTGTTATTCCTGTAAGTTTGAAGCGGTCAATAAAGTGCTATGAATTCCCAGTTTACCTTTCACGACTGTTGGCGGCAAATGAAAAAGAATACAATAAAAATGCTGGCACCCAGCACACACATGCACACACAAACACCGGTTGACTTTGTTCCCTAGGGACTGTATTTGATTGAGCTGTGTGGAGGAGTGTAGTGCCGCTGGGTTATGGGCAGACTCTAACTTCCTGTTTGCCAGCAGATACACTCTGAATAATCAACCATAATGGATCGTTCACTCCGCAAAGAGACAGACACACACACACTCTGTCCTTTTGCTTGTAATACCCAACTGACCCCCATCAGTAAGATGACATTTAGTGGGACGGAATAGCATTACTTTAAGGTCAAGAGGGGACGTCCACCTGCACACACACGGCACACTCCAAATGGGGAGAATATGAAATGTTCTGTATCGATTCCAGCTCGACCTCATCACTGACATACTCATTACCTCTCTGTTTGTCTCTTCATTCCTCCTCTGTTCACATTATCCATATTTCCTGTTTCCTTCTATGACTCACTGGGGCTGACATTTCCAGACTCACACACCTTTGCTCTCTTCTGAACCCTCGACTTGCCCACCTAGACTTGTTTTTAGCCATCATAGAGAAGTTTAAGACTTTTATACTGCTGAATTTAAAAAAAAAAAAAAAAAGTAGAAAATGAAATTATACTGCCCTTTAAGAGACCCTGATTTAGCTGAAATTGGAAGGTTGGAATACATCCAGTATTTTGCCCTGATGAACTTCCTTTTAAGACATTTTCATAAATTTTAAGTTGGAACAATTTCACAAGACTGACCAATAGGTATCAAAGGGTAAGTGATCATTTGTAACTTGTGACAATAGCCCCTTTTATGCAGTGATACCGAAATATCTGGAAAATGTCTGGAATGACTGTTCACACAGGCAAGGACGTTCCAAAATTTTTCTAGAAAAGACCGTTCCTACATCTATTCCAAAATACCGGTAAATTCTGACATCATTAACCAGAAATGTCTTCTAAATGGCTGCGCTTGTATTTGTAAACATAGAAGGGGTCAGGCATTTGTTGATGGTTTCACTTTTATTTAAAGCTTTAGCATTCATGCAGTGTAGCGACTTTGTTGTGTTAGCGACAAATTTTCAAAAAAAGTGACTAGCAACAAATCTAGCAACTTTTTGTGTGTTAAGCCTGGTTTATACTTCTGCGTCGAGTGATCGGCGTGACCCACGGCGCAAGCCTCGCGCGTTGCCGTGCATTTATACTTCTGCGCGCTGTTTCTGTTTCTCTGCAATACACTTCCGAAACGCTAGCTGGCAGTTAGGGCTGGGCGATATGGCAAAAAAAAAAAATCTCGATTTTTTTCATAAAGTTTGACCGATTCACGATTTCGATTTTTTATTTATTTTTTTATTAATTTTTTTTTACTGTGTAACTACCTTACCAGCTTACCTTCTTCATTTAAATTTAAATAAATGCTGAAACTAGTTTTTTTCATGCTCACTTGTAAAAGAAAAGCAATAGTGTGACTAAACGCGGTTATGGCACTCTCTCATATAGGGATGCTAAACATAGCTACAATAGAAGTCACAGCAGGTCATATGTTGTGCAGCTTTGGGCAAATTTTATTTGGAGAGAAAATGACCAAAATGTAACTTGAAGATTAAAAAGGATTGGAGGGGAAATAAATATTCAAATCTCTGTACATAACAGAAAAATAAACAATGATAATGCAACAATAGTTTATCTGTATTAGTGGCATGGCAGAAATATATATTTAGACAGGCCTTGTCAAAGTGAGCGGGCACTTTCACTAATAAAAAATATAGCACTTAAATTATTTCATAACAATCAATAAAATAACAGGTTTTATATCAAAAATTGGTAATGATATAAAATATACTACATTTTGATGGTAAAATATAACCATTTAAACGATTTTGTATTTAAATATTAAAAAACGAATGCATCAAGTTAAATATAAAAAACGAATGAAACAACACATAGCATATCAGGAGATAAAGGACTATATTTAGCAGAATGCTGCTCTTTTTATCTTTGTAATTTTATAGTTTTATTTTTGTTATTTTAATTATTTTTTGTCTTCATAAATAACTAACGAGCTATAGACAAATATCTGCTTGACGTTTTAGAAAATATTTGTGCGTAGCTCCACCACCCAGTGTATATTAAAGATCACCGTGAAAAAAAAAAAAAACCCACAGAAACCTGTTACATATCTATATATATTTAAATGTCTATCTTATATTTAACTAAATCGTATAACAGCCCATAGCTGAAATGTTGGAAATTGCTTAATTTTTTTTTATAAAACATTTGTCGATACGTATTGATATTTTTTGGAGTAAAAACTGCCGACATTTAAGAATCCATATTTATTTTATTCATTCATTCATTTTACTTGTTTATTGGTGCATATATGGGTTATGATTTAATTCATACAGTACATTGACAGATACTGTGCCACTCCGTAATTCAAGCAAAAGTCCAAATTAAAGAAAGATTTGACTTTCTGCGGTGACCGACATTTACAACACAACGTAACCGTCCTTCAGGTGGTGCGCGGGTCCCCGTCTCGCAGCTCGCGCGGGAGACACAGACGGCTGCGGGACGCGAACAACACGCGCATGGAAACATTCGCACTGCGGGGCTGTTGTTGCTCTAGCTGGAAAATGTCCCGGTGTTCCCAATGGCTGATCCGCCCTGGCGCGCTTCCGCTACCAGCTGTGGCAGCACATCAACAGAGCCGCGACGTCAACACACAGAATCAGCACAATTCAGCACGGTTGTCTAACAGTTTAGAACGGTTTGGCACGATAGTGGAAAAGCGGCTTTAATATTTTTATTAAAAAAACACGATTCCTCGATTTTGTAAAAAATAAAATCGTCTTAAAACGTAAATTCGAATTAATCGAAAAAATCGAAAAAACCGCCCAGCCCTACTGGCAGTAGGTGTTTATGTTTCTCTGTGTCGAGTTTCTTCACTGGTGTTTAGTTTTTCCTGAACACCTCCTTAATGTACAAGCGGCTCAAATTCGCTCATTTTGAGGCGGGAACCGGCGGACGTGCAACAACTTTAATCATAAGGTAAACACAAAACAACAGTTTCCATCCGGAGCTCCTTTACGGGACTCCACACTTGTAAACACTAGCTGCATCGGGCGCGCGTCTCTCACCTCCGCTCACACTCGTCAGCGCTACCAAGCCGACCAATCACAGAGCTTGCGATACACGTACGCGTTACATGTTTTGAGAGGTGCGCTTCAATGTCACCGACGGCCACAGCGAGGGGCTATGCGTCCACGCGTAGGCTGCACCGTAGCATACGCGTGCGTTTGACGCAAAAGTATAAATCGGCCTTTACTGGAGATTTGTGTAATCTCATGTGTCCATACTGTACCGTCCCTACTCTTCTCAACCTCTTCCCGCCTCAGAGCACTCACAGGTGGCCCAGTGCTCATACAGCAGTCTCCCCCACCTGCAGCCTGAGAGCAGATCAGCTCTCTGCGAACTGACGACAAATGATTTAGAATCACGAGTGTGAGGTATTTCCCCTGTACAGTCAAAGCGATCTGCTTCTCCTTTGTTTTAACCATTTAATTTGACCGTTTATTTTTGTCTTGTTGACAATCACAGAGGGGCGACACAGTGGCGAAGTAGGTAGTGCTGTCGCCTCACAGCAAGAAGGTCGCTGGTTCGAGCCTCGGCTGGGTCAGTTGGCGTTTCCTCCTGGTGCTCCGGTTTCCCCCACAGTCCAAAGACATGCGGTACAGGTGAATTGGGTAGGCTAAATTGTTCGTAGTGTATGAGTGTGTATGGATGTTTCCCAGAGATGGGTTACAGCTGGAAGGGCATACGCTGCTTAAAACATGTGTTGAATAAGTTGGCGGTTCATTCCGCTGTGGCGATCCCGGATTAATAAAACGACTAAGCCGAAAAGAAAATGAATGAATGAAAAAAGTGCAAATGTGAACGCGCTCTTTCCGGCATTTTTCCTTCTTCATTCACACAGCGCAGCATTCCGGCAAATTACTGGTAATGTTACAACTTCTCTTTCCAGAAAATTGGCAGAAAGCATATACCAGTATTTTCAAAAAGGGCCTGTTCACACATGATCCCTTTCTGGAAAATTGCCGGTAATTTTCTGGAAAGGTCTGTAGGTTATATGTGAAAGGGGCTATTGATAATGTCAGTGATTTTATTTGTATTGAATAATTTTTATCAACTTTCATTGATCAATGTGCTTTCCAACAAATAAACAGAAAGGGAAACATACAACAACTCTAAGAGCCATAATTTGATTTAATATAATTTATTAATAGTGCTCAAATTCATGTACAGTTTGCACATGTTGATATGTTTAGTTGTGCACATTTGTTGATTCCACCCCTACTCCTTTGTTTGTAATGGTTTGCTCCGCCCTTCTTGAACTGTTTTAAGTTTTATTACAGAATAGGAAAGTGAAAGAAAGAAGGATGGAGTGACACAGTTTTTTTTTACCGGAATTTATTGTTATGATGCTTGAAAATTCAGTAAACATCTTTAAATGGAAAGAAACCGAGTCAATTTATTGCCCGACTGATTTTTTTAAATTCTAATAGTACAATAACAAACGCATTAAGAAAAGTGTCACACCTCCTAACAGCTACATTCTTTGAAATTATACCCGTTTTAAATCTAGACTAGATATCGATGTCATTTACTTGTCTTATTGACGGTGGTAAGGTGTTACTGAAAGTAAAACAGAAAGCACAATCTACCCAGTGTTGCCAACTAATGAATAGGCAGTAAGCTCAAAAAGTTGCTAAATGTCACTAGATTACATCATACATCAATTTTCATATTACTGACGTCATCACGTCCAGCAGTTTCTGTTTGTTTAAAAGCCTATGGGTAATAAAGGGGTATTTATATTTGCATTACGATTTATATATCATCACCTTAGAATTATAAGGTTCTATCTGACATTCTATCTGACTATATTGACATATTCTTATTAAATGACAAATAAGTTGTTTACATTTTAAGACTTTTTATTTAAAAAAAAACTAATGTTACACACATACTGTTTGCTATATGGAATGCAAAAACTTTGAAGCTCAATATCACAAAATCATACAGAACGCAGATAGAACCTTATAATTCCAAGGTGACGATATGCATGTCAATTTATTTAAATGTATTGTTGTTTGAATATAGTATATTAGTATAGATGTGTAGTGAATTTGCAGCAATTTCCCAGACAAACTCAGACAAGTTCAGAAACTGTCACTGAAATCTCTGATTGTGAAAAAGAAAAGAATGACTGGCCAAATAAAATAGTTAAATTTATAACAAAGGAGAACCAGATCGGTTTGACTGTACAAGGAAAATACCTCACGCTCGTGGTACTAAATCATTTGCCGTCGGTATTCAGAGGAATGATCTGCTTTCAGGCTGCAGGTCTGAGAGATGGCTGTACGAGGACTGGGCCGCCTGTGAGTGCTCTGAGGTGGGAGAGGCGCCCGCAGTTGGCAGACGAAGAGCAGGAACGGTACTATAAAAAATGTCCAGTAATACCAAAAGAAATCGCTAGATTTGTCGCTAGTCGCATTTTTGAAAATTTGTTGCTAGGTGGGTCTGAAAAGTCGCTAAGTTGGCAACACCGGACCTATCCTACATTTAAGTCTCAACTTGGGGATACACAATAGATCTTGATTCAGGACTGAAGGGATCTGGTAGGCTGATATAACATCAGTAGCTCACTGAGATAAATGGGAGTTGTACTGTTTACAGATTTAAAAACAAAAAAGTAAAATTTTAAACTCTAAAATGAACAGACAGCCAGTGCAAAGACTGTAAGTTTGGACTAATATGCTTTTTTGACCCAGTCAGAAGTTGTAATCAGGAAAGAGCTCACTGTCTAATCTCAAAGCACAGTGAGTTGCAAATGTCTAACCTAGACAATAAGACAAATAAGATTTTCAAAATCTTTAAAACAAACAGAACGCTTGTCAACAAACATGAACGACACTTTTAAAAATAAAGATCCTTATTGACTTTATCTTTCCATTAGGGGTGGATGACCTGGTACGTCATGATTTTGCCAAGTAAGATGCCATCCTGGATTAGCATCTGTGTTGATTTGGAACATCATTTTTGTTCGAAAATGTAATCTATACCTATTCTCTACCCCTAAACCCAACCATAAAAATCAGAGGGGAATAATTGTTGGACAACAATCATGTAGACGTGCATAAACCTAACTACAAGCCTGAACTTAACATAAACAGTAAAAGTATTCCTTAATTTTGGAATGTTTTTCCAGGATCAACATAGATTTTAATCCAGGATCATGTCCTACTTGGTGAAATCAGGTTGGCAGGATGACATCCACAAATTAGGAACAGTGTACAGATACCCTAAGTACCCCAATATTATTGCAATATTATTTTAGTCAAAGTACAAAAGTACTTGATATTTTATTCACCAAATAAAAAAAAGGAAAAGTAAGAAAGTTGAATCACCAAAACGTACCATAGTCTAATTTTCACACTGATCATTTAGTATTGTTCAAGTCAAAACATGTCAAAAGTCAATCCCGTTCAAATCAGTTTGTAATATAAGAGAATAATTCATTGAAGACTGAGCGGATCATTTGACTCATTGAGTTGCTTATTGGAGACTCACTCTGAACAGATTGTTTTAATCTGTGAGTTGTTTACTGGAGACTCAATCTGAATGGAATGAGCCATGGGCTTGTGAACAGATGTCAGCCCAATCCAGAAATTAATTGTTCAGTAGAAATTGTTGAGTCATTTAACCAGTTAAATGATAAAATGAATAAATCTAAACACCACTATCTTATCTCTGAGCAGGTGACAACTTCCACCTTTCAAAATAATGTTTTTCTTAGTTTTGTTTAGGAAATGTAGTGGAGTAAAAAATACAATATTTTTCCGAAAATAAAATTACTCAAATAAAGTACAGGCACTTAAAATAAGTATGTAAGTACAGAAGTGAACTAAAAATACTAACTGTCCACCACTGCTTTTCATTAAACAGAAGGTTCTTATAGTGAAAAAGTGTTATTTATATTAAAATATTCTTTACACTAATAAAAATAACTAGATAAAACAAGAAGTAGACCAATCACTTCATAAAAAAATCCGCTAGAAAGTATATCATGTGCTAGTTGACCTAGGGTTGTGTTTAGATGCAAACTATGTATTAAAGCTGGAAATTGTTATTTTGTTTTGTTTTTGAAAAATTTAATGTACACTACCTGACAAAAAGTCTTGTCACCTATTCAAAATTTAGGAACAACAAATAATAACTTGACTTCTAGTTGATCATTTGGTATTAGAAGTGGCTTATATAAAAGGAAAAGGCCTCTAGATTACGCTTATTTTACCAAAATAAAATATGATCATGCCTTGGTTTTTAATTATTTAATTAGGACAGTAAGGTCTGACTTTCTTGTCACTTAACATAAATAATGTACAGTATAGAATATAAAGTCATGGTGCAGAATTAATATTGTGTATGACTCACATGAGCTTGGACGACTGCATCCATACTCTGCAATGACTCAAAAAACTTATTAATAAAGTCAGCTGGAATGGCAAAGAAAGCGTTCTTGCAGGACTCCCAGAGTTCATCAAGATTCTTTAAATTCATCTTCAATGCCTCCTCCACCTTACCGCAGACATGCTTAATAACGTTCATGTCTGGTGACTAGGCTGGTCAATTCTGGAGCACCATGACCTTATTTGCTTTCAGGAACTTTAATGTGGAGGCTGAAGTATGAGAAGGAGCGCTATCCTGCTGAAGAATTTGCCCTCTCCTGTGGTTTGTAATGTAATGGGCAGCACAAATGTCTTGATACCTCAGGCTGTTGATGTTGCCATCCACTCTGCAAATCTCTCACACGCCCCCATACTGAATGTAGCCACAAACAATGATTTTTTCTTCACCAAACTTGACTGATTTCTATAAGAATCTTGGGTCCATGAGGGTTCCAATAGGTCTTCTGCAGTATTTGCGATAATTGGGATGCAGTTCAACAGATTAATTTTCCAGATTACTGCCACTTTTCCAAATGATCAACTAGAAGTCAAGTTACTAGTTGTTGCTCTTGCAACTGGGATCAACGACAAGACTTTTTCAGGTAGTGTACAGATGACAACATTGTCAAAACAATTAATATTCACAAGGATTCATGACAACAAGGAAAATGCTGTGTTTATGTATGTATGTATGTATGTATGTATGTATGTATGTATGTATGTATGTATGTATGTATGTATGTATGTATGTATGTATGTATGTATCTTAGCAGCACAAATACAGCCATGTACTCTTGTATATTGCTTTCTTATTATTTTCATCATAAAAAGTTTCACATGCTTTCTTATATTATGCATGTGTAGTGTTTATTTCTTTATTGATTATCGTAAAGAATTATAATTATTAACATTATCTATTTGTTTACTTTTTAATTTAAAACTTAAGTATATACAAACAAACTTTAATTAATTTGAACGAGTATTAAAGGGGTCATGACACGAGAAATCAAATTTGCCTTGATCATTTGTCATACTGTATAAACTGTTTTTGTTTCATGAATCATCTGGCAAGTTTCAAGGCTTAAAATGTCCTCATCGTTCTCACTATAAACAAAGCATTTTTTAATCACTTAATCAGTCACTTTCCTTTTGTTTGGTCCCTTCTTAATGAATGATCTGCCATTAATTTAGTAAAAAAAAAGCTTGTTTGCTAAATAAAGGTGGTCAAACACGATGAAATATTTGCTGTTATATGAGCTTTCATGCTATTTTTTCTCAGTAAAAATCATTGATGCATCTATAAACATGGCTTGTACCCAGAGGTGTAAAGAGTACCTGAAAACCATACTTGAGTAAAAGTACAGATACCTTACTGTAAAAATTACTCCATTACAAGTTACAAGTCACCAATTCCAATAAGACTTGAGTAAAAGTATTAAAGTATCCGATTTTAAAATAACTTAAGTATTTTACTCATACTGAATGTAGGCTCAAAGAACACAAAGAAAGGTTTAATTTTCCTAATATAAAAATTAAATTTAACACCTTAATGTTATAAAATAGCAGAACAAAATATATTAAAAAAAAAATAGAACAAAAAGTCTCAGTCAAACTCAAATGTTTAAAAAAGGCACAAACAATTTATCAAAAAAAAAAAAAGTTGTAAAACGTAGTAAAAAAAAATCTGAGCTGACTTTGATGTGATTCATCTCTCAGTATCAGAGGGGGCAATATTTTTATTTTGAGTAGTTTTTCAGTTGATTAAGATGTTTTCTCTGTATTAAAATTAAACAAAGAGGATCACTGTTATTTTTCAACTCAGTAAACTTCACATAAATTCAAGCTTCGGCTTCATCACTGGCTGCAGCCATGTCGCTAATTAAACACCTGGTATTAGGCACGCTGCTAAATTATGTTCACATGATTTAGCTCATAAATAGCATACAGTACCTTCAGCACCCTGCAGATGGCGATATCGCCTCATCCACCCAACAAATTAGCTGTGGTAGATAAAGATGCCGACTTGTCGTGCACAATCACAATGTAATGAGTAATGGTAAGCATCCGTTCAAATGTAGTAAAAAGTACATATATTAAATCAAAAATGTAGTCAAGTAAAGAGTAAAAGTTGCTTATATTTTTGATACTCAGTACAAGTACAAAGTAGCCAAAAAATACTTAAGTAAAGTAACGAAGTCCATTTACTCAAGTACTTTACACCACTGCTTGTACCATGAGAGAGGAATTTACGATTAACTTAAAAATGATTGATTTCAAACATGTCAAAAAAAAGTTTAGGAGGTGTCAGCTTGAACTTGTGAGATGTGTGCAGTTGAACAAGCCAATCTGTTAGTAGTGAAGAAGATTTTATTCTCTCAGTGTGAAGTATGGAGTGTTTGCAACAAACATGCCATCCTGTGGTAAAAATACTTTTTGGTATGTCTGTGTGTAAGATGAGAAACCTGCACAGGAGCCTGCTATGAGATGACTGAATATGTAAAATAACTGAACATGTAAAGCACTGATTATATATGCCAAAAAATCATATGAAGCTATATGTGTCAGAAGTATAGGTGGGCATAGATACATTTTTTTTAATCTAGATTAAAATGGCTCATTTGAATTCTGTCGGAGGCATTCAGAATATATGTGCTACCCAAATAATAAGTCTTTGAGAACGGGTTTCTCAAGCCAGGTGGCGCATTAGACCAGGGGCTCATCTCCTGTTTCCAAAATGCATCACAAACTGCTTGAGAAACTGTTCTACTATGATAATTGGTGATGAAAATAAATGATGTTCAATAAGATGTACTTGTGTTTACTAACTGTTTATTCAGTTAAACATGAATGTTGAACTGTAGGCCTACATAAGCTCCAAACAGTGATTTCATACTTGCTTTTGATGTACGTACATACAGAAAATGCTGCTTCGCAAAGGCAAGTTCACAGAGCCCTGACGGTGTCAAGCATTGAGTATGTTTACATGGGCAACAATACTTTAATACGATTTTAATATGATTAAAACAATATTCAGATTAAGAGTCGACCATGTGAACAGCGATTTTTGATTACCTTAATGTGACTAAAGTCATAACTGAACTAAACAGAAATGTAATTAAGACGTGGAGTATGCAGATATCAGTGGCTATACTGACAAACTATTCCCGTCATGTAGGACTTTTCGCCATATTTTCCGACAAGATCCACACAGGTGGCTGTCAGTAAAGGACCGCACACACACAGACACACAGACGCACACACACAAACGCATTGCGAAATGCGGAAGTTTTTTTCTTTCCAGTTGGCGTTCGTTATTAAATTCCATAACACTCTCACCAGTCCTTACTCATTTATTTGCGTTTAATACCCCATTTTGTCACGAAGGCATGAATGAAATGTTTATGAGTTAAAGTGAAACTGCCGAACTGCAGTTAGAGTCAGTCAGTCATCCTGCTGATTTGATTCAGAAGGGCACTGTTTTGACAGACGGCTCACCGGTCAGGTATACATCTGCGCTAAAATATCAAGGTGAAAGTCATCATAGCTTGCGTGGAATAGACCCAGCTCCCAACCCAACTTTGGTGACCTGGTTTCCCAGTGGCGTACTGTATGTGTACAAAGTGAGAGCAGGAGAGTGATAGAGAAAAGTGTCTCTCTGAAAACAAAGCAATATTTTTTATTTCCCATGTTTTTGGTGATGAATTACATGTGTTTGTTTAGGAATTCGTCAAGTCATAAAAGCATGTCGTATATCACTGTGTCTGAACTGTTATCACATAAAACCACCCACGATGTGTGCATGAACATACAATCTTCTGGCCGTCAGTATTTTCCCCATGTACATCAGGGTTATTGAATTAGATTGTCATGGGGGCCAGTTCATGAAAAGCATCCCAAATGAGGGGCCGGAGAGATATGACTTGCAATATAAGTGATGACTACATTAAAATGATAATATATTGTATTTTGAAACTACATATCATCACTGCATTATGTGGCTTTTTTTTACAAGCATATTCAAATGTTGTGTTTCAAAGCACAACAAAATCAGTGCATTGCTCAAGTAGGCTTCTTCTACATTCAGACACATTCATATGTTATGTTTTAAACTGCGTAACAATTAGGGATGCAACGATTATAGATTTAGGTTGTACGATTATAGTCTGAAGAATAATCTTTCACGGTTATCACGATTATTATGCAATTATTAAATTCAAAACACTACTAGTTTAGAGAATCACAAGAAAACTGCTTATACCTTAAAGTGCTGTTTATTGCTGCTTAGTAAACTATTAATAAAATATTAATAAAACACAAACAAAAGTCCATTTCTCTCTTTACACTTAAAATAAATGAAAAAGTTTTTGATTTAAACATGAGTGCTAATTTTAGTATGAAAATAAATGACAAAACAAATGAATAAATAAATAAAATAAGAATAAATAAAAAAAATGTATTTGTCTAATGTTTATTTAAGCTATATATTAAATGAACGGTTGTTATCATCTGCGTTCATACATGCATAATCATTTTAATAATTTGTCTAACATATCTTATGTTTATATTGCACTGAAAGCCATGCACAACTCTCACCGCTACAGCGTGAGATAACTTCTGCTGTGTGCACCTGGAGGACGCGAGTGCGTCGGTCCGCTCTATGAGCCGTGCGCGTACCGCTCCCAATATGTCTACGTCTCTATTGGAAATAATGAACTTGCGCGTGGAGAAGACGCAATATGTGAATGGCCTGCCGCTATAGTTAATCCAATGTGTGTGCGTATTAGCCTCGGTATAAGCTCGTAACTTTAAACTAGCACACAGTTGGGATAACTTTGTTTAGTTGGAGCAGTTTCCGTGCAACCAAAACGCAGCGTTGAGAAGCCTTTATGATTAATTACTGTAATGAATTAAAGCGCGGTTAATAGTGAAATCGGCTAATCCTTGCATCCCTAATAACTATATCAGTGCATTGTACAAAGGCCTTTTCTACAAACATATCCAAATGTTTTCGGCTGCCCGCACCACTCACTTGCTTAATGTCAGGTGACTCACGGTCTGCGCAGCCTTCAACTGCAGCTCGTGCTGTATTGAACAGACGCACATCACTTCATAGTGATGTGACCGTTTTTCGACTGAACTAAATTTATTTTTGATATCTTGGTCTCACTATTTGGAGGGCGGGAACAAATTGCCTCTGGGCCGGGTTCAGCCCACGGGCCACCAATTGAATAGCCTTGATGTACAGTATGCCAGTCTTAAAGGGATGGTTCACCATAAAAATAAAAAACTAACTGAATATTGGGCAACAGTGGCTCAGTGGTTAGCACTGTCACCGCACAGCAAGAAGGTCGCTAGTTCAAGCCCCGGCTGGGTCAGTTGGCTTTTCTGTGTGAAATTTGCATGCTCTCCCCTGTATTCCTGTGGTTTCCTCCGGGTGCTCCGGTTTCCCCTACAGTCCAAAGACATGTGGTACAGGTGAATTGAATAAAGTAAAAATGGCTGTAGTGTATGTGTGAATGAGTGTGTATGGATGTTTCCCAGTACTGAATGCAGCTGGAATGGCATCTGCTGTGTAAAACATATGCTGGAAAATGAATGAATAACTCAATATTTACTCACCCTCAAGGAGTTCCAAATCTTTATGAGTTTCTGTTGAACTCTAAAGATCATATTTTGAAGAAATATTTAACCAATATGGAACTATTTACTTAGTAAGGAAAAAAATGTACTATGTAAATCAATGGTTACAGGTATTTTTTTTTCCAAAATATCTTCTTTTGTGTTCAACAGAAGAAAGTCAAACAGACTTGGAACCACTTGAGGGAGAGTAAATAGTGAGTAAATGTTCATTTTTGGGTGAACTGTCCCAAAGACACAGGGGTTGCGAGTCCGTCGGTCCTCTCTATGAGCCGTGCGCTCCAATATACGCACGTCTCCATTGGAAATAATGAACTTGCGCGTGGAGAAGACGCAATATGTGAATGGCCTGCCGCTATAGTTAATCCAATGTGTGTGCGTATTAGCCTCGGTATAAGCTTGTAACTTTAAACTAGCACACAGTTGGGATAACTTTGTTTAGTTGCAGCAGTTTCCGTGCAACCGAAACGCAGCGTTGAGAAGCCTTTATGATTAATTACTGTAATGAATTAAAGCGCGGTTAATAGTGAAATCGGCTAATCCTTGCATCTGTAATAACTATATCAGTGCATTGTACAAAGGCCTTTTCTACAAACATATCCAAATGTTTTCGGCTGCCCGCACCACTCACTTGCTTAATGTCAGGTGACTCACGGTCTGCGCAGCCTTCAACTGCAGCTCGTGCTGTATTGAACAGACGCACATCACTTCATAGTGATGTGACCGTTTTTCGACTGAACTAAATTTATTTTTGATATCTTAGTCACACTATTTGGAGGGCGGGAACAAATTGCCTCTGGGCCGGGTTCAGCCCATGGGCCACCAATTGAACAGCCTTGATGTACAGTATGCCAGTCTTAAAGGGATGGTTCACCATAAAAATAAAAAACTAACTGAATATTGGGCAACAGTGGCTCAGTGGTTAGCACTGTCACCGCACAGCAAAAAGGTCGCTAGTTCAAGCCCCGGCTGGCTCAGTTGGCTTTTCTGTGTGAAATTTGCATGCTCTCCCCTGTATTCCTGTGGGTTTCCTCCGGGTGCTCCAGTTTCCCCTACAGTCCAAAGACATGTGGTACAGGTGAATTGAATAAAGTAAATTGGCTGTAGTGTATGTGTGAATGAGTGTGTATGGATGTTTCCCAGTACTGAATGCAGCTGGAAGGGCATCTGCTGTGTAAAACATATGCTGGAAAATGAATGAATAACTCAATATTTACTCACCCTCAAGTAGTTCCAAATCTTTATGAGTTTCTGTTGAACTCTAAAGATCATATTTTGAAGAAATATTTAACCAATATGGAACTATTTACTTAGTAAGGAAAAAAATGTACTATGTAAATCAATGATTACAGGTAATTTTTTATTTTTTTTCCCCAAAATATCTTCTTTTGTGTTCAACAGAAGAAAGTCAAACAGACTTGGAACCACTTGAGGGAGAGTAAATAGTGAGTAAATGTTCATTTTTAGGTGAACTGTCCCAAAGACACAGGGGTTGCGAGTGCGTCTGTCCTCTCTATGAGCCGTGCGCGCACCGCTCCCAATATGTGCACGTCTCCATTGGAAATAATGAACTTGCGCGTGGAGAAGACGCAATATGTGAATGGCCTGCCGCTATAGTTAATCCAATGTGTGTGCATATTAGTCTCGGTATAAGCTTGTAACTTTAAACTAGCACACAGTTGGGATAACTTTGTTTAGTTGCAGCAGTTTCCGTGCTACCGAAACGCAGCGTTGAGAAGCCTTTATGATTAATTAACTGTAATGAATTAAAGCGCGGTTAATAGTGAAATCGGCTAATCCTTGCATCTGTAATAACTTTATCAGTGCATTGTACAAAGGCCTTTTCTACAAACATATCCAAATGTTTTCGGCTGCCCGCACCACTCACTTGCTTAATGTCAGGTGACTCACGGTCTGCGCAGCCTTCAACTGCAGCTCGTGCTGTATTGAACTGATGCACATCACTTCATAGTGATGTGACCGTTTTTCGACTGAACTAAATTTATTTTTGATATCTTGGTCTCACTATTTGGAGGGCGGGAACAAATTGCCTCGGGGGCCGGGTTCAGCCCACGGGCCACCAATTGAATAGCCTTGATGTACAGTATGCCAGTCTTAAAGGGATGGTTCACCATAAAAATAAAAAACTAACTGAATATTGGGCAACAGTGGCTCAGTGGTTAGCACTGTCACCGCACAGCAAAAAGGTCACTAGTTCAAGCCCCGGCTGGGTCAGTTGGCTTTTCTGTGTGAAATTTGCATGTTCTCCCCTGTATTCCTGTGTGTTTCCTCTGGGTGCTCCGGTTTCCCCTACAGTCCAAAGACATGTGGTACAGGTGAATTGAATAAAGTAAATTGGCTGTAGTGTATGTGTGAATGAGTGTGTATGGATGTTTCCCAGTACTGAATGCAGCTGGAAGGGCATCTGCTGTGTAAAACATATGCTGGAAAATGAATGAATAACTCAATATTTACTCACCCTCAAGTAGTTCCAAACCTTTATGAGTTTCTGTTGAACTCTAAAGATCATATTTTGAAGAAATATTTAACCAATATGGAACTATTTACTTAGTAAGGAAAAAAAATGTACTATGTAAATCAATGGTTACAGGTAATTATTTTTTTTTTTCCCAAAATATCTTCTTTTGTGTTCAACAGAAGAAAGTCAAACAGACTTGGAACCACTTGAGGGAGAGTAAATAGTGAGTAAATGTTCATTTTTGGGTGAACTGTCCCAAAGACACAGGGGTTGTTGTATTTGCATTACAGTGGTTACCATATACAGAATTTGTATATTGTATTTTGTAGGATGCAATCGCTACCCCTAAACTCACTCTAACTGTCAATTATTCCTGAAACAAGAGGAGATTAATAGTTAGATAACAATGATGAAGAAGCACATAACCCTAACTGTAGGCTTAAACTATTGAATCTGATGAGACGTCTGAACTGGGGCCCAGGGGTGTTCAAACTCGGTCCTGGAGGGCCAGTGTCCTGGAGAGTTTAACTCCAACCCTAATCAAACACACCTGAACCAGCTAATCAAGCTCTTACTAGATACACTAGAAACTTCCCGGCAGGCATGTTAAAGCAAGTTGGAGCTAAACTTAGCAGGGCACCGACCCTCCAGGACCGAGTTTGGACACCCCTGGTCTAAGCTAACTGAGTGCATTGATGATGTAAAAGACTGGATGACCAACAATTTCCTTCTCTTAAATTCAGACAAAACAGAAGTATTACTTATTGGGCCAAAGTCCTGTACACCAGCATATTGCAAGTTACAAGGTATGCTATCCATCTCAGATGCAGAAAGCTAGTTCATGCTTTTATGACTTCTAGGCTGGATTACTGTAATGCTCTGTTTGCTGGTTGACCAGCATCCTCTATTAATAAACTTCAGTTAGTGCAAAATGCAGCTGTTTTTACCATGTCTAGAAAATATGATCATATCGCCCTAATTTTATCCTCTTTACACTGGCAGCCTGTTAAGTTCTGTATTGATTATAAAATATTGATTCTTACCTATAAAGCTTTAAATAATCTAGCTCCTGTTTATCTAACCAACCTTTTGTCTCACTAAAATACAACCCACTCTTTAAGATCTCAAAACTCAGGGCTTCTGGTAAATCCCAGAAAAGCAAAGTCTACTAAAGGAGGCTGAGCCTCCTCATTTATGGCACATAAACCCTGGAATAGCCTTCCTGCTAATGTCCGAGGCTCAGACACACTTTCTCAGTTCAAAACTAGATTAAAGACCTATCTTAGTAAAGCATACACACAATTCATTGCAAAACAGTATGATGCTTGAGTGTGCTCTATTCAGATGAGTGGGCTTGACAAACCACCTATAGGACACATTCCTCCTGTCTTAATGCACCAGACATTTTGTTAGAAACACTTATATGCTTTATAAGTGTGTTTCTATGTTTGGTTTTATAACTGCTTTTCATTTATAGCACTTCATTTTTGCATTGATATGTAATATCTCTTGTTCAAATACATCATTACTCATTTTTTTCTCTGTTCTCTATTTCCACCTGGGGATACTTGGGATATCCTGCGGCCTCCACAGATTGTGCAGCACCATTGATGTGATCCAAGACCTGTGAAGACATGATCCCAACCATCGAGGACTTTGAGGAGAACACATACTCTTAATACACAAACACACTTCATTAAGCATGTACACATAGACATCACCTGTATGCAATAAAATTGCAGGTTAACTATGTCTGTATATAATAATTTATATTTGATTGTAGCTTGAACTTAATCTGACTGTAATGCAATAATGTGCACCTTTTGTAAAGCTGCTTTGAATTGGATATTGTTCCAGGATCCACATAGATGCAGGAACATGTCCTATTTAGTCAAAATATGATTTTTCTATGAAGTGACATTGGTCAGTCTAACCAGTGTTTGATTTTATTTGTATTGAATAGTTTTAAAGATTACTTATTCGGTAGGGTTGAACAAAATGTATAACATTGTTTTTAACACAAAAGGTTATGGGATTGCTTTTTATATGACTGACGTGTTTTGTTGGTGTTTTTGTTTTTCATTTCGATCAGAACAAGATAATTTTTTTAAAAAGCTGAACAATGTTTTGGAACTGATCACCAATTTGTGCACTCCATGTGTTTGCGCTAATTAGGTGGGGTTAGTTTAGCAACATGCAAAACACTCTATTGGAATCAACAGTGAGTGTCGAGTGTGGAGTCTCTGCAAGCAGCGCTGTTTGGTAAGTGAGCTCTAATGGAGTTACTGGCTAGTGTTTCAAATCACTCACTAATGAGGGTTCATTTTGGTTTGCATGGCGCCTATTTAAAAGGTAATAGTGCCTATGTGGAGCATAGACAACGAGGTATCTCACTAGAGTTTGGAAAGACAGTTCTTGTCTCTTTATTTTCTGTCTCAGTCTCTGAGCATGATTGATTCGATCTGGTGAGCTGCTAATGCAATTATCTAATTGTGTTTGATGACAGTCTGAAATGTATGTCTCTGGAGTATATGAAAATTTATTAAACCGTTTTGTTTATGTGTGCAAATGTTCCCTAAGAGGTTTGGCATTCTCTTTTTTGTTGTCCTAATTTACAAGAATCATTGGCCTGAACTGCACTGTGTGTATGTGTATGTGCCTAAAAATGCACATTTACACACAAACATTACACACACAGAATCACAAGCTTGGCTTTGAAATATTTAGGTGACTTTTAAAAACTGTTACCATTCTGACCTATATGAAATATCTCATAAGTTAATGCTGAAAGTTCTGTTATGGAAAAGGTCAGCGCAATATATTGTTTTAACAGAGACATTTTTTAGAACAATGAATCTAAGCTTTCACATGGAGTAAAATATATAATGAACTCTGTCACACATGTCATGGTTGCAAAGATAAGGAAAATGTTTAGGTGAATGCAAATGAAAATTCAGCTGTAAATCTTATTATACATTTCAGTGAAGCACTTAATTGATAAAAGTGAGACATATGAGGCGTGATGGGGCGAGTCTCAGTCTTCATGTTAATAGTCACCAGAGAAAACAATGGGTATCGTCACACATACTAAATTCATTTGGATTCACAAAGCTGATTCCAAACATGTGACTGGACTGCCAACAGACAGTGTTTTAGACAAAGAAATACTCATTAAGTTAAATGATACCCGGAAACGTATCTCTTTTATAATTAATCTCTAATTATTAATTAAAACACGTTCGACTGGAGCTAATAAATTAAAAATATATAAGGTTAAGCGAAAGAAATTTGCTTATAACATTTGCGACAGGATCTTAAATGTTACTGTATACACTTTTATAGAATTAGAGGATCTTCAGGTTGATAGTCACCAGAAAAAAATATTGTGCATTACAAAGTATCATCACACATACTAAATTCATTTGGATTCACAAAGCTTAGATCTGATTACAGCCACACCTATTCACAATTAATAAATCACCTAAACAGAACCTTCCTGACAAAGTGAGGTAGATACAAAAGCTAGACATCATGCCGAGATCCAAATTCATTCCGAAACAAATGACAAAGAAAATTATTGAAATCTACCAGTCTGGAAAAGGTTATAAAGCCTTTTCTAAAGCTATTGGGACTGCAGAAAACCCTAAGGAGGGCCATTATCTACAAATGGCAAAAACATGAACCAAGAGAGAACCTTCCCAGGAGTGGCCGGCTGACCAAGATTACCACAAGAGCACAGCGACAACTCGTCCAAGAGGTCACAAAAGACCCCACAAGAACATCCAAAGAATTGCAGGCCTCAGATTAGACTCCACCATAAGATAGAGACTGGGCCAAAATGGTTTGCATGGCAGAGTTCCAAGACAAAAACCACTGCAGAGTCAAAAGAACATAAAGGCTTGTCTCAGTTTTGCCTGAAAACTGATCCCCAACTTTTTAAAGTGTCCCATTATGTGTGGCTGTTTTGCTCCCTTAGAACCTGGAAGACTTGCTGTGATAAATGGAACCATGAATTCTGCTGTTTACCAAAATATCCTGAAGGAGAATCTCCGGCTGTCTCTTGGTGAACTCAAGCTCAAATGAACTTGGTTCATGCAGCTGGACTATGATACAAAGCACACCAGACAAGTACAATTCAAAACAAAGAAAAACAAAATAAAAGACTTCGGAGTGGACTAGTGAAAGTCCTGACCTGAATCCAATTAAGAAGCTGTGGCATGAGCTTAAAAAAAGTCAGTTTGTGCTTGAAAACCATCCGATGTGGCTGAATTACAACAATTCTGCAAAGACCTGGGGCGCAAAATGTATCCACAGTGCTGTAACAGACTCATTGCAAGATATCGAAAATGCTTGATTGCAGTTGTTGCTGCTAAGGGTTGCCCAACCAGTTATTAGGTTTAGGGGGCTAATAGTTTTTCACACAGGGCTGTGGAGTTTTGTATTTTGTTTTCCCTTAATGATAATATTAAAAATATGTGTTTACCTGTTTTACTGTATCTTTGACAAATAATTAAATTCAATCTGAGTGATCTGAAAAATTAAAATGTGACAAAACATACAACAACCTTTTCACAGCACTGTATGTATATGTATAGATCAGAGGTGTGGACTCGAGTCATGTGACTTGGACTCGAGTCAGACTCGAGTCATGAATTTGATGACTTTAGACTCGACTTGACAAAATATGAAAAGACTTGCAACTCGACTTGGACTTGAACATAAATGACTCGTGACTTTCACTTGGACTTGCGCCCATTGACTTGTGAAGACTTCCCATAAAAAAGCCCAAAGATAAAAAGTATGTTGACACGGACCGCTCTGCCCGCTCTCTCTCTCTCTGTTTGTGTGTGTGTGTGTGTGACAGAGAGCATGCGCGCATTCGGCACAACATCCAATCAAAGCACCGTATATTGTTTTGATTCGACAGCGTCAGGCGAACGCAGAGAGACCGAGCCTAGTTTATACAGTCATTGAACTGAGCCAATACTCGGTGTCTCTCGCGCGTACATACGGTCTCTCACCCGCGTGGCGCATACATTCGGTCTCTCGTGTCCGCGGCGCGTACATTTGATCTCTCGCGCACGTATTCTCTCTGCGTTCGCTTGACTTTTGTCCACTCTGGTGCCTCATACCATTCGTGCTTTTGCTCTCCAGAGATCCTCCTGTTAAATTGGTTATCCCAAGAATGTTGATATGGTTTCTATATTGCTACACTATTTATTAACAGTACACGAAAAACTTGAAAGGTTAAGGTAAATTATATAATAAATTCTAGTGTTTTTGAGTGTTAGGTATACTGCCTATGTTTTTAGGCTAGTATTATTTATACAACTTGTTAATGAATGCTTCAGCATACTGTAGTATTAAGAATAGTGAACTCATAAAATGAATTACACTCTCAGAAATAAAGGTACACGAGCTGTCACTGGGGTGGTACCTTTTGAAAAGGTACACATTTGTACTTGAAGGGTCCATATTTGTACCTCAGAAGTATATATTAGTACCTACAAATTTTAAAAGGAACAATTTTGTACTTTTTAGGTACCAGTATGTACCCTATACAATGTATACATTTTATTTTTCTCGAAAGTCAAACCGTAGGACTTTGGACTTGACTTGAGACTTGTTGGCCTTGACTTGGGACTTGACTCGGGACTTGCCTGTCTTGACTCGGGACTTGAGGGCAATGAATTGAGACTTACTTGTGACTTGCCAAGTAATGACTTGGTCCCACCTCTGGTATATACATATATATATATATATATATATATATATATATATATATATATATATATATATATATATTGGTCAATAGGTCTTATAATGAAGCTTGTTTGTTTCATTTTTGTCTTTGTTTTATTTTTTATATGGCGTTGAATAAATTGCAATAACTAGTAATAATATTTCATGCCAAAACATTCAAATAAAGAACACATTATGTGAATACATATTGCTAATTATGACCTTTCATTTGTGTAAGTTAATTATGTTGT
Source organism: Danio kyathit (assembly GCA_903798195.1). Classification (NCBI taxonomy): domain Eukaryota; kingdom Metazoa; phylum Chordata; class Actinopteri; order Cypriniformes; family Danionidae; genus Danio; species Danio kyathit. The sequence continues at coordinate 51,800,290 of LR812536.1, forward strand.
TGTCAATTTCATGCTGTGATCCTGCATGTCAAATACCAATTGACATGCTAATACTGAATACTGATATCTTGGACAAGTTTTAGTCACAATTTTGTACAACATGCACACAATATCTAAACATTTATATAAAAATGAGCTTTTGCTTTACAAATCTTTATACTGCACAAAAGTATCAAGTCTTATTAACTCCAATTTGCAAGGTGCAAAAGATTTTGAACACCTCTCTGAATACATTAAAATATAATATACAGTTTAATTTTAAATAAAATATTATTTTTTCACAGAAAAGGAATTGAAAGCCTGCCAAAACACATTTTTGCATCGTATTGACTGTGATTTAAAGTCATGGTTATTTTAGCATACAGATTGGTGTTTACAGTTTCCATAAATGCATTTTACACATTATATTATCATGCTATTTATGCAATAAATAATATGCTTGACTGAGCTTCTTCTTTTAATGTATTCACTGCTGATACCATTGGAGAAGAGAAAATCCAGTATGATTCAAAATTCTGGATAAAAACAGCACACACACACACACACACACACACACACACACACACACACACACACACACACACACACACACACACACACATATATATATATATATATGGTCCATAAATATTGGGACATTGACACAATTCTAACATTTTTGTCTCTATACACCAACATAATCAATTTGAAATGAAGCGAACAAGATTTTGTTTGCTTTAACTGTCAGCTTTAATTTGAGTGTATTTACATCCAAATCAGGGGAACGCTGTAGGAATTACAACAGTTTGCATATGTGCCTCCCAATTGTTAAGGGTCCAAAAGTAATTGGACAGAATTATAATCATAAATCAAACTTTCACTTTTTAATACTTTGTTGCAAATCTGGAACGCATAGACATCACCACACGCTGAGTTTCATTCCTGGTGATGCTCTGCCAGACATCTACTGCAACTGTCTTCAGTTCCTGCTTGTTCTTGGGGCATTTTTTTAATGCAAGGTCAATCGGATTCAGGTCAGGTGATTAACTTGGCCATTGCATAACATTCCACTTCTTTTCCTTCAAAAACTCTGTTTGCTTTTGCAGTATGCTTAGGGTCAGTGTCAATCTGCTCTGTGAAGTGCATTCCAATGAGTTCTAAAGCATTTGGTCTAATATGAGCAGAAAATATTGCCTGAAACACTTCAGAATTTGTCCTGCTCACATCATCAATAAATACAAGAGAACCAGTTCCATTGACAGCCATACATGCCCACGCCATGCCACCACCATGCTTCACCGCTTAGGAGCATGAGCAGTTTCTTTCCTTCTCCATACTCTTCTCTTCCCATCACTCTGGTACAAGTTGATCTTGATCTCATATGTCCATAGGATGTTGTTCCAGAACTGTAAAGGCTTTGTGAAGAAAAAAAAAAGCAGTTAAAGCACATCTTGTTAGCTTTATTTCAAATCCATTGTGTTGGTGTATAGAATTGTATTGATATTCCAATATTTATGGACAACTATATATATATATATATATATATATATATATAGGGCGACACAGTGGCGCAGTAGGTGGTGCTGTCGCCTCACAGCAAGAAGGTCGCAGGTTCGAACCTCGGCTGGGTCAGTTGGTGTTTCTGTGTGGAGTTTGCATGTTCTCCCTGTGTTCGTGTGGGTTTCCTCCGGGTGCTCCGGTTTCCCCCACAGTCCAAAGAGTAGTGGATGAGTGTGTGGATGTTTCCCAGAGATGGGTTGTGGCTGGAAGGGCATCTGCTGCGTAAAAATGTGCTGGATAAGTTGGTGGTTCATTCCGCTGTGGCGAGCCCAGATTATGAAAGGGACTAAGCTGACAAGAAAATGAATGAGTGTATATATATATATATAGTTGAAGTCAGAATTATTAGCCCCCCTTTGAATTTTTTTTTCTTTTTAAATATTTACCAAATTGTTTAACAGAGCAAGGAAATTTTCAGAGTATGTCTGATATTGATTTTTCTTCTGGGGAAAGTCATATTTGTTTTATTTTGGCTAAAATAAAAGCAGTTATTAATTTTTTTTAAAACATTTTAGGGACAAAATTATTAGCCCCTTTAAGCAATTTTTTTTTCGATAGTCTACAGAACAAACCATCATTATACAATAACTCGTCTAATTACCCTAACCTGCCTAGTTAACCTAATTAACCTAGATAAGCCTTAATTAAGCTGTATAGAAGTGTCTTGAAAAAGATCTAGTAAAATATGATTTACTGTCATCATGGCAAAGATAAAATAAATCAGTTATTAGAAATGAGTTATTAAAACTATTATGTTTAGAAATGTGTTGAAAAAATCTTCACTCCGTTAAACAGAAATTGGGGACAAAATAAAAGAGGGGGGTGAATAATTCAGGAGGCTAATAACTCTGACTTCAACTGTATATATATATGATAAATTTCTGAGACTATTATTTCAGTATGTTGATTTAACTTAAATGGAATATTGAGTAGGGAGCAAACATTCTTTTTGCACATCCTTCCCTCTTAGCAATCAGTACATTTTAGCATGTGTAGTATGTAGTATTTACAGTATATTTGTTGATATCATATCACCAGCAGAGGCTCAGAGAACTAAAATAAGAAAAAAATGAGAGAACAAAGCAGATGTATATTTCTCATATATTCATCATCATTCCCTGTCCAATATTTCTAATAAAACATACACTCTTCTTCTTTTCTTCATGACAGTTGCACACTTTCTAAACCACAATCCTATTTTCAGCCTGTGTGATTTTGTAATGCACATGTCCTACAGAAAAACAATGCAAGGTGACAGAGTCAATCAAGAACTACTGTTTGCTATCTCTCTGTGTGTGTGTACCTTGCATTCCTTACATTGTTGGTACCAAATCTCCTTGTTTTATAGCAATACCAGTACATTTTTGAGCTTGTGGGGACAATTTTTTATTTAATTGTTGGTCTCCATGAGGAAAACGGCTAATAATTCACAGTGAATGGGGTATTTTGAAAATGTGAAAAAGCTGAATTTTTCCCTCTCTGTTAGGGTTGGGTTTAGGAGTAGGGTTGGGGTAGGGGATTATAATAAACAGTCTGTACAGTAAAAATAATTATGTCTATGCAAAGTCCCCAAAGATAGCTGTACAAGTGTGGTTGTGAGTGTGTGTGGTGAAAGGTAGGTGTTCCGCTCCTCTTGTTCTTCGCCCCCACAACACGAGTGTCATCTAGTCCATTTCTCTCTCTCTTTCTTCCTCTGCTCACTTTCTGATTATGCAACTCATTAAGTTCTTATTGATTTTGCTGAAGAATCCCAACATGCATATAAAGTAAGAGTTGGTAGGGGGTTTGTCAGAAGGGAGCATTATAACAGGCAAGGGCATTTATTAGCATGTTTTACTGTAATTATATTATTTATTATTATTATTATTATTATTATAATTATTAATATATTTTTGTTCATGTTTTGTTTTCATTTTGTGTATGTGTGTGTGTGTGTATTATCTGTATCTGATTTATTTGCCCCTTGCCATTTTAATTTAGAATCTTGTTTTCATCATATTTAATTAAATAAATAAAATAAAAAATAACAGTTGCAATAGGTGAACAAACAGGCAAGGGCATTCATAAGCATGTTTTAGTGTATTATTATTATTATTTAATTGTTTTATTATTATTATCATCATTATTTTCTTTGTGTGTGTGTGTGTGTGTGTTATCTGTATCTGATTTTTTTTTTTTTTTGTTAGAATATTGTCTTTATTATAATTATATTAAAAAAATAAATCAATCAAAATAACAATTGTTGGCAACACGGTGGCGCAGTGGGTAGCACAATCGCCTCACAGCAAGAAGGTCGCTGGTTCAAGCCTCGGCTGGATCAGATGGCATTTCTGTATGGAGTTTGTATGTTCTCTCTGTGTTCCCGTGGGTTTCCTCCGGGTGCTCCGGTTCCCCCACTATCCAAAGACATGTGCTGTAGGTGAATTGGTAAGCTAAATTGGTCGTAGTGAATGAGTGACTATGGGTGTTTCTTAGTGAAGGGGTTGCAGCTTGACGGGCATCCGCTGTGTAAAACTTATGCTGGATAAGTTAGGGTAACACATGTTAGGGTTATGTTTTATGGGGACTCCGCTGCCCATCTTTGTGGAGACTATAACCCTATACTCCTAAATAAAACCATAACCAAAAATGTTCTACTTAAAAAAAAAATATATATATATATATATATATATATATATATATATATATATATATATATATATATATATAATTAAATTACTAACTGACTGCATCCAAAATCACCTACTACTCAATAGGTACTACATTTGAATTTAAACGTACATGTACTACTCAGCCATTAGACTTGGACGTACTACATCCGCCATCTTGTCATCATCACGTGACGTACCTGCGTCAGTTGCATCGCTTCACTCCCATTCATGAATTCTCTCAGGGTGCATCATGAGAGCGTCCATTCGATGCACACTTCAGAATCTCACTGGAAGTAGTAGGTCATCCGGGCACTTCTCACATACTGTTTTTCAAATTCTATGAATTCAAACATAGCACTTGGCTTGCATACTGTTTTAGTGGACTGTATAGTAGTAAGTATGCGATTTCAGACGCAGCAACCGTCTTTCATATTGTTGCTCTTGTCACACACAAACATGCATGGCACGTAAAAAATAAAAATAAAGTAAATTCTCATCCTTACTTAACATCATGTCTGGGTCACATTAACTGCTCCATGTGGAGCTAGATTGTGAACCCCACCCCCACTCTCTCTCTCATTAGTAATACAAGGCCAGTGTGACAGTAAAATAATTAGCCTGCCCTAATGCACTCGGCTATCTCTCTGACTGCTTGACTGCTCAAGGCATAGCTATTAAGTTTTTGAAGGTTTTTAATTTGAAAGGGGTGGAACGTGGCATCTATCTGTGAATTAGAAAGAGAGAAAGAAAGAGATTTCCCTCTCCCGGGGCAAGGCCTTTTTCTCTGCCCTCATCAGTTCTCTAATTAGCTTCATTTTGTGTTATCTTTCATGATAAAGTAAAAATAATGTACATGGCGAGAGATCATGCCACTCTCATTGCTCTCTCTGAATAACTCAACAAGAACTTCTGGCAATTTAATTGAAATCTCACAAAGGTTCATTTAATGCTACAACCCATGACCATTTTTTAAAAAGACTATTAGCAGTGCTAGCATGTTTTTGTGTACTACAGTATGTTCTGATTATATATGTTTATGAGATTTTACGTACAGTGAGAAATAGAAGACATTTTCCATTTAATGATGAAAAGGTGAATCAATGATAGAATCTGTGGTAGGGTCCTTACGTGACTTTTTAAATGATTGAAATCTTGAAATCATTTTTTAGATATTAGTATCATGCTAGTTTTAAGGATATCTATAAGCTAGTGTGCTACAAAACAATGACAAAACTATCATTGCTCTCTCTGAATAACTCAACAAGAACTTCTGGCATTTTCATTGAAATCTCACAGAGGTACATTTAAATGCTACAACCCTTGACCATTTTTAAAAAGACTATTAGCAGTGCTAGCATGTTTTTGTTTACTACAATATGTTCTGATTGTATATGTATGTTTATGAGATTTTACGTACAGTGAGAAATAGAAGACATAAAAAAGGTAAACCACTGATAGAATCTGTGATAGGGTCCTTCCCTGCTGAAAAATCCAGCTTAAACCAGCCTAAGCTGGTTGGCTGGTTTTAGCTGGTCGACCAGCCTGGTTTTAGAGGGGTTTTGGCCATTTCAAGGCTGGTTTCCAGCCATTTCCAGCCTAGTCTTAGCTGGTCAGGCTGGAAGTTGACTAGCTAAAACCAGCTTGACCAGCCAAAACCAGCTATGTGCAGCTTAAACCAGGCTGGCCAAGCTGGTTTTAGCTGGTTTAAGCTGGTCATTTTCCATTTCAAGGGAAAATGGCCAAAACCCCTCTAAAACCAGGCTGGTCGACCAGCTAAAACCAGTCAACCAGCTTAGGCTGGTTTGCTCGTCCTGATTTTGCCAAGTGCTAGTTGCCCTGAGACCAACATTTCTTATGATGACCCAGGGACAACAACTCGGTTTAAACTGGATTTTTCAGCAGGGTTCCTATTTAAGTGACTTTCTAAAATATTTTTTTTTAGATGTTAGTACCAGTATGCTAGTTTTAAGGATATCTATTAGCTAGTGTTCTACAAAACAATGACAAAACTCACATTTAGAAGATATAAAACTAATACAAACATCCAAAGCTTGCCGTTTGTCTCTTCCGCCTAAATGGTTTCTTTTTATGTCACCTCAAACTTCAGTTTCTCATCAAATCATTAATTCAAATTTGCATTTAAATATATTAGCATAGCAAAAATAAATAAATAAATGAATTCATAGATAAATACATAAATTAGAGATGTCCCAATCTGTTTTTTTTGCCCTCGAGTTAGAGTCATTTGATTTTGAGTATCTACCGATACTGAAACCTAATTCAATAATACATAAAAAAAAAAAGAATAAAGAAGAGCGAAGAAACAGATCTAGGATGTTCCTTATGTTTTATTCAATTCAACTTATTTCAACATTCAACAACTCTGTTAACAAACACAGCACTTTTGTGAGGTAGCTTGAGCAATCAAGTAATAAATAACATCAATTCTTCACTTCTGAACATTAGTGCAACAGTAAATATAAAAAAAAATCTAATATAAAAACAAATAGCACCTCAACTTAAAATACCTGGTGGGCAATCCCAAGCTTACATATCTCACAGTTTGCTATGGCGATGTTGTCGTCATCAACTTTATAATACCTCCAGACCATAGACATACTCGTGCTTTCTGCTTCAAGCTGCTTCCGTGTCCTATTTTGCTGGCATTTAACCAATAGCGTCTCTGCAACAAAGTGATGTCATGTTTCTGTGTGAAGTCAAGAAAGAGGTCTAACTCTTGCCTCACAGCAAGAAGGTCGCTGGTTCGAGCCTCAGCTGGGTGGCTGTCATTTCTGTGTGGAGTTTGCATGTTCTCCTCATGTTCGTGTGGGTTTTCCTCCGGGTGCTCCGGTTTCCCTCACAAGTCCAAAACATGTGCTATAGGGGAACTGGGTAAGCTAAATTGTCTGTCGTGTATGTGTGTGAATGAGAGTGTATGAGTGTTTCCCGGTGATGGGTGGCAGGTGGAAGGGCATCTGCTGCGTAAAAAACATATGCTGGATAAGTTGGCGGTTCATTCGGCTGTGGCGACCCCAGATTAATAAAGGGACTAAGCCGGAAAGAAAATGAATGAATCCTTGTGTGTGTATTAAGCAATGTGTTCATGTGTTTTGGACCTGCATAGGTGCATCACTAACATACTTTTTAAATAACCAATAACAACCCTGCACCATTGACTTAAGACCAGTTTTTAGATGGTCAATGGTGCAGTCTGTTTCAGTTGCCTTAAAATAGCAGTGCGCCAACAATGTGCCTTAACACACCTTCTTTTCACACCAGCACACCCAGGGGTGCACAAATGAGCACATGCATTTGCGATTTAAACAAGAAAATGATACCTGTGCTGGGCTGAAACTAGCAAAAAAAAAAAAAAACACTTGCGTCACGCATGCTGCTGCATTGCGCCAGGTGAATGATAGGGCCATATGTGTTTGCACACATACAGTCTTGTAGTCCACCAGTGCTGTTTTGGTTGTCAGAAACTAAACACATATGTGTGAGAATGATGTACCATTTTTGATGTTCAACTGTTTGCATATTCAGGTCCCCAAATATGGTTGTCATGTAAATTCATTCATTCATTTTCCTTAGGCTTAGTCTCTTTATTCATTAGGGGTCGCCACAGAGGAATGAACAGCCAACTTATTCAGCATATGTTTTATGCAGTGGATGCCCTTCCAGCTGCAACCCAGTACTGGAAAACATCCATACACACTCATTCACACACACTCATACACTATGGCCAATTTAGTTTATTCGATTCACCTATAGCGCATGTCTTTGGACTGTGGGGGAAACCGAAGCACCCAGAGAAAATCCACGTGGACACGGGGAGAACATGCAAACTCCACACAGAAACCCCAACTGACCCAGTCGGGACTTAAACTAGTGACCTTCTTGCTGTGAGGCGATGGTGCTAACCACTTAGCCAGTGTCAACCCTGAATGAATAACCAAAATAAAATAAAAATGTTTTATTAAACTTATCTACTCATCAAGTGTTCAAAAACAATTATGTATATTAATTAAAACAAACTCATTTAATCCACACAAAACAGGCATCAAACCAGCATGCAGTGCACCAACACATGGTCTATCAAGAAATACCAGACAGTGGCACTTACTGTAAATATACAAGATGATAAACTGAATACAAACAGTGCAATCTAATTAATCCATGTCTATAGAAACTAGTGGCGGGAAAAAATAGCCAAGAGAAACCAAAGCCCTCTTTGGATGATAATTGTTTTTTAGGGGGACGTGAGGGATTTTCACCATTTACAGGGGGTACATTTAGATTTTATGACCATCTGAATCCAAAATGTGTTTTTCTCTCACCATCTGAATACAAATCCCTGGCTAAATTACCTTCTGTGTTTTGAAAAAAAAAAAAAAACTGTTACTTGCTCTTTTCCAGTGTTTCGACTCGGATCTGTGATGCCCCATGTGAATCTAGCTTGAGTTTGATCGTTGTTGGAGCTAAATCATATAGTTCCAGGTTTTATTACAAAAGTCCACCACAAATTTATTTGAATTCAAAAGCATGTTCAATCACTGAAGAGCTGAGCTTTCTTAAAAGACAATTAGGGCCAATAGCCAGTGGCTCATAAAATGCAGTGGGTAGACCAAAGCTCCGTTTAGCACAAGACAACATGTTGCCTCATCATTTTTACTGAGTGACTGAGTGTATAATAGACTAAATACAAAGAGTGGGACGATTACAGAGTGACCTATGTAAGGATCTATGTAACAACTGTAATGGTGCAAAGCTCACTAATCGGGTCTCACAAGCTGGCAATGCAGTCATTCAAGTGCAAGCAGTGGCACAGTACACTGGCCTAAATTAATAAAAGGCATAGCAACAGGTAACTTCACCATCTAATTACTGCTTAGTCATCTCCTGCACAGACAGAACATGCAGTACGAAGGAGGGAATATATAGAAAATCTTGGCCAGGGGTGCCTAAACTCGGTCCTGGAGGGCTGGTGACCTGCTGTGTTTAGCTCCAACCCCAATTGGACACACCTGAACCAGCTAATCAAGCTCTTACTAGGTGTACTAAAAAAAATTCCTGGCAGATGTGTTGAAGCAAGTTGTAACTAAACCCTGCAGGCCCTCCAGGACCGAGTTTGGGCAACACTGATCTAGGCCAACCCACCACAAAACAAATATCCTGGATGGACATGCCTCTAGTCCAAGGTCACACGAATACTAGACTCCTTTGGAGTCAGGTGAACGACAGTTGACAATAGATGGCCTTTCTTTGTGCCTAACAGCTTCTTGGACATGCAAAACTGGCTGGTTTTGTCCACATAATCACACAATGGGCACATGGTACACCTCTGAGACATATTTACAAGAGTTCGGGTCAAGGGCATGAGATACTTGCAGCATTATGACCTGGGCTCTGAATGGTTTTGAGAGCACTTTAGGTGGATACCATGTCTAGATGTACGTCTTACCACCCTCTCTCTCTCTTTCTCATTATTATTGTAAAGCAAGTGTGACAGTAAAGTATTTAGCCTCCAGCACCTCTGAAATGGCCTCTCCCTGTACACTGCGATACCTACAAACTGGACCACTAGCAATGATGCAGATTTCCATCAACAGGATGGACACAGGTAAGCCCATGATGGAGGAAACCCATGTGAAGCTCATGAAGAAACAGAGTTGGTCTCTGTGGAATGTCCAACCAGTGGCTTGCTTTGAAATAAGAACTGCAATGAAATAAGACCTTGGATTGAAATAAGACCATTTTCCAAGACATACCACTCCGGGGCCATATCAGCTAAAGGTCTAAAGATAAAAAATATCTGCTTTGGATTTGATGCAGCCCAAGCTAAACACAATGATTTTTTTGAAAGTCCTGGAACTCAGTGGGCCTGCTACACTTGTGGAAACCCTAAAGTGAAATTCACGTTGTTTCATCAGATCACAAAAAGGTACTTTACTTTTCCATTCCTCTAGTGCAGGTCTACAGCGATGCATGTCTATATGGGATGTGAATGAGGCCTGTAACCTGTTGCTCAGTGCTTTAAAATATAGTGGCTGAACCTGCCCATAATTACCTTTTTTTTTCACCAGAACTAGCTGTTGTTGGTTTTGGAGCTGGTTCATATGGTGATCCTTCTAAGAACATCTTTGCTTTTCTAAGGGGCTATAGAGCCACCATAGAGCCAGGTCTGATATTGCATACTGCAGGCCACTGCATACATCTAACTTTTCCCAGTAACACAAACACAGAAGCACCAAATACAAACACTGCATAAATGATGTACTATTAATGTTATTAAGTTTGCAAACCTACAGCAGGATCCAAACACAACGAATACAGTGTTCATGTTGTTTAGATATAAATATAATAGTGTGTTTATGCAGTGGATCATCATTTTTATAGATGGTGAACATAAGCAAGAATAACATGTTTGTGCAAGAAGGCATAACTTTAATCGACAGAATGAACCACTTGAGACTCAAAATGAACTGAAAATAATTAAAACAAACTTAAAATAGAACATAATCATTACAAACATTCATTCATACATTTACTTTTTGGCTTAGTCCCTTTATTAATCAGGGGTCACCACAGCGGAATGAAGCGCCAAGTTATGTAGCATATGTTTTATGCAGCAGATGCCCTTCCAGCCGCAACCCAGCACTGGAAAACACCAATACAGTCCTGCATTCACACACATACCTATAGCGCATGTGTTTGAACTGTGGGGGAAACCGGAGCACCCAGAGGAAACCTTCTGAAAATGTGGACGTATGGCTGCGTTTAATTTTTTAAGCGAACGCTATGGGGCGGTATGACACCGCTTACCTCCATGTGGAGGTCTTTCCCGCCACAGCCAGTTTGTCCCATTAGCTCATCGTGTACGTCGGCGGACTTGAGACGCAAAGAGGAGTTGACCACGAGGACGGCGACCGGGTTCGAGTCCGGGGAAGAGCGGTTCCAGAAATCAGGTAAGACAAAAACATAAAATTAAAGAGTGAATAACAGGCTGAGAATGTGGTAAAATCCGAAAAACGTGGTAAAAATCAGACGAGGGCTTTTCTTTTTCTGGACGGCTTTTGTAAACCGTTGGTTGGCTTTAGGGAAGTATTTGGGTCAATCTTTAAAATTGATTGGGTTTAGGGAAGGAGGAGGGTGGGTCAGTCGATTGGCCAGTCGCCCAGTCAATCATTCAGTCAGACAGACAGACAGAGAGATGGACGGTCGACAGCGGCCTCTGGTGGGTTTACGCAAGAACAGCGTAGGCGTGAACGGCACTCGCGAGAGACATTTGAGATACGAAAAAGCGCACACAGCGGCCTCTCACGGATTCGTGAAAACAAAAACAGCAAAATTACGTACCTCCCGGGACGTATTTTGCGGTCTCCAGAAACGTCCACGAGACTTTGTTTTCAGAATGAGCCTGGGTTGCACAAATGTGTTAAGAAAAGCACTTTTGTTTCAATGATTTTTGAAATGACGCCACTGAATTAGTCCCATTCACAGAACAATACATTCACAGGGCAATTCCCATTGAATACAGTTTAGCATTCAAAGGCATAGAATGGTAGAATAATAGCCGCAATCAAGATTGAATGCCTGTACATTGTTACAGCAAAAGCAATATTCAAACAATGGATATTAATCTATATTCTTACCAAATGCGGCATTGTCTGATTTTCCAGTATATATACATCCATTTAAAACAAGACTTAAATATGAATATCGAATTCATTTGTTAAATATACAATATAATGAGTTTTAAGTATTTGCATATATTGACTGGAAAACAAGACAAAAACACTCAAAGAGGCTGCTATATTTTGTGAGGAATATATCAATATAGGCCTACAGCAATCTCAAGCTTCACCTCACTCCGCAAGTTCCTCCCCCAAGACCTGTTCAATTTAATGGGTTTATCATTTAACTTAATACTGCCCATTGTACACATCTCCATGTGGGGTCATGAGATATCACATACTGTGGAGATTCAGTCTCTGTGTGCCTACATGGATTACAGGAGCTCATTAGAGACGGACACAGTCCAGCAATCCAGTTTATTAAATAAAGCGGAGTGTTAAATAAGAGTGAGATGAATCGTGTCATACAGTGGTCAGTCATGCAGCCAGACTGAGTTCTGATTTCTCCATAATTCATCAGGAGCTGAGCTGATGTGATACACACTGTCTCTGAGAAATTCACCCATAAAGGGGGAATTTGTTAAGAATGAATTGTGCATGCTGATAGCCTTATTCACTCACAGTAAATTCAATTCAATTCAAGTTTATTTGTATAGCGCTTTTTACAATAATTATTGTTTCAAAGCAAAAGGTGCACATTATAGCATTACAATCCCATTAAGTTAAAGTTACAATCAAAACAAGTTATTATATACAGACATTGTTAACCTGCAATTTTATAGGTGATGTCTATGTGTACATGCTTAATGAAGTGTATTTGTGTATTAAGTGTACAGTATGTGTTCTCGAAGTCCTCAATGATTGGCATCATTTCTTCATCTCTTCGTATGTGTTGTCCTCGAAGTCCTCAATGGTCTTGGATCCCATCTTCACAGGTCTTAGATCCCATCAATGGTGCTGCAAAATCTCTAGAGGCCTCAGGATGGGCCTCGATCCCAAATGGAAATAGAGAACAAAGAAATTAATTAGCGTAGCTGCTGTTCATAATGTATTTGACCATAATGTATTTAAACAATGTAAAAATGAAGTGCTATAAATGAAAGTAGGAGTTTTATAAACAAACATATAACACATATAGGCATGTTTTATAAAATGCCTGGTGCATTAAGACAGGAGGAATGTGTGCTACATGTGGTTTGTCAAGCCCACTCACCTGCATGGAGCACACTTATGCATCATATCATTATGTGTGTATGTTTTATTAAAAACATAAGTCTTTAATCTAGTTTTGAACTGAGAGAGTGTGTCTGAGCCTCAAACATTATAAGGAAGACTATTCCAGAGTTTAGAAGCCATAAATGAGAAGGCTCGACCTCCTTTAGTAGACTTTAAAGCATCAAACTATCTTCAAACACTGCAAAAACTCCTTATCTAGTCAACAATTATATTTTAAGCTCCACGTTGGCTCTCTCCTCCCTCATCTCCTCCATGGACCGTCAGCCCACCGGCTCCACCAGGCTCCCTTGTCCCCCCGGCTCTGCCTTGGTCAGTCGTCGCCCTGCCTCCACCTCTGGACTCCGCTCCTCCGGCTGCGCCTTATCCCTCCATGCTGTTAGCTCCGTTGAGCTCTTCCTTCCCTCCAGCTACGCCTCGGCCCTCTGTCCCTCTGGCTCCACCGTGGGCATCCGGACCTGTGTCGCCACTTCGGTCGGGTGAGCCGTCCGCTCCACCTCGGCCCTTCGGGACCTCAACGTCACTTTCGCCCTACGGCTCTCCGTCTCTTCCTTGGGCTCCACCTCCAGCTGCGGGGTCTCTGGATAGTCCCTCTTATAGTCCCTGTCTTTAGTCAGTCCTCATCCGGTATTCTCGTTTGATGCTTGTGTATCACCCCATGTTCTTCCTGTGTTCATCCATGTAAGTGTATTTATAATAAATATACGTGTTTTGATAATCCTGCGATCCTGTGCCTTCCTATAGTGAACTAAGGCATTACAACAAGAACATTGTTTATGTTTGGGAACACTTTATTTTGATGGTGCATTTGAGTATTAGTAGACTGTCTGCTTAATATCTGTTGATACTGCTCCTTCAACAGACACTTAACTGACTATAAGAAACTTTGCAAGTACATGTCTTACACTAACCCTAACCCCAACCTAACAGTCTTCTTATAATCTAATGATAATTAGTTGGCATGTAGATGCAATGTAACTTAATTCAACAAACGGACCATCAAAATAAAGTGTTTTTTCTTAGCTAGAATGCTTAAAATTATTTACGTTACCTGCAAATTTAGCTTAATTACATCCAGAGACATAATTATGTATAAGTCTGTTTAAGACTTATTTCAGCTGTAACTTTATAATAACTTTGTAATAACTGTTTTCATTTTGCCAATAAAACTGCTCATTTACACTTATAATTGTAATTTTGTGACAAACTCTGTTATGTTGTGTTGCAGTAAGCTTCAGTATTCAGTAACAAGTAATAATTTGCAAACGCTGTCATGATCTTACAGTAATTTGAATGAAACTTTGTGGACAATATGCATGTACTGTATGTGTGATGCTGATTTAATTCATATAGTAATCTTGGGTCACACTTTATTTTGATGGTCCGTTTGTTGAATGTAATTTATATTGCAACTAATTATCATTAGATTATAAGTAAACTGTTAGGTTGGGGTTAGGGTTGGGATTGGGGTTAGGGTTAGTGTAAGTTGACATGTACTTGCAAAGTTTCTTATAGTCAGTTAAATGTCTGTTGAAGGACTGTTAAATGTCAATGTCAACAGATATTAAGCAGACAGTCTACTAATGCTCAAATGGACCATCAAAATAAAGTGTTACCTAATCTTGTCTTAAGTTTAAATGCTTTGGCTTATTTTAAGAGAAAATATGTGAATTCTTAAATGAAGAGGAATTCTGTTAAGTCTAGATTTAAGACATTTTCACACGAAACATGAACAGCAACTTGTTTAAAAAGCAATTAACAACCAAGTTTAAAGCTAACTAGACTAAATACGTTGCTTGGAATAAGTGATATAATACTTATTTTAAGATTTTTAGTCTTTACTAAGGCCTGTAAGTTTTCTTATTTCAAGAACGCTTTCCAAAATACAATTATCTAACCGCACTGACAGATAATTTGACTTGCTTCTAGTCCACATCTTCCTAAATCATTCATTTATTTTTCATATTTATATGATTATTTTGTTAACTTAAATTCACTTAAGGGGCGACATTGCGTAATATATTATATAAGACTTGTTTTGAGATCTTGTTTTCACCCCACTGGCAGTTTTGTAGGCATAAATAAAAATAAAATAATGAGATTTATTATGCTTAATCATAAACAAAAAAATGCCAAAGGAATGAATATCTTATTTAGCTTTTCTTTTCCAGTAAATATATCTTGTCTCCAGAGTCCATCCTCCCCATACGCACAGTACACAAGTTACATAGAGACCCTGAACCAACAGAGAGCCTCGCAGAATGTATTTTTCTTTATGTTTTTCAGAAACATTTTGACGTGACTATTAAATGCATTTCATTCCTTTACTTTGTCGTCCTTATATAACCTCCAAGTCAGTCAAAGCATGTAATGCGACAGATGACTATTAGACATGATCCACAATGATGTTCATCACATGTCTTCTGTACACACTATATGATAAGGAGTGAAATGTGGACTTCAACTGTAGACATGTAAGTGGGCCAGTTCACATAAATAAAATCTGCCGACTAGATGTGCTTTAAAGGGTTAGGTTGTCAGGATGTAGATTTACTAAGAGCAATATGACATTTTTCGGTAACTGTATTTTGATGGTCCCTTTGAGTATTAGTAGACTGTCTGCTTAACATCTGTTGATACTGCTCCTTTAACAGACATTTAACTGACTATCCGATTGTTAAGTGTGACGTCATGCGAAGGGGCTTCCGGGTCCAAGCGCTTTATGAAACTGAATGAGGAGACTCATCAAATGCTAATAATAAACGTTCACAAAGCAATGTAATACTTTTGAAAATCACGATCGCAATATATATGTTCATGCCTAATATCTGATGGCCAGAAAGTGATCATTTTTTTAGAAATTGTTAAAATTTTGGTATTTGTGATGCAGCAAGTCCAGTGATTGTTGTGTACACTATGACTATATAAAATTCACTTTAATGTGTGATATCTATGAATATCTATGAATAAAAAGTGATCATAAACGAATATTTTGTCAATTCAAATGAGTGGCGGCTTGGACCCGGAAACAGTATTACATACGTCACCAACACGTCACCACTTAACAAGCGGATAAGAAACTTTGCAAGTACAGTTGCAATCAGAATTATTGAACCCCCTTTGAATTTTTTTTCTTTTTTAAATATTTCCCAACTGATGTTTAACAGAACAAGGAAATTTTCACAGTATGTCTGATAATATTTTTTCGTCTGGAGAAAGTCTTATTTGTTTTATTTCGGCTAGAATAAAAGCAGTTTTTAATTTTTTAAAACACATTTTAAGGTCAAAATTATTAGCCCCTTTAAGCTATATATACAGCTATATACAGAACAAACCATCATTATACAATAACTTGCCTAATTACCCTAACCTGCCTAGTTAACCCAATTAACCTAGTTAAGCCTTTAAATGTCACTTTAAGCTGTATAGAAGTGTCTTGAAAAACATCTAATAAAATATTATTTACTGTCATCATGGCAAAGATAAAATTAATCAGTTATTAGAGATGAGTTACTAAAACTATTATGTTTAGAAATGTGTTGAATTTTTTTTTATCTCCGTTAAAAAGAAATTGGGGAAAAAAATAAACAGGGGGGGCTAATAAATCAGGGGGTTGAATAATTCTGATTGCAACTGTACATGTCAACTTACACTAACCCTAACCCCAACCTAACAGTCTACTTATACGCTAATGAGAATTAGGCCCCGTTTACACTAATGCGTTTTCGTTTTGAAACGGCGTTTTAGATCAAAAACGATCCGCGTCCATACTAGCGTTTCATCTAGCGTTTCTAAACATATCTCCGTCCACACCACTCCACCAAAAACGGATATCACGTGACCATTCGCACACTCTGAGCATGCGCGTTCAAGTATAAACAGGAAGCATGTGTCTCGCTTGGCATTAGGTTATTGTTAGTCAACAAACGCTGGTTGAACGATGAACGCGAGCGATTAGCGAATGCTCGAACAAAAGTTTGCCTCTTGCGAATATATGCAGCTGCTGTAGTAAAAACGGCAGAGCTTAACTGCACAATGGCGCCTAAAACGGACAATAGTGCAAACAACGCTCCCATTTCTGTGTCCATGTTGTTGTTTACAGTGAAGGCTGGTCTGCCGTCTTCCGGTAGCGTTATAGTCATGTGATAGGGGCTTGACAAATAAGGGAAGTATATGCAATGACCCAAAAGCCCCAATCAGGTAGCGAATCTCAGCAGCCACGCCTCCATTTTCAGATGTCTCCGTTTTCCCCCATCCACACAGAGACGGAGCAGCAATGTATTAAAATGAAAACGGCCTCTCCAGCGTTTTCAAAACGCTCCATTTTCGGGGCTCGAAAACTCCGGCATAGTGTGGACGGATGGCGTAACAGTAGCAAAACTTATACGTTTTAAAACGAAAACGCATTAGTGTAAACGGGGCCTTAGTCGGCATGTAGATGCAATATAACTTAAATTCAACAAACGGACCATCAAAAAAAACCCATTTTTCTGTTCCACCGGTGACTCCAGTGGAACTGAATTGAACCGCCTGTAGTACACCTTGTGAAGCGCACCTTCATGACCTAACCAGGAAGAGAAAACATTGGCGAACAAAGTAATTTTGCCTTTTTTATTTCTTTCTGGTCTAGAAAAAAATTGTTCTTGGAGGTTTATATGATTCAGCTAATGTTTTGAGGAGGTTTTTGGTTTCTTTTCTTGACATCTATAGAATTTTTAACAAAGGTCTCAGGGGACTGGAATAACACAATGGTAAGTAATCAATAACATTTACATTTTGGGTGAACTAACCCTTTAATTTAAACACACTTAATTATATCTTAAATTATCAAAAAACAATTGGGAAAGTAATCAAATATTTGTCAGTATATATCGGTTCGATCAGTCAAAATATTCACACATTTAAAGTTAACATACAACAAAAGAGAGAATCAAAGAAATCGAGATAATCGTTTAGCCCTCTTCCCAAAAAACTATAACTAAATTTAATAAGAATCAGTGTATACTTAATTATTATAGATTAAAATACATATGAGATTTGATCGCATGATTGAATATCTGTGTATAGGCTATTATATTCTAATAGACTATATGTTGTATTTAATTACTTTAACTACTTTAACTTATTTCATTTGTTTAAGTAGTTGCCTCAATTCATTATTCAGACTCTGACAAGGCCCCTGTCACAAAGTGTTACTTAAGGCCCCAGGTAGTCTAGGATGAAATCTGCTTGTCCCAAGTGTACAATAAAATGCAGGTTATTAAAATAATAATAATAAAAACTGAATCAAGTAAAGGTTGATTGAGTTTTTCCTAAACCTTTTATGACCTTTTCCTGGTAAAACAATGACATTTAAGTCTTACATGACCTTATGCATGTCCAGCTAATTAAACATAATTGATAAAACTGTGGAAATAAACACAATCATTTGTTCTGTGTAAAAGTTTAATTTTGTAAAACAGTTTAAGCCATAATATAAGTTTGATAGTTTCTTCGTTTATCATTTATTTAATGTCTCGTGACTTATTCTTTCACTTTAGTCAACTGTTTTTGGACTGATATGGCATAAATCAGTTTTAGCAATAATGAAAGTAACAAATACAAAATCTACTAAGAAATGATGCAAAAACAAAGGCCATCAATGAAATTATAATGGTGATAATTGTAATATTGTAATTATAAATACAGTGCTCAGCATAAATGAGAACACCACATTTTGAAAATTAATATCTTATTCATTTGTCAATGAATAAAAGTAAAATATTTTTTTATTAAGCAAATATATTTATTAGAATTATATTTTAGTCACCAAACATCTTTAGAAATAGAACAATAATAAATTTAAATTAATGTGAAATGTTACAAATTTTCGAACAAAATTGTTTATATTTTTAGTTTCTCTTGATTTTTCTGTTTTTTATTTAATATTTTTCCCTAACATAAATTCGGGCTACTTATTACTATACATAATAGTAATACTAATAGGGTGTACCTAATAAAGTGGCCGGTGAGTGTTTATTAGTCAACATTTAAACTGGATCAGCAACGCAGTGGTGCAGTAGGTAGTGCTGTTGCCTCACAGCAAGAACGTCGCTGGGTCGCAGGTTCGCAGGTTCGAACCTCGGCTGGGTCAGTTGGCGTTTCTGTGTGGAGTTTGCATGTTCTCCCTGGGTTTGCGTGGGTTTCCTCCGGGTGCTCCGGTTTCCCCCACAGTCCAAAGACATGCAGTACAGGTGAATTGGGTAAGCTAAATTGTCCGTAGTGTATGAGTGTGAATGTGTGTGTGTGGAAATTCCCAGAGATGGGTTGCAGCTGGAAGGGCATCCGCTGCGGAAAATCGTGCTGGATAAGTTGGTGGTTCATTCCACTGTGGCGACTCCGCAAGGGACAAAGCCGAAAAGAAAATGAATGAATGAACTGGATCAAAGCTTTTAATCAAATTTGTCCTAAAACTATTGAACAACTCCATTTCTTGTCTTTTATTTCAACATTATTGATCTACTTCCCATGATGACCACTGTATATGACATAATTGTTGGTAGTCCACCAGTAAAAACACTAAACCAGCACTAAAGCCAGACTGGAACCCATTTTATCATGCTTTTCCTACAAATTCAGACTGTATGCTGGACCGAAAGCAAGACGGCCCATGTGTTTGCAGTCAGTCAGATGTGGACAGACCATAATACTGTAGACCAAACGAACCTTTTGGCTGCGGCATGGAGATGAGCTAATAGAAAGATTAGCCGTGTTTCCTGTCTGTGAGCTCAGGTGAGGCTGGCTCAAATCCCCTGCCTTATCAGTGCAGACACACACCTCGCGCCTGTTTGTCTGCACTAATTTGAATGAGGAAAATTCTATTCATCAATCTAATTCCCCCCTGCATAATGTGCTTACCCTGACGGACGCCCAAACATCTGCACAGTAATCCAACGAGAGGGAAGCTAATCTGGAAGAGCGGTCAGGACTGTTTGTCTTGCTGTGGTTGTGGAGGTCTATGTTTTTTAGTGACGGGTGATCGTTCGTGTTTGTGTGTTTTTGGAAGTTTGCTAATGGATCGAAAGTCTTTGTAAGACAGATGAATTCCCGGCGCTGTCAGGCGGTATCACAGCAGAGCTCATGAAGGCTGTGGAGGTCCCAGCACAGCACACCACCTGCTGCTGCTCCATCTGCTCCAATACTCACTATTATATTCAACCACACATTTACATGTGCTCACATACACCCTCGCATAAAAACCTCATACAGAAATTCACACACACATTCAAACTAAGCCTAATCCACTTGTAGTCTTATTGTCAGTAGAGATATTCCATTGATATACAGGATTCATTTTCTACTTCTAAGGCAAGTAAACAGCCTAACATGAAAGCTGCGTCATTCTTTTGTTTTTAATTGTGATGTAGTGAAAGTATGGCTGAGTGAAACTAGAACAAAGAAGATATGTTGGGAGGGGCGGGATTTGGTCCACCACAAGTTGATTGGATGGTTGGATCACTGCTTTTTGCTATTAGTGGATCTCATTTGAGTGACAGTCCTGCCCTCAGGTCAGTACAGACAAAAAAACAGAAAAGCACTGCAAATATTATTATTGGCTGCTTGTCCAAACTACTTGTTTAAAATGAGCTGAATCAACACAATTCTTGAAGTTTTTTTGGGACGACTTAATTGTTTTATGTTTAATTCACTTAAATTTGTAAAAAACAAAACAAAAAAAAAAAAAACTAATAAGTTAACATAAACAACCCAGGCTTATTTTGAAAACGTACTGCTATAGACCAATTACCAACCTACGTCACACATGACGTCACACGGGTCCCCGGTTGCAGAAAAAGACTGGCTGCAATAGCAAACATGTCGTGTTTTGCAGTAGGATGCCAAATTCGAAAGCCACAAAATAGAAAACTTAACTTTTACCTTACACCACACTGCTTTTAATGCCACTTGCAGACGTCTTTGGCTAAAAGGGAGCTGAACGAAGTGACAACCTAATAATAAATGCTGGACTCTGCAGTTCTCATGTTATATCAGGTACGTTCAGGCTATGCTGAATCATATACATTACTCGTTTTTGATTGCAGCAATGATTTCGGCAAAACAGTTACATACAGTTAATTAAACTGCGGACACTGAATGCTCAATGAAACGTGCAAGTGTAAGTTATTAAGTGTGAACAATGTTGTACTTTGATAGTCATTGGCTGCTAATATGATTTCGCTACTTAGAGTTTGCAAATAATACGTTTATGAAATTATATTATTAAGGGGAAAGTCCGAATGTGCGAATATAAAACCAACTTTGGTAACACTTTATTTTGATGGTCCATTTGAGTATTAGTAGACTGTCTACTTAATATCTGTTGATACTGACATTTAACAGTCCTTCAACAGACATTTAACTGACTATAAGAAACTTCGCAAGTACATGTCAACTTACACTAACCCCAACCCTAACCCCAACCTAACAGTCTACTTATAATCTATTGATAATTAATTGACATGTAGATGCAGTGTAACTTATATTCAACAAACGGACCATCGAAATAAAGTGTGACCCCAACTTTTCCTTTATGTGTGAATTCACATACCCTGGGCCTGCTGTACAAGTGTAGTTCGCTGTCAGAATGCTGTTGTTCTGCTTGTTGAGGATCACCCTGGCCTTGTATAACCTTAGCTCCGTCTTTTTTTCCTTGTCTTTGGCTCGGCAGATCCTCGGTTTTTAGCACTACATAGTTTTGAATCTGGTAATCATGGAGCATTATTTCTTGCACATGACCACACAGAACACAATTGTTGGCATCCAAACACTTGTAGACCTTTAACTTCTCTCGTAAAATCCCTTGGAGCTTCAATGAGATTGTATATTTCGGGCTGGATGCTTGGTCATTTCGTCTTATTCAATATCCATTGGGAGGGCGCTATCGCAAATGGACCTGTCAGACGAACGCCGCTCACTTTAACGTTAATTTTGCCGAATCACTGTGCTTATTACTGGGTGACAAGCTGTTATAATACGCTGAAAGCATTATGTAAATAATATATATAATATATAATCAATATATCTTATTTCTAAAACAACAACAAACTCTGTACCGCATTGGATGTCATTCCCTCGCTGTAAATGCTAGCGCTCCCGATTTTTTTCTGCCACCTCCCTGCGCGCGCATCCTGAATGTTTACAAACATGGTAATTGGTCTATACATTTCTGGAGAAATACGTCCTAGGAGGTATGTTTTTTTTTGCCATTTTTGTTTTCGGAAATCCACCAAAGGCTGCTGTGTACGCTTTTTGAGATCTCAAATTTCTCTCGCGAGTGCCATTCATGTCTGCTCTTCTCGTTTAAATCCACCAGAGGCCACTGTCGACTGAGTGACTAACTGACCGATCGACTGACCCACCCTCTTCCTTCCCTAACCCCAAGCAATAGTGCTTTCAAAAGCACTGACACTTTTCAAAAGCAATCCAGAAAAAGAAAAGCCTGATTTTTACCACGTTTTCAGATTTTACCACATTCTCACCCGGTTATTTATTTATTTATTTATTTTTTGGCTTGTGTTTTTGTCTTACCTGCTTTCTGGAATCGTTCTTCAGCAAACTCGAACCCCGTCATCGTGGTCAACTCCTCTCTGCATCTCAAATCCGCCAATGTACAAGACGAGCTACTGGACAACCTGGTAACAGCAGGAAAGCCATCCATACAAAGGTAAGTGGTCAGCTGGTAAGCGTGAAAGGAAACGGCATCATATCGCCCCTTAGCTTTCGTTTTAAAGACAAAATGCAGCTAAATGTACTTATGGCTACATAATTCATGATCTCCAGAAATGTAAATAGGGCTGCGTTTTCAGAATGAGCCTATGTTGAACTCAATTGATTTGTTGGGACAACATGAAGGAATTGAGTGGAACCCAGCATTTATTTTTTTTTACATTGAGGAATAAGACATTATTTTAATTAAAAGTTTAAATTGTATAAAGATTACATTGAGAAAAAAAAAAAAAAAAAAAAACATTAAGATCAGTCAAATTTTGAATCCATGGTTCATGAACGTGTAAAATGAAAGTAACATTGAGACTTGTTATTGTATTGAGATTTTTCTTAGAATGGCAGGAAAAAAGGCCATAATTTTAAATACAGTTGAAGTCAGAATTATTAGACCCCCTGAATTATTAGCCCCCCACCCCCCACCCCTGTTTTTTCCCCCAATTTCTGTTTAACGGAGAGAAGATTTTCTCAACACATTTCTAAACATAATAGTTTTAATAACTCATTTCTAATAAGATTTATTTTTATCTTTGATATGATGACAGTAAATAATATTTGACTAGATATTTTTCAAGACACTTCTATACAGCTTAAAGTTACATTTAAAGGCTTAACTAGGTTAATTAGGTTAACTAGGCAGGTTAGGGCAATTAGGCAAGTTATTGTATAAAGATGGTTTGTTTTGTAGACTATCGAGAAAAAAAATAGCTTTAAGGGGCTAAAAATTTTGACCTTAAAATGGTCTTTAAAAATTTCTTTTATTCTAGCCAAAATAAAACAAAAAATACTTTCTCCAGAAGAAAAAATATTATCAGACATACAGTAAAAATTTCCTTGCTTTGTTAAACGTCATTTGGGAAATATTTATAAAAGAAAAAAAAAATAGGTAACACATTATTTTGATGGTCCATTTGAGTATTAGTAGACTGTCTGCTTAATATCTGTTGACACTGACATTTAACAGTCCTTCAACAGACATTTAACTGACTATAAGAAACTTTGCAAGTACATGTCAACTTACACTAACCCTAACCCCAACCTAACAGTCTACTTATAATCTAATGATAATTAATTGACATGTAGATGCAATGTAACTTATATTCAACAAACGGACCATCGAAATAAAGTGTGACCAAAAAATACAAAGGGGCTAATCAGGTCTAAGTTTATTATTGCAATAAATGTGAGGTAAAACAACACAATTACCATCTAATGAATGTATTTATTTGCTTTTAACTGTGTGGTTGATGCTTGTGGTATGTTTTAGTAGATATTATTTTGAAATCAAATGTTTAATCCATTGGTTGTACTTACAGTGGTCTCTCGTTATTCACAGGAGTTACGTTCTAAAAATTACCTGCAATAGGCGAAATCCGCAAAGTAGTTAACTTATTTTTTTACAATTATTATAGATGTTTTAAGTCTGGTAAACCCCTCACTACACACTTTATACACTTTTCTCAGACAGGCATTAACATTTTCACACTTTTTTTTATTGTTTAACACTCTCAAAGTTCAAACTTTTGTAGAAAAATAAGTCCAGTATTACAGAATGAAACCAAAGATCAAAACCTGTTGTCAGACGCAAACATTTATCACTGTCAGCTAAAAGTTCATTAAGCTTTTTAGCTTTTGTGCGGATAATGTTGGCATCCAGTGTAATGTTCTTTTTCCCACAGTCGCTGATCCACGAAGCAGACTCTATCCTTAAGGGGGTTGCACACCGGTTGCACAGCGCACATGACAGTTGGAAGTAACACACACCGGATGCGCACATTCGCATGTTATTTAAAATGAAATTATTCAGATGGCACTCTGTGGAGCGGAAGAAATATCAACAATGTCCTGAGTTGTAGCTGGGCACCGCAGACAGCTGCTGACCTGCGGCGCCGGTGTGTGTACCCTGATATATATTTATGTTTACAATTCTAAAATGCATGCCGCTGCGTAGCACATCCAGTGAGCGAACCCCTTTGTGATGGTCTTGCTGTGGACAGTTACAACCCTTTTTGCATCTTTGTTGAAACTCACACTGCTAATGATCAAAGATTTATGTTAATTTGGCAAGCTGAACGCAGTCTGTACTGTACAGGACACATGGAGGAGATTGATTGTCAACGGTCTATAGCCAATCAGAAAGCAGAACACAATGCACGCTTTAAAAAAAAAAAAAAAGCATGTCAAATTGCACAAAAAAAATCTGCGTAGCTGCAAGGCTACGAAAGGTGAACCACGTTTTAGTAAGGAAACACTGTATTATTATTTTTTTGTTACTATATTTGTCACTATTGCAAAACCCCACCTTTTGAAACTTATTTTTAAGACGGTGGCTTATTTCAAATTTAGATTTTGTCATAACCTCCCTGCTGTTCCCTCACAAAGGGTTTGCAAACAGCTTTTTTGGGAACTCTGAATCAAATTATGGGCGACGCAGTAGATAGTGCTGTCGCCTCACAGCAAGAAGGTTGCTGGTTGGAGCCTCGGCTGGGTCAGTAGGCGTTTCTGTGTGGAGTTTGCATGTTCTCCCTGCTTTTGCATTGGTTTCCTCCGGGTGCTCCGGTTTCCCCCACAGTCCAAAGACATGCGGTACAGGTGAATTGAGTATGCTAAATTGTCCATAATGTATGAGTGTGAATGAGTGTGTATGGATGTTTCACAGGGATGGGTTGCGGCTGAAAGGGCATCCGCTGCGTAAAAACATGCTGGATAAGTTGGCAGTTCATTCTGCTGTGGCGACCCCAGATTAATAAAGGAACAAAGCCGAAAAGAAAATGAATGAATGAATATTTACTGAGTGTTTTCAGATGGATGTGGTGTTGTCTTCGACCCAGAGATGGCAGTGTTCCTGAAGCCAGCAGTCAGTTGTTCTGCTGACACACGGATCAAATCATCAGGGAGAGACGCTGATTCAATCAGCAGATAGTTTGATTATGTCGTCATGGCGACAGCATCTCTAGAGCACACAGCAACCGCGTGCATGGCTGATCAACTGAAAGACAGGCACAGGAAAACAATGAGTGCAAAGCATTAAAAATGTATACAAAACCCCCTTTTAGTATAAAGAAACTAATGGAAAAAATAGCTGCTTTTTTGGAAAATCTGTACTAGATTTTATATAACCCAGCTTTAAGGTCACCAGTCTTTTGCATTAACTCTCACATACTATGAGAAGTGTGTGTGTGTGTGTGTGTGTTTCTTATTACACAACCTTAACTGAACTTCTAATACTGCAGCTTATTCTGTTTATATCACTACTGAATACTTTAAGTATTTACATAAGAACTTTGTCAATATGGTTGGAAAATTACAATCCAAATACTTAAAAATCCCTGAAAGAAAATAAGCCAGGGTTTATCTCAGGACATGATGATGCAGAATCGGTTGTATCCTCATGACTTACTTTTGAGGACACTGAACTGATTCATAGTATTAATAGTGTACTTGAATGTAATGCAACTTAACTTTGGCATAAAGCATATTTATATTTTTTATGTAATATATATATATATATATATATATATATATATATATATATATATATTCCATGAGGCTTGTATTATTTCTCTGAATGTTATTTTTAGTGGCCACATAAAAATAACAATTAAATAATAACAAAACCCCGCCTTCTAATACAGGAGCCAATCAGCGATTGCTATATTGTGAATAAAGCCCGCCTTCTAGTACTGTAGCCATGTAGCTAGTACTGTAGCGATCGCTATAGAATGACAATTCTCTGGGGGAGGGGCTCGGACCAGACGTGATTTTGCAGATTTGATGTGATAAGAACATTTAGAAATTAAGTGAAGTTTATTTATAAACTAATTTCGAGAGGAGCACGCGCTTATGATTGATAGCAGCTGGTCCTCATTAGCACAGTATTCACCAATCAGACGATTCCTAAATCACAATAAATAACCAGAGTATCTTACCTTGAAGAATCCCCCTTCCACCCCTACTCCTCCCATTTCCTTGTCAGGGCATCACAGAGGCCTAATGGTTAGCATCATTGCCACACAGCAAGAATGTCACTGGCCAAGTCGGCATTTCTGTGTGGAGTTTGCATGTTCTCCCCGTGTTTGCGTGGATTTTCCCTGGGCTCTCCGGTTTCCTCCCACAGACCAAAAACATGTATCACAAGTAAATTGATAAAACTAAATTGACATCATAAACAAGTGTAAGAAATCAATCTATGTTAAAAGATCAATTTAGGAATTATCAGCTCAGATCAATGACTCGGATCCTGAAGATTCGAATCATTGATTCGACTCAATTGAGTCGGATTGAATCAGATCAAAGATTCAAACTGGATGTCCCGCAAATGGAGACAATCACGTTTATTAATTCTCGTCTATATTATTTCCGTGGCCACCGGTAATAACATAACACAGAATAGGGTCACTTTTCAGCAAGGTAACACGATCTACAGCGTGAGGCAGAGACTTACAAAGCACATAAACGAGCACACAGTTCTTTAAGGGAGAACAAGGATTTATTGCTACACTATTCGATACACGAGGCTAACTACGTAGTAATCAACACAACAAATAAACAAACAAACAAACAAATGCACACACACGTTCACACACACACACACAGGCAGTTCAGAGGATGCAAAATGAATTGAACCAACAGTCCAGCCTCTCTAGTATTTACTAGATCTTAGAATCACCTGAGAAACCACAAAAGCAGAGAATTGACTTTTCTTTAACTGCTTATAAGCATATGCACCCGATCAGCTAGAAACAACAGTTATTTGTGTTACTTGCGAATTTGTTGAAGTCTTTCTTGATTCGGATTTCTTCGCCGGATGGCTTGAGGAACCATGTGGCGCTGCTGGTAGGTTGGCTTCTCTGTGGCGTCGCTGGGGTTCACTCAGTGGAGTGAGCTGTTGTCCGGGGTAACGACTCCGTAAAGAGTCTGTTCGTGGAAGTTTCAGCGGTTGCGAAACTTAACAGGTTTTGGAGGGAAAAGTTTGTGATGTTGGCCTAACCGCGTGGTGGCGATTAGGGGCGGAGAAGCATCAGCGGGGTGATGCTGAAGGGCTGCGCGCCTAGATTTGACGCTACAAGGAGGTTTTATAGGCTGGCTCTGAGCCATCCCTCTTGATACTGTCGTCCAATGAACGGCAAGATGAAGGGCGGGGCCACGCCCCGTCCCAGCGTAGGCAAGTTTAATAATTAATCCACTGCAAGAGACTTAACGTGATAAAATCTCTGGTAAGATTGTAACTATCTGACATCAAATGTTACAATATGGTTCGGATTACAAAATTCTCATTTACAGCAAAGTATTGCAAATAGAAAATCATTCTGTTCAACACTAAACATGAGGCATATCACACATACAGATAATTTCACCCTGTTATGATAGTGAAATCACACATTATGAACCTGGTTGGTTGAAATAAACACAGCACATCAATACTTATAAATGTCATTCAAAATATAAAATTTTGCCTTGGTTAAAACATCTATATGAATCGTTTTCCCTAAGTCTCCATTTCCTTTTGTCTCTGAATTCTGTCCATCTCGTGGTCTAACGCATGGCCGTCCACGTGAGGGTCATCCAAGAGTCTCGTGATGAAGAGAATTTGAAGGGCGTCTTTGTCTAGTTGGGTAACGATTAACCAAAATTGGCTGCAGCATCTGTCCAAGTTAGGGGGATGACAATCGGATCACTTGGTGCCCTGTCACCCTGTCCGTACAAGCCCTGGAGCGAGTAAAGCCAGATGCGCTCAACATTCCAAAGCCGGATTCGAACTGGTTTTGACCGGCGAGTCTCTACACAAGTGTTGAATGCAGTATTCACACTCCATAGCTGATTCATAATCTACTTCTACCATTATCAAGCAGGGGGAGTTCTCGAGAACTACCTGAACTCAGACTTCCCTCTCGCACCCTAAAACGGGGGGGTGGGGGTGGGGGGGGGGGAGCCCCGGGCTCGAGGATCTCACAAGCTCAGGGCTCTCTCCCGGGACAGCATGCCAAACACGCTTTATAATCAATCATCAGCAAGGGCAAACTCTTGAAACTAAAAAGACAGTTGTTGTTTAATTTTATTGGTTATTCGTAATATGTAATGTAATTGTAACCTAAGTAAGTAGTTTTAGAGAAATTGATGTTTCCCCATTCAAACAGAATGCCCGAGCATACTGCCCAAGAGGTGTTTTTAAAGATGGCTGCCGACTTGCCTTAAAGGGACTTTGGCTCAACCCTGTTTCTGGAGATCTACCTTCCTACAGAGTTCAGCTCCAACCCTGATCAAACACATATGGACCAATTAAATAGGACCTGAACAGCACTTGATAATTACAGGCAGGTGTGTTTGAAATGGGTTGCAACTGAAATCTGAAGGAAGGTAGATCTCCAAGAACAGGGTTGAGCACCCCTGGCTTAGAGAATGTAGCTTGATTGAAATTGTTAAAGGCAAATTATAGCAGAAACGACACTCATGTGGAATGTGCACAAACGTTTCATTTAACTAAAGTGACAAACAAACAACTGACTAAATGAAGCAAACGAATATGCACGATGAAGCAATCGGGTCAAACAAACATGAAACTGGAATAATGAAACCCAAAGTCAGTCAGTTTAACCATCTGAAAAACCATCACACGTTTTTTTAAGGGACTATAAGCTTATTTGAAAACTTTGTTTAGTTAAACACTTATGTCTCAGTTTTTGTGCAAGTGTTCAATGCAGTCTAGAGGGGTGCTCTATCCAGTTCCTGGAGATCTAACTTCGTGCTTAGTTTAGCTCCAACCGTGATCAACCTGTACCAATTAATTAGGCCCTGAGGAGCACTTGATAATTACAGGCAGGAGTGTTTGATATGGGTTGTAACTGAAATCTGCAGGAAGGTAGATCTCCAAGAACAGGGTTGAACACCCTTGGTTTAGATCAGGGGAGTCCAAACTCGGTCTTGGAGGGCCAGTGTCCTGCATAGTTTTGCTCCAACTGGCCTCAATACAATGTCAGGATGTTTCTAGAAAGCCTAGTAAGAGCTTGATAAGCCAGTCCAGGTGTGTCTGATTGGGGTTGGAACTAAACTATGCAGGACCGAGTTTGGACACCCCTGGTCTAGATGGTGGTAAAGTTCATCTTGGTTGTGGGAAGAATACATCAGCAATGGTATTCTTACTTGATGGAAGAAGTGATTAGTTTTGTTTGTTATTATTTTTTAAATCATATATTTTTAAGGTCAATATTATTAACACTTTGTAAGAAATTATATTTGTTTTGAGTGGTTACAGAACTAACCACTGTTGTCCATTGACTTGCCATATAGTTAAGCCTTTAACAGGCACATATTTCCCCCCTTTTACAAGATGTAAGATAATCCTTTGGTGTCTCCAGAATGTGTCTGTAAAGATTCAGCTCAAAATACTCATTGGATAATATATTATAGCCTCCAGAATCTGCCCATTTGGTGTCTGAATACATTGTAGCTGTTTTTGTAGCCTGTGGCTTTAAATGCAAATGAGCTGCTTTTCCCCGCCCATCGTTCCCACGTGTGTGTCTGCTTCTCCTTCTTTTATGTCAGATAAACAGCAGTCAGTGACAGAGACAGACTCGGATGAAGCTAAAATACAGCTCAATAGTCAAAAATGCCAAGTAAGTTTATCTCATGTATTTGTTGTGGAGTTTATTCAAGCCTTTCTGAAATGATGAGTCACACACACACACACATTAGCGTTTACTCACACCATTCGTTTGTCTATTACAAACATGCTTTGTTTTAAAAAACGTTTTAAACTTATAAAAATCACAGAGAGTTGTAACAAATATTTTAATCACAGTTTAATTGCAAAAATAAAAAATAAAAAATGTTCTGTGGACAGAAGTATACATGTTATTATAGATACATGGTGCCTGTCACTCAATTCGGTGGACGGGGAATACCGCACTCCTACGTCATGCTGCGGTGGGGCTCAAAATCTCTGGGATTTGGGTCCTATTTTAATGCCTGGAAATTTAAAAAAAGAGACTAGTTGTGTTTATATCACTCCAATATGACAGTGGAAACTTCTTTTCATTAAACAGCACTTGCCAAATATTTGAAAAATTATTTTAAAAAACCAAAGGAGAGCTAATAATTTCTTAAAAATTATTTCTGAGTCCAAGTATTATCTATTAAAATATAAACTGTACATTCAAATGCAGCCCTAACTAATTTCTCCAGTGGTTTCCGACATATATTACCCTACCAAGAAATGAACAGTCTCTGTTGGACAGTACATTTCCTGTAAAATGCACCACAGGGCTGAACCAACCAAGCTGTTTATAAGGAGTGCTTCTTAGAAGAAAAACAAGGTAAAAGCCATCGCTGGTTTTCCACTCTGCCTTTCATCAATATTGCTTCAAGTTCATTTTAAAGAAAAAAAAAAAAAAAACAGTGCGTAAATTTAAACTACCTTCCATTCATTTATCAGTAACCCTTTAGTTATTTCCCCCCAATTTACTTGATGCACTGATTAAAATTTCCATTAATCCATTACTACGTACTATCTTTACCTTTAACTCATCTTTTTGTTGTGGTCTGAAGGAAGCTGCCATGTTTCACCACATTAAATTAACATTTCACCCATCAAGGATAGGTTTTACACTAAATCAAACAGCATTGTTACCTTTCATACTACGTTATCTTTCTGTTTGCACCTATTCTTGGTGCCTAAATGGCCATAGACATGCTTAAAATTTGTTCCTCATCATCGTTTTAGCTTTCAAGAGGGTTTTAGAATAAACACATGGCACGGCGACAGGTTTGCAGCTTTTCTTAGAACCCCATTTGGCAATAATGTAAAAACAGCCACCCTGCAGTTCAGTGTAGCTGCCCTTCAGCAAAGCTTTCAATGGGTATTGCCAGGAGGTTTGCCAGTATTGCACTTCAAAATGATTTATAAAAGTCCATAGGGATCCCATCAATTCCCGGGGCAAGACCATTAGCCATGCCTTGTACTGTCGAGTACAAATCAGGTAGAGATAATGGCCTTTCCACTTCAGATTTTGCCTCCATTTGCACCTGTGGTACTCTTGGTAGTAACTTTATATGAACTCTAAGCCACCATTCAACAGTATTTTCAGAATTTGTGCACTTGTAATAGCAGTCTTTAGACCATTTTCCTAGAAGTCTTCATTCAATTCTTCGGTCATTTCAGGCAGTACATGTTTAGACATACAGTAGCTAAGCTATTTTGATAAGTGATATACTTATATTTCATTAAGAACTGCATTTGTAGTTCACATTTTTGCAATATCAGTAAGCAACTGATAAAAATGAGGCAGTCAGTATGTATATAAAGTGAAAATCTCATTAAAAATTGCAATGCAAGAGGTTGTTGGGCTGTTTATTTTCCTTTAATCATTTGCCATGCTCTCTTGTCTCAGTGTTTGAGGGTTTATTTTTAAATTGTGCGATTCTGTGCCTTATCTCAATTCACATTGAATTCACAATTTGCATTTTTATAAGATGGGTGGTCTCCGAATGTCATTCAGACAGAAGTGGTACTTATGGTTTGTAAGTTTGTGCTACACAAACGTGGAACAACAGGGAAAGCAGAAATATGACATATACACTTTTTTTTAACCTAAAACAGGAAAAGTTTCTTTGGAACATTTTTTTTTTAAACGTTTTTCTAGGTACAGGTATTTTGGTAACAGGGTCATTATCACTATAAAGTGCCTTTGAGACAAACATTTTCAAAAAAAGGTTGAGATTTTTTATTTAACCACATCGTTGTTGTGTTAATTAGACGTTAGGCTGTAAGAAATTAATGTTAATCAAGCTCCTGCATTTTTTACAAATAATCTGCAAGCAGAAAAAACAGTAAACAAACCTCAAATTGTGTCAACCCTGTCATGGACAAATTCAAAGTAGTATAAGAAAATTTTCATTGCAGTGTGATTATAAAATGTATATTTTCAGAAAGGTGATGTGTCCCTTTACCAACCCACCTTAATAGATTATGGGAAAAATCTTGTTATATTAATGAAATAATGGACAAAACAAAAATTTTGTTCCCAATAAAATATGCAAGCGTTGCACTTTCTTTTCAAAATAAAATCCAACATCTATAATATGTTTTCAAACTTTTAAACAATATTAACTGGTCCTTATTGGTTAATAAAACATCCCACAAGATGTTTTCAAGAGTTCACACTTAGCTGATGATAGGTAATAAAGCGTGTTTGGCATGCTGTCCCGGGAGAGAGCCCTGAGCTCACAATATCCTTGAGCCCGGGGCTTCCTCCTGTTTGTAGGGCGACAGGAGAGTCTGAGCTCAGGTGGTCTCGAGAACTCCCCTGCTGTGAACTACTGTATATATCTGGCTAAGAGTTGCCTTAGGATGCTATTTTGGTTAGTCAATTTTTCTATGGTGCCTGTCTTTGAACGGTGGGAGGAAACCGGAGAACCCGGGGAAAACCCACGCGAACACGGGGAGAACATGCAAACTCCGCACAGAAACGCCAACCGGCCCGGATGGAACGGACCAGCGGCGTTCTTGCTGTGAGGCAACAGTGCTACCCACTGGCCGCCATGCCGCCCTATCGGAGAAGGGGTGGAAGGGGGGATTCTTCAAACGAAATGACTGGAGCAAAGCGCTCTGGTACTTTATTGACCTTATTCTAAAATGCGGAAGTGCGCTCGTTTTTGCGATTGTTTTAGAACTTCCGATTCAGTTGCCTATGGGAGAAATGACTAGGAATAATAAACGGCTGAAAACGGTCAAACTACTCGCTCTACAAACAAGTGTTTGCATGATTATACAGACAAAATAGAATAATATAATAAGAAAACCTCAGTTTGCAACATCAAGCAGCAGAACGAACTGTTTTTAACGTCTAAAAATGAATGGAAGTGAATGAGACCGGAAGTCTCGAGCCAAAATGATTCAAATGGCTGCGCCCGCTCGTACGTGGAGAATAAGGTGAATAGTGTGTCCGTGTTCATCTGATTGGCGCAATATGCGGAGTTAAGTGATACCAGCTGTGTTCAATCATAAGCACGTGATCCTCTCGAAATTAGTTTGTAAACAAACCGCACTTGCTGAGGCTATAAATAATTTGTTGATTTTTATTTAAAAAAAAAACAAGACGACAGTGTGGACAAAGGCTTTATTTAGTGAAGTAAATATGGAGGAACATTTGAAAAACAACAGGTACAACAAGAAATATTAAAGGGTTAATATAAAAGGGTTGTAAAAGTTTTCAAGAATTCAACTTCTGTTTTCACTAATTACTGCAAACCACTGAGCCACCATGCTGCCTCTTCTGTTATCAATTAGGTTTTATCAGTATGCAAATGAATGGGAAAATAAACCATTATTGTCTTTCAAATTAAACTAAATTGGCTAATGAATGTAAATCTTTACATTGTACAGTGTATTAGAGGAGTGAAGGAGTGTTGGAAGAAACTCAGGTTAAACACCTTAATAATACTTTTTTTTTCCAGAATAAGGTAAATAATTAGATTACAGATGTTCACATAAATGTACAAATACGTGGGGCTGTATTTTTATTTCAAACAGTCAATGAGCTCCATTATATGGACTTTAAAAGGATATCCTTTATACTGTATAGACTGTGACAGATATTGCCAAAAGGTTTGTATTGTCCACTCATGCATCTACTGGTGTAGTATGGGTGTGTATAAGTGTGGTAACATAAAAAACATTAACTAATTAACAATAAAATAATTAATAAAAAATAAATAAATAAATAAAGGGTCAATAACAATGCATATGTCCACCCTGTCAAGGAAGGATTTGTGACAGGGTGAACAATGACAGGGAGGACATTTTTGGCTAAAGATAGCATTTATTCAAAACAGGTTGTACCAGCAGCTGGCAAAGTGTTTTCTTTTTTTAAGCTCTTTGCATAGAGTTTAAAAGCTATATTTTTAATATCTGAATTTTTTTTATATTAATTTATATTTCACTATGACAAGGTGGACATGTTAAACTTGACAACATTCAGTTTCAAACACAATAAAAAATAGGAAAATAGGAAAGTGTATATAGTGTTACTGTGTGCACATTGGATGTTTTAACCTCCTCTGAAGAAAAGCAAAATTGGCATGTGGATGCCAATGAGTACATCAGAGGGTTTCTTAAAGGGGCATTTACCACATCATGACAGGGAGGACAGCAATTTCAAGGACATGAAAAATGATTAATAATATCATGAAATAAAAGTTGTTAAAATGACTTATTTTATCAAATAACTTGTTAAAGACGATAAGAATATTTTTAAATCTTTTAATTTGATCTAATTTACCTACTTTTTAGACTCACTGAAGTTGGCTGAGCAGTGTGTGAGACATGGCAAAATCACATCCACATCCACAAACATATTTTAAAACACTTACAATTCTACATGCATGTGTGTAAAGATTTAATCAATTATATCAGAATCAGTTTTCAGAAACTGAAACATATTAAAACATCAGAATTTCATTATTTCGCATTATGTTCATATAGGACTGATTCAATCTTGTGGGACATCAAAGGCACTTTATAGTGATAATGACCCAACACTTTACAATAATGCTACATGATTAATGATGCACTAATATCTTAATTAATAGTTAGTTTAGTATGAACAACTGAACCAATCAGAACTTAATGAAGGACTAAACTTAGCTACAACTGAATTCATGTGTTATCACATGCTCATTAGTTAACATGCTAATTAAAATCAAATGGTCAGCTTCGTTAAGTGGACTCTTTAACAAGAATGAAGAAACACAGATGTTGCTATTAAAAGGTCTGGAGGCAAAGCGCAGCAATTACAAAGTTTGCAATCCACTATTACAAATCTTTGATAACCATTTTGACTTTTCGTGATTTTACTAAATACTAATAATAATAATAATTCCTTACATTTATATAACTCTTTTCTGGGCACTCAAATCGCTTTACACATAGTGAGCAGCATCCACCTGGATGACGCGACGGCAGCCATTTTGCGCCAGACCGCACGCCACACACCAGCTGATTGGTGGAGAGGAGACAGAGTGATTAAGCCAATTATGATATGGGGATGGTTAGGAGGCCATGATGGACAGAGGCCAGCGGGCAGATTTGGCCAGGATGCCGGGGTTAAACCCCTGCTTTTTTTCGAAGGACATCCTGGGATTTTTAATGACCACAGAGAGTCAGGACCTCGGTTTAACGTCTCATCCGAAAGACGGCACTCACTGAGCAGTATAGAGTCCCCGTCACTATACTGGGGCATTAGGACCCACACAGACCGCAGGTTGGGCGCCCCCTGCTGGCCTCACTAACACCACTTCCAGCAGCAACCTAGCTTTCCCATGTGGTCTCCCATCCAGGTACTGACCGGGAGCTTAGCTTCAGTGGGTGACCATGTGAGAGTTGCAGAGAGCTAGCTAATAACATTTGTTAAAGTAAAATGTTTTTCACTGGCACAAACCAATCCAACCCAGACTCGTTCTGAAAACATACCACTATATACATTTCTGGAGAGCGGCGAATATGTCCCAGGAGGTAAATTTTTTAGCAGTTTTTGTTTTTGCGAATGCACCAGAAGCCGATGTGTATGTTTTTGAGATCTCAAATTTCTCCTGCGAGTGCCATTCGTGCCTCCTGTTTTGCATAAATCCACCAGAGGCTGCTGTTGACTGACTGACTGACTGATCGATCGACTGATCAACCCTCCTCCTTTCCTAAACCCAACCAATAGTTTTTTTAAAAAGCACTGATTGACCGGCCCACCCACTTCCCTAAACCCAACTGACAGTTTTAAAAAGCAATCCAGACAAAGAAAAGCCCTCGCCTGATTTTTTTTACCACGTTTTACCACATTCTCATCCTGTTATTTACTTGATTATTTTATTTTTTAGCTTTTGTCTTACCTGCTTTCTTGAATCATTCTTCACCGGAGTTGTACCCCTTCATCGTGGTCAATTCCTCTCTGCATCTCAAATCTGCCAACGTACATAGCGAGCTAAATGGACAAACTGGTAACAGTGGGAAAGCTGTCCATACAGATGTAAACGGTCAGCACGAAAAGGAATGACGTCATACCGCCCCATAACGTTTTTTGTAAAGACAAAATGCCTCCATATATATTTTGGCTACATAATTCACGATCTCCAGAAATATATTTAGGGCTACATTTTCAGAATGAGCCTATGTTGAATAAATCTCTAGCTTGAAGTAGGATTAGATACATTTTTTTTTTTTTAAATGCTTAAAGCATCTAACCTTCTGGTAAAAAAAAAAAAATCATCCGGTTTTAACATCTATAGTCATGTATTCAATTAGCGTCTAGTATTTATTCTTGGTTTTGGTTGTGTTCACACTCAAGAGTTGACAGGTGAAAACTGACAGACAAATATTAGCCCTATTTTCTCACAGTGGAGTGCAAACATTTCACACTAGAAACTCATCTGACCTTTGGCGTTTGCAAAGTGTGTGTGCGCTCGTGTTCGCATGTGTGTGCTTTTCATTAAAACAGATGGGTCGCAGACCCTGCCAGCATGGACATGTTAGAAAGGACACTGCACAAACCGCATGTTATGGCTGACTCCTTCAGACCTGCTATTAATATTAGAAATGATTCTCTGACACAAGCCACATTGGTTTCTTCTATTATGTCCTGCTATTTAATACTGTCCATGGCCATTGTTTATGATTTATGAAATTAATCATGAACTACTACAATTCTTAAAAAGCAACTAAAAAGATAATTTACCACCCCTAGCACACACATATTAATTAGTCAGCAGTTCAAGACAATGACAGGCACTTTTGTCTTCATTACCCTCAGAGAATTCAATTTGGCTTCAGAAATAGATGCAGTTGTGTTTGGCATGTACAGCAAGACACCAATGTGATGCAAGGGTCAGGGGTCTGTATATGAGGGAACCTTGTTTTTTTTTTCTTAGACCATGATTAAAGACCCTGTCACAGATCCACTTTACACCGATAGCATCTTCTACGTGTCCCGTTCTCAGCACTCCTGACCAACGTGGCTCAGAATCGATCTCACAGAGAGGTGCGAAATCTGATAGAACAACAGATAACTGACTTTTCATTACAGTTACACGTCATATGTGGAATGAATCATGACACTAACAAATGCACTAATTCTCAGATTCACAATAAGATTAAATCCATTGTAAAATGCGACTAACATCCAGCCTCAGATCTCTTACGGAGGCCTAATATAGTGCTGGCTTTTTTCTTGAATTGTTACCATTCCTTCCAGCTCATCAGCTCCTGTGAAACATTGTTACAATGATGATTTTCAAAAAATAAATTAGGTTGCAAGCATGCTCTAATGCTTGGACAAAACATCTAATTTCCTTCTCCGTGAATCTGCAGTTGCACAGTACAATAGGCAACAGAATACAGACTAAGAAAAGAGAATGAATACAATACAAATAAAAGAGAGCAGTCACCACGTATAATATCACATATAAATTGCATGTGGTCCATTAATAAGTTGCTGGCCCAGTGAAACGTCACATTGTTCTTGATGAAAACAGCCCAGGGGCATTCACAATAGCACAGTGACCAATAATGACCTGCTTTTTCAAACAGTAAATCTGAAATCTTGCTTAAAAAATGAATTTATTGTGCACTGCTGCAGCCCTTTGCTCCAGACTGTCTGAAACTAAAATGAATAACATCGTATTTCCAGCAGACCAAAAGCTGCTATAGAGGGAACGGCAGTTAAATGCTTACACTAAGTACTCATCTTAATCAGTAATACAGTATAAATGGACAGGATAATTGAACATTCATGACATTGTTATTTATTTATTTTTTTTCAGATGTCATTTCAAAAGCATGTACATTGGTTTCTAAATCTAATTAAATACTAGTTCTTTAGTCAAGAATACAATTCAAGGCATGTTGTGAATAATTGTGGTTGCACTATTTTGATTGCTCGCTTTTTTGCTAGTAGAGTTATTCAAAGTATTTCAAATGTATTTTTACCTCCCTAAGCAAAGAACAACATTGAGTTTACGTGAGCCTTTAAAGACAACAGAACGACCAAAATTGCATTTGCAGTGTTTCCTCACTAGGCATTATGTTTAAAATATCTATAGTCTGTTTTGTTATCACAACTTTCAACAGGAGCTTTGCTGTTCAGCATTTAAGGTGGTTTAGAGGTTACTTACCTGTTTCCATATCTAAATATTTTGGATTTTCAAGGGAAATGAAATGGCACATGACGGACTGAAGTCCTCAACTAACTCCTTCACGCTGAAACTATGGATGGTCTAGTATGTAAATGAGAATTGTGTTTGGAGCATGTTTTGCATGTTGTTGTGATTTGCAAGTATGATTTTAAATGCAAACTGTGTCAAGTGCAGAAAATGAGCTTGTACTGTATGTTTGTGAAGATGGTCAGGGGTTTTGTGCATGAATTTCAGATTAGTTTTTTTGTGATAATTTGTGACTGGCTATCTATCTATAGTGTTTTACTCCCTGTAGCCTAAAACACAGGGACTGACTCATGACCAGCAAACTCATGACTTTATAGGCAGTGGTGGATTTAGTGATTTGGGGGTCCTAAGCAATTCCAGCTATGGGTCCCGACAGTCCTAAAATGCACCCTTTTTAGTTTTAATTTTTTATTTTGATTTTGCTGTTTTGTTCCTTGATCACTTGGTCTCCTTTTCTCTGTTTTCTACAGATAATATCAACTTTTTAAATGATGTATTTTCTTAAAATGAATTCACAACAACAACAACAATAATAATAATAACAATACTACTACTACTACTAATAATAATAATGATAATAATAAATAAAAAATAATAAATAATAAATGTTTAAATCTAAATCTTGACCTGATTTGACTGCTGGACTGCTCATGATTGGGATGTAAGACAGATTTGCGTAGATGTTTTAATTACATTAAAAAGTCATTCGTTAGACCCTCACTATACATAATATGATATTAAACAATGTTATGTGTATAATTTATAATTCTTGGTATTTGCTGGGGCCCTAAGTGGCTGCTTACTTTGCTTATTGGCTAAATCCGCCCCAGCTTATAGGACAAGTGGTTTGATGAATGATATGATGGATGTGTTTTGTATTTTTTTCAACAAAAATCAACAGGAACATTACATTAATTCATATGAAATGCTGAAAAAAAAAAAATATATATATAAAAAAAAATAATAATAATAAAAAATAATAATATATATATATATATATATATATATATATATATATATATATATATATATATATATATATATATATATATATATATATATATATTTATATATATATATATATATATATTTTTTTTTTTTTTATTTTTTATTTTTTTTTTTTTCCAGCAATTCATATAAAATAAATAGCCCTATTAAGATAAGTATTTAAAAATTAAGGTAAATTGCTTTTATTCTGTTTTTATATTATTAAGTGTTGTTTTTATTTTTTTATTTTTTTGCTGTCACAAATATAAAATAGAAAACAATATATCTATAAGAAATGAAGATTTGAATACTTCACATAAATTGTTTTGTAATATGTTACTAATGTATTCTATCAATCGATTCTTTTTTATAAAAACCTGTTTGTTTCAGTAAGCATTCAGCATTCTAAAAGTAAAAATATCACTATTCCCTAAGGATTAGAAAAAGGAGTAAGTGAGAAGCAAATGTCACTAAGAGCAGTTTCCATGACGATGCAACACCTGAAAATTGATTTTACAGGACGGAGGGATGTTTTTAGCTTCTTGTGAGGGACTTTGGGTCTGTACCTCTGTGTGGTGTATTTTAAGACCAGTGACTCTAAACAG
Organism: Danio kyathit; assembly: GCA_903798195.1. NCBI lineage: Eukaryota > Metazoa > Chordata > Actinopteri > Cypriniformes > Danionidae > Danio > Danio kyathit. Next base: position 51,840,901 of record LR812536.1, read on the forward strand.
GTTGTGGATTCCTGGATGTGTTTGATGAGCAGCAAAAAAGTATTAAAGCAGAGGGCTGTGAACTGGACCTGAAGGAGACCATACCCACCCCATGCAGCGACTAGGGATTAGCAGTTCTTTCCTCACTTTAAAACTCAATCGCACACCTTGAGTTATGCGTACGTGGTTTCCAGCACACTGAGATTATATAAACTTTTTTAATATCCTGAATTCTGCTGTGATTTTGCAATGTTGAAGTATTCCCATCAATCTGAAGATGTCATATGAAGATTCAAAGTACATCTTTTTAGTGTATGTATTTTTTTCATCTCATATATTGTAAAATGATTTTACATAAGATGATATATGGATACAAATGTCAACAGATAAAACAGAATTTAAATGTATGATCTGAAATGCATGCATAGATTTAAACAGGGCTCATGTAGCAGAATACAATTTCAGCATCATTCAAATGACACAAAACTAGAACGGTCCCACTTTATATTGTCGCTTATACCTGTGAACTTACATGGTAATTAGATGTGTAAGTAGTATGTAACTACAGTGTATGTACACATTGGTACAGAGTATTTACTTGTGTATACTGGTGTAACTACACTCATGTAACAACCAGCTGAATAGTATGTGTAAGTACAAATGTGTAACAGGACATTGGTAACAACACTAGGAAAGTACACATCTGTAACAAGAATTATGTAAGTGCATTGTGTAACAACAATATGTACTTGCAGATGTTTTCCCACTTCCACACCTGTTTGCAGACCATGTACTTGTGAACACTGTATGGCAGAACTAATGCTGCATTAGAAGGTTTCACCTTGTGATACAAGTGTACTTGCATGGTAAATCCACAGGATCCACTCAATATAAAGTGTAAAATGGTCACAAATTACCGTTCATACATTCATTCATTTTCTTTTCGGCTTAGATGGGTTGCAGCTGGAAGGGCATTCACTGTGTAAAACATATGCTGGATAAGTTGGCGGTTCATTCCGCTGTGGCGACGCCAGATTAATAAAGGGACTAGGCCGAAACGAAAATGAATTTTATTTTAAACTTTATATTGTGGACTGTTCCTGTGGAGTTACCATGTAACTACACTGTTATTAAAGTGTTGCATAGAAGATATTTCTACAAGTTACACAGTAATTTGTGACCATATTACACTTTATATTAAGTGGACAGTTCCTGTGGAGTTACCATGTAAGTACACTGGTATCACAAGGTGAAACCTTCTAATGCAGCATTAGTTCTGCCATACAGTGTTCACAAGTGCATGATCTGCAAACAGGTGTGGAAGTGGGAAAACATCTGCAAGTACATATTGTTGTTACACAATGCACTTACATAATTCTTGTTACAGATGTGTAGTTTCCGACTGTTGTTACCAATGTCCTGTTACACATTTGTACTTACACATACTATTCAGTGGGTTGTTACATGAGTGTAGTTACACCAGTAATACAAAAGTAAATACTATGTAAACGTGTGTACATACACTGCAGTTACATACTACTTACACATCTAACTACCATGTAAGTTCACAGGTATAAGCGACACAATATAAAGTGGGACCAAACTCTTTACTCCAACACAGAGATGCCCAAAGTAGGGCCCGCGGGCCAAAGTTGGCCCATGGTAACCTTTTATTTGGCCCACCTTCCCATCTGAAAAGAGAGGGAGAATGATAGAGTGAATGCTTTTAACATAGTTCGCCATTTTGAATTTGACGTAAATTTAACGTAAAGCTACAAAAAAGCCAATTGAAATTAAATGATTAAGTTAAACAGTATAAATGAATCAGACTTTAAAAATCGAAATAAAAAATGTAAAATGACAATGCACAAGACAGCGGCGAGTAAATCAAGGTAAAGGCAGGAGCAGCTGAACTTCATTGTGTTATAAATGTAACTGTTTATGTTTTACTGTAATACGTTTATTATAAAATGTTAAAAATGATACTGAGTGGGGCATCATGGTGGCGCAGTGGGTAGCACGTTCACCTAACAACAAGAAGGTCACCGGTTCGAGCCTCGGCTGGGTCAGTTGGCATTTTTGTGTGGAGTTTGCATGTTCTTCTCGTGATCATGTGGGTTTCCTCCAGGTGCTTGGGTTTCCCCCACAGTCAGAAGACATGTGGTATAGGTGAATTGGGTAAACTAAATTGTCTGTAGTGTATGTGTGTGAATGAGTGTGTATGGATGTTTCTCAGTGATGGGTTGCAGCTGGAAGGGCATCCGCTGTGTAAAACAGATGCTGGATGGGTTGGCGGTTCATTCCGCTGTGGCGACCCCTAATTAACAAAGAGACTAAGCCGAAAAGAAAAAGAATGAATGAATGATACTGAGTTCGTTAATATGATTTAAAGCAACATTTTCTATTTTTTTTTTTTTTTTTAATATTACAGAATTAATTAGGAAAAAAAAATTGTAATACAGATTAGTATATATTCAGCCCACAGCCCTCAATAAAGTTTGCTTTTTGGCCCTTTATAGGAAAATGTTAGGGCACCCCTGCTCTAACACTTAATTATTTGAGCGCTAACAGTTCTTTTGTATAATTAGCAACTCTTATGTGTATTGCCTCTCCTTGTTGAATCGCTGAATGCCTCCTCAATTGTAAGTCGCTTTGAACAAAAGTGTTTGCCAAGTGACTAAATGTAATTGATTCATATAGAGAGCATGTAAACAGTATGCACATGCAGGTTTTTGGCCACATTTTGCTTTGTAATTTCACTTAACATATAATTGTTTAAATTGTACTAATACAGTTAGGTCCATAAATATTGGGACATCGACACAATTCTAACATTTTTGGCTCTATACACCCACACAATGGATTTGAAATGAAATGAACAAGATATGTTTTAACTGCAGACTGTCAACTTTAATTTAAGGGTATTTACATCCAAGTCAGGTGAATGGTGTAGGAATTGTAACAGTTTGCATATGTGCCTCCTACTTGTTATGGGACCAAAAGTAATTGGACACGTTGCTTCTAAGCTGTTCTATGGCCAGGTGTTATTCCCCTATTAGCTCAATTACAATGAGCAGATAAAAGGTCCAAAGTTCATTTCAAGTGTGCTTATTGGATTTGGAATCTGTTACTGTCCACTCTCAAGATGAGATCCAAAGAGCTGTCACTATCAGTCTAGCAAGCCATCGTTGGGCTAAGAAAATAAAACAAACCCATCAGAGAGATAGCAAAAACATTAGGTGTGGCCAAAACAACTGTTTGGAACATTCTTAAAAAGAAAGAATGCACCAGTGAGCTCAGCACCACCAAAAGACCCAGAAGACCGCAGAAACAACTGTGGTGGACGACTGAAGAATTCTTTCCCTGGTGAAGAAAACACCCTTTACAACAGTTGGTGAGTTCAAGAGCACTCTCCAGGAGGTGTGTGTATGTGTCAAAGTCAACAATCAAGAGAAGACAAGACCAGAGTGAATACAGAGGGTTCACCACAAGATGTAAACCATTGGTGAGCCTCAAAAACAGGAAGGCCAGATTAAAGTTCTAAAAAAGCCTTCACAGTGCTGGAACAACATGCTATGGACAGATGAGACTAAGATCAACTTGTACCAGAGTGATGGGAAGAGAAGAGCACGGAAAAGGAAAGGAACTGCTCATGATCCTAAGCAGTGAAGCATGGTGGTATTAGTGACATGGCGTGGGCATGTATGAATGTCAATGAAAGTGGTTCTCTTGTATTTATAGATGATGTGACTGCTGACAAAAGCAGCAGGATAAATTGTGAAGTGTTTCAGGCAATATTTTCTGCATATTTTAGGCCAAATGCTTCAGAACTCATTGGACAGCACTTCACAGAGCAGATGGAGAATGACCCAAAGCATACTGCAAAAGCAAACAAAGAGTTTTTGAAGAGAAAGACGTGGAATGTTATACAATGGCCAAATCAATCACGTGACCTGAAACCGACTGAGCATGCATTCCACTTGCTGAAGACAAAACTGAAGGGAAAATGTCCTAAGAACAAGCAGGAACTGAAGACCGTTGCAGTAAAGGCCTGGCATAGCATCACCAGGGATGAAACTGACTGCAAAGGTTTTGCAACAAAGTATTCAAAAGTGAAAGTTTTATTTACAGTATGATTGTTATTGTCCATTATTTTTGGACCCTTAACAAGTGGGAGTCACATATGCAAACTGTTGTTATTCCTACAGGGTTCAACTGATTTGGATGTAAATACTCTCAAATTAAAGCTGATACAACACATCTTGTTCATTCCATTTCAAATCCATGTTGGTGTATAGAGCCAAAAATGTTAGAATTGTGTCGATGTCACAATATTTATGGACCTAACTGTATATATTGTGATGCATAGATTATGCAAAACTCCTCACAGAAAGTGCTTTTTTTAGCTAAAACTCTACGACAGTATACATCTTATTTAGTAGATATGAGGACACAGCATTTTCCAACTCCTTTTTAAAAAATGGCAGTCCAATAGAAACTTAATGTCAGCTTTGATTGGTGGTTATAATGGGTATGGACAATGGACAGCTGTTTACAGAGGGAGCATGCTTGGATTGGACTGAACTGTCCAACAGTAAGTTTTCCACCAAATAATAGTGGAGATTAGTGCTCATCTACCTTGTGGTGACATTTTTTGGCTGCCATGAGAAAAACGTCCCCAAAAAGTATAAAAATCCCAGTTAATTTTGACCTTGTGAGGACATTCTTTGGCTGCCATGAGAGAAATGTTCCCAAAATTATAACAATATCAAACAATTTTAACCTTGTGGGGACATTTTTTGGCCACCATGAGAAAAAAAAAACATTCAAAAACTATACAACTGCCAGTCAATTTTGACCTTGTGGTGACATTTTTTGGCTGTCATCAGAAAAACATTTCCAAAAAGTATAATAATACCACTAAATTTTGACCTTGTAGGGACATTTTTTTGGCCACCATGAGAAAAAAAACATCTTCAAAAACTATAACAATACCAGTCAATTTTGACCTTGTGGTGACATATTTTGGCCACCATGAGAAAAACGTCCATAAAAAAATATAATAATACCAGCAAATTTTGACCTTGTGGTGACATTTTTTGACCACCATGAGAAAATCATCCAAAAAAAAATATAACCTCACCCCTGCACTGAACAAATGGAATATCATGGCATTATTTATTCCACCTCTCCTCCAATGTGGTTGGATGGCAGGGTTCAAATATCAAAGTGACGCGTTTCACTGCAAGCAGCAATCATGGCTCAAGTGCTATAAAATCTTGCTATCCAAATGACCAGATTTAGATTATATTGCTTGATTTAAGAAAAAAGTTTACTTATTTTTGAAATATTTATTCTGAAAATGATTAATTTTTCTTTTTTCTTTTATTTGGATATAAAACAAGACAAAAACTCCAAGTAAGATTATTTTTTTTTCAATGTAAAATTTAACATTTGCAGACATTGTACTCTTTTTATGTATTTGGTAAGACGTTTTATAAAAATGTAATCATATATACAGTTGAAACCAGAAGTTTACATACGCTGTATAATAAGGCATAACCAGTTAAAAAAAAAGTCAGATGTTAACGTGACTAAACTTTTTCTCTTTTAGGTAAGTTAAGATTATCAAATGTGTTTCTTTTATGCTTAATAGCAGAATAATGAGAGAGATATTTTTTGAGAAATTGTTATAACTTTTCTTGAAAGTCAAGTTTACATACGATAAGTTTACATACAATAAGATTATTATGCCTCTGAAAAAGCCCAGATGATGGTATAAAGGTTTTGGAAGTTTCTGATTGGCTAATTGACAACATTTGAATTAATAGGAGGCACAACTGTAGAATAGTATTTAAGGAAAACCTCAAACACACTGCTTCCTTGTGTGACAACATGGGAAAATCAACAAGCCAGAATCAACAAAAAGTCAGATTACAATTTGCTAAATTACACTGGGAAAAATAATAATTGTAGACTTTCATAAAGCTGAAACTGCTATGGGGCAATTGCCAAGAAAGAGCAACTGTTGGAGCAATTGTCAGAAAATGGAAGAGGCTAATGATGACTGTCAATGTCCTTCAGACTGGGGCCCCATGGAAGATCTCTCCTCGTGGGGTATTGGAGTGGTCTAGCCAGTCTCCAGATCTAAATTCATTAGAAAATCTTTGGAGGGAGCTGAAACTCCATGCTGCTCAGCGAAAGCCCTGAAACCTGACAGATCTAGAGAAGATCAGTGGGCAAAATCCCTCCTTCAGTGTGTGCAAACCTGGTGAAGAACTACAGAAACCCTTTGACCTCTGTAATTGTTAACAAAGGCTTCTGTACTAAATATTTAAAATGCTTGACTCAAGTGATCAAATACTTATTTCACAGAGTAATTTACAAATAAATTGTTAAAAAGTCATACAATGTGATTTCTGCATTTTTATTTTTAGATTCTGTCTCTCACAGTGGAATTGCACCTATACTGAAAATTCTAGACCCCTCCATGATTTCTAAGTAGGAGATCTTGAAAAATCACAGTGTGATTAAATACTTATTTCCCTCACTGTATATATATATATATATATATATATATATATATATATATATATATATATATATATATATATATATATATATATATATATATATATATATATATATATATATATATATATATATATAGTAGGGATGCAACAATACAGTTAGCCTACGGTTTAATACATACCTCGGTTTTTTAACACGGTTTTCGGTTTGGTTCGGTTCTGATGGCTTGACACGTGTTTTTTTGTTTTGTTTTGTTTGTTTTTTGTTATTTTATGCTTAATGCAATAGGCAATAGGAGAAAAATATGAAAACAATTTATTGCAATACTCCTTTATTTTACTTAAAAGCCAAGAAACGTACACTAGTTCCTGGTATATTGTATAATAATAAAAATGAGCACTGAAATCTCACAGCTGCTGGTAGCCCATGTACAAACTGGGCAACACATAACTTCTTGCATTTTGAAAATAAACATGCATGTGAAGTTAATAAACATAAATTGACCGTTTCAAATAAACATTTATTTGTGTCTCTCGAAAACAGTTGGGTATGTTTTCTGGGAAGATTCAGCAAGGGATTGTTGACTTTATTACCTTCTTTGCTATTCTGCCTTCAGAGAGTGATATTGCTGGGTGATGGCACCGTAGATGTGCAGTCATGTTCGAAGTGTTTCCTTTGAGTAGGCTATACGCAGTGCTTAATTTGTGAAGTGCGAGGTCCCGAAACAGATAATAAATAAACGGGATAATAAATCCCCGCGGATGGAGAGGTGTCGCGCACAAAAGTGGAGAGCGGGAGAGGGCGTTGGATGGCAGAGGGGTGTCGCGGACTAAGGACGAAAGTAAAGAGCAAAGGGGTTGTTGCGGACGAACATGAAGAGAGTTGGGGAATCATGGAAGAAAATGAAAGTGAACAGCGGACTAGGAGGAGGGTGGTTGAGGATGGGGAGCGGTAAAATGAGAAGCCGGAACCGGCATGTTCCGGCACAAATTAAGCCCTGGCTATACGTGTAAAACAATGCTTGCAGTGCACACAGTCATTTTTTAGCTTACTGTTTTTTTTTCCTCGGCATTATACTCAACGGCAAACCGAAATGTCCCCACACCGGAGATTTGAAAGACACCGGTTAAGAAGCTTCCTCGTAGTGTTTCCTCTTCTCCTCCACTCACCATTGCCCTGGATTGATGGTTAAGCACCCCCTAACTTTTGAGCATAGTTATTGAATATATACTCGCGGGGAGGAGTTTCCTCAACTCAGCTCGTGAACTTACAGGCACACACAAACAGTCAATTCGGCGAAAACGCGAATAAATTATTTAAACGTAAAACCGAGAAAACCGCAATTCACAAGCGCGTATTGAACCGTGGATGCCGTACCGAACGGTTCAATATTATATTGAGAATTGTGGTATCACTAATATATATATATATATATATATATATATATATATATATATATATATATATATATATATATATATATATGTGTGTGTGTGTGTGTGTGTGTGTGTGTGTGTGTGTGTGTAACTTTAACTGTGATTCAAAACATACATGAATGCATAAATAAAACATTTAATGTATTGTCATGAAATTAACAAAAAATATATATTATACACTTTTATTTATGTGCAGCACTTAAGAAATACATGTGAATATTTATCAGCATTATTTTTACTCATTTCTAATACAACATAGAGCACTCTAAGCATTAGTTACAGTGCTCAAATAAATTAAATTGTCATTTGAAGTTATGAACCACTTCAGTGAAGTACACATTTTGAACTGATACATAGAAATGAAACAAACTCTAATGACATTTGTGCTAAATTTAGATCAGAACCCTATTAAAATAATTCATGGTCTCATAATAAAAATCTCATTATGATTATATGATATTGCTATATTACTCGCACTATGAAAATCATCATGAAAATATCCTACATTTTAGATAATTGCCCTGTATAATATGCTAAGATAAGCTTGGCCTTCCCTTTCCAATCTAATAATTCAGTAAAAACAAAAGATTTTTTTTAAACTAAACATTAAAAGATTGTAACCTTGAATTCACCAGTACCAAACAGTTTTTGATGGTCTTTTCTCAAGAATGTTTAATACTGCAACAAGTCCTGACATTATAGAAACAGATTGCAAGAATTTAAGTGCCATTTAAAAATTTAGCAGTTATATTTAGTTGCAGAAACAAGAAGAGCAGGTTGCATGAAATGTCCATATGGTACAACTTTTAAATAAATGTGCATGTTTCCCTCTGTTTTAATCTCAGAAATACGTAGACATTTCCTCTCTCTTGAAACTAAGATTAATCATATTAGCAGCCATATGTTCAGCTGGTAATGACTGCTCATATAGCATGCTGTGTTAGCAGTCTAACACACTGTTAATGCAGCTGAAATAAACATAATGGCATCATAAAAAGCAGTAACTCAGAGCTGTGACAGAATCTTACAAGGGGTGGAGAGTTTAAATGCAATGTCTAGTCAGAAAATGAAAGACCATGACAAAGATTTTTTATATATATTTTTGCATCTGAGTTTTTTATGCCTCTTTGCATTTGAAAGAAACACAGTGCATTGCTGCACTTACAAATAAGACAGCAGCTTTAGTGTCAGGTCGAACGTAGTTTATAATGGCCCCATCCTTTCAGAACAGCCTCTTTGCAAAGCCTAAATTACATAAAACAGATTGAAGAAACAATCTCTGCGGTGAAGTGTGCCACTCAAGTTGTTAAGGTTTTCAAGTGCTATACACAGCCAAGACTATGAAAACCCATTTCCACCTCAAGTAAAAAGTAAAAAAAAGGGGGGGGGGGGGGGGAGAGAGAAATGTGAGATTAAAAAAGTCATCTAAGAAATAAAGTTGCAACTGAGAGATATAATGGCTCAATTATGAGAATTAAAGCTCTATAAAGTCACACTGTGAGATATAAAGTGGCACAGAAATATGAAGTCACATTTGGAAGATTTAAACTTGCAATTACCTTTTTTTTTGTCTGAAGTGGAAACAGACTTTCATAATGAATAGCATAGCTGAAAATATACTGTTATTGTCAGTTCTTCTGGTTTTTAAAACAACATTTTTACTTCCTCTGACATTGCCAAGTCTAAATATGCATTACTGTCTATGTTTGATGAAAGATTTGGGCCAGATTTTAATACAAAAAAAGGGAAATAATATGATGCATCTATAATCTATAGGGCTCGTTAAATGTCCCCAAAAGTATAACAATACCAGTCAATTTTGACCTTGTGGGGACATTTTTTGGCGGCCATGAGAAAAATGTCCCCAAAAGTATAACAATACCACACAATTTTGACCTTGTCTGGAAATTTTAAGGTCGCCATGAGAAAAACATCCCCAAAAAGTATAAGAATACCAGTAAATTTTGACCTTGTGGGGACATTTTTTGGCCCTCATGAGAAAAACGTCCCCAAAAGTATGACAATACCAAACAATTTTGACTTTGTGGGGATATTTTTTGGCAGCCATGAGAAAAACGTCCCCAAAAAGTACATTACCATTCAATTTTGATCTTGTGGGGACATTTTTTCGGCCACCATGAGAAAAACATCCCTAAAAGTATAACAATATCAGTCAATTTTGATCTTTTGGGGACATTCTTTGGCTGCCATGAGAGAAACGTTCCTAAAAGTCTAACAATACCAAACAATTTTGGCCTCGGGGAGACACTTTTAGGCCACTATGAAAAAACGTCTTCAAAAACTATAACAATACCAGTCAATTTTGACCTTGTGGTGACAATTTTTGGCTGTCATCAAAAAAACATCCTTAAAAAGTATAATAATACCAGTCAATTTTGACCTTGTGGCGACAATTTTTGGCTGTCATCAGAAAAACATCCTTAAAAAGTATAATAATACCAGCCAATTTTAACCTTTTGGGGACAATTTTTGGCCACCATAAGACAAACGTCCATAAAAAATGTAATAATACGAGTCAATTTTGACCTTGTGGGGACATTTTTTGGCTACCATGAGAAAAACGTCCCCAAAAGTATAACAATACCAAACAATTTTGATCTTGTGGGAACATTTTTTTGGCCACTATGAGAGAAACGTCCCTAAAAAGTTTAACAATATCAGTCAATTTTGACCTTATGGGGACAATTTTTGGCCCCCACAAGAGAAACGTCCCCAAAAAGTATAACAATACCAAACAATTACGACCTTACAGGGACATGTTTACCAAAGTAACTTTACCAAACAGTTCGCACCTTGTGGGGACATTTTTGGCTACCATGAGAAAAACATGCTCAAAAAGTGTAACACAGGGGTGTCCAAACTCGGTCCTGGACCGGTGTCCTGCATAGTTTAGCTCCAACTTCCTTCAAATACACCTGTCTGGAAGTTTCAAGTACACAGTAAGAGCTTGATTAGCTGGTTCAGGTGTGTCTAATAGGGGTTGGAACTAAACTATGCAGGACACCGTCCTTCCAGGACTGAGTTTGGGCACCTCTGGTATAACAATACCAGTCAATTTTGACCTTGTGGGGACATTTTTTGGCTGCCATGAGAAAAATGTCCCCAAAACGTATTACAAAACCAGTAAATTTTGACCTTGACCTTGTGGGGAATTTTTTTGGCCGCCATGAGAAAAATTTTGCCAAAAAGTATAACAATACCAGTCAATTTTGACCTTGTGGGGACATTTAGTTGCCATGAAAAAAACAGCTCATGAATCACATGGAATTAAATATTTTAAAATGTAAAAATGCAGATTGTTTCCTGTGAGGCTTGGGTTTAAGGGTTAGTGTAGGTGTGTAGAATACAGTTTGTACGGTATAAACAATATTATGTCTATGGGAGTCCCCATAAGGCTGTAATATTAGCTATAAAAGTGTTTGTCCGTGTCTGTGTTTGTCTCTTTCTCTCTCTCTCTCTCTGTGTGTGTGTGTGTGTGTGTGTGCACTTTTCACTCACACCCTGAAACACCTCTCTCTGTCTAAAGTCTGTTATCTATCATCTCCAGCACTAATGCTAAAGGGCACTGGTTTAGTCTTGTGTGTTTGAGTCTATCACTGGCCAAATAAGCAGAGATGTGGATCTGTGTTAGGACGCTCTGCTCTGCTCCAGTCATTTTAGGTCATTCACTGCTTTCATCCTCTCAGACAGGTGCACAGAAACTCGCCTGTTCACTTTTTTTATTTTTGTATAAAATAGCTTGAATGTAACCTTGACCTCATTCAGTGTACACAGAGTTATGGATATGCTAATTAGTCTCCGCCTCCACTCAATCCCACTACCTGTTTTACTCATTAAACTGAAGTAAACCCTACAGTAAATGCTAAACACAAAGGCAAGCGGCAGTATTGGATTAATGGTTATTGCTGTGTCAATCGCTGCAATTTCGAGAGTGAATACTTGAGTGAATTTATTCAAATTGTGAGTGGATTATTGCCTTGAAAGCATGCAAAGAGCACTCGGAAAAGCTGCCGTTCATCTTAGTTCAAAGCAATCTAGTAAAGTTCTATTATAATCATTGAAGCTCTATGTGATGCACTATATATCACATCACATTCAACCAAATATTCTGCTAGCAATCATACTATCAATTTACTTAATCTGCCTAATTGATATGAGTCTAAATGAAATCTGAATTCGAATTGTAGCCATTTTTTTTATCTGAGAGAATATTAAAAAGAGAACATTTAAAATTTCGATTAGATTGAAAACTAAGATTGGAATGTACTCCACAAATGCAATGTCACTGTGATGGCGTAATGATGAATGACATGTCAAACATATCGAACAAGCTCTCGTTTTGCAGAATGAAGTGTCATACCACACGTGTGAAATGAAGCAGAACAACATCCAATCATTCCACATTTTCTTTTTTTTTTTGGCCATGAGAATGGTCAATTCTGCTTTGCGATTTAGCAAGTACAAAGTTGTTACCCAAGACATACACTCACCGGCCACTTTATTAGGTACACCTTTTTAGTACCGGGTTGGACCCCTTTGACCTTCAGAACTTAATCCTTCATGGCATAGATTCAACAAGGTACTGGAAATATTCCTCATATTGGCACGCAGTTGCTGCAGAATTGTCGGCTGCACATCCATGATGCGAAGCTCCCGTTTCACCACATCCAAAAGGTGCTCTATTAGATTGAGATCTGGTGACTGTGGAGGCTATTTGAGTACACTGAACTTAAATTCTGACCCTACCATCCGAATGTCGCAGCCAGTGTTGGGGAGAATACTTTGTAAATGTATTTAGTTACAGCATACAGAATACCTGCTTTAAAATGTATTTTGTAACGTATTCCGTTACTTTGCTTAATCCTGGTACTGTATTCTAAATACTTGGAATACTTGCCCTTAAAAACAGCCTTCAAGTCTATTAAATGTCACACTATGCGTTAGTAGCAATTTCTGCAGGAAAACAGAGGGCATCTAATGCCCATTATTGACTGACAAATAAATAAAACAATATAATTATGTTTATTAAATAATGTTTATTTATCAAAGTGTCAACAAATTCAATTTCTGTTTCTATAATAAAGATAAAAAGTGCTTGAACATAGACAGCATTACTGTCTGTAATATACAGTATATGTATATAATATGCATTTTGCTTACCCTTTGTATTTCACAGTCTGCACAGAAAAAGAGATTGCACTGCACTGTCAGGTTTCGCTCACCCCTCTCATTCTTTAAAGAGAAAAAATGCTTGAACTTCCAAGACGTGAATGCATTTTTTCCTTTACTGCTGCTAGAAAGTTGCTTCGGTTGCGGCTCCAACCCCTCGAGCCCCTGGTCTGAATCCTTCATATTTGTACACTCAAGTTAACCAGGGCTGCCAACTTTGGCCAAGGTGTCCCGCCCGCATTTGTGTCAGAAAAGCGAACGTAAATTTAAGAAGCGTAAATGAAACCTCTGAAAGCGCAAACAAAACAT